>JANJGK010000038.1:25570036-25590036 GCA_039081455.1 Macrobrachium rosenbergii
CTTCATCTCATCCTCTTAATGACAGACGTTGCCAGACTCTGGGCATAATCAGGACTAACATAAACAGATACGGATGGGTTTAATTTTTAACAATTTATTCATTAACTCACGTGACTGAGTTAGTTTGGTAATGATTTACTCGGCTTAAGCACAACGGTAAGATGTTTTTGCTCCAAGTCTTATCGACCCCAAGAGTTGTTAACAGCCATATTACTACTAATATAACTTGAACTAACCTAACTTCAACTTACATCATGTAGCTTAACCCAGCCTAAACTAACCTTGCACAGTGGCCCAAATATTGCGGTCTAAAGCGATTTAGGGCAGTCATGAATTTCCACCACTAACATGCTTCATATTTTGCTTTAACAGAGTGTACTTGGCTGAGGAAAGATCTTTGCTGGGTACTTTTATTTAACCCGTTTTGAGTTTCTACATTTTCTTTTTTAGTACATTTTATGATTTTGGCTGTCGAGCCGAGCACTGGAGCACTCGGCCATTAAATGACAAGAGTGAATTGGAATCGTCGGGCAGCAAGATAAGATGGAACTGGGAGAAAATCTCACAGTTGCACTAAAAATTTTCAGTTAGAGGCGTTGGACAGCAGGACTGTAGAAAGGAAACGGGAATAGAAATGAAGTAAGAGACTAAAAAGTGAGTGTAGCTCAAGGCCGAATGGACGCCGCAAACATCCATAAGTGATACCTACAGTGCGGCACGTGAGGCGCACTGACAGCACTACTCTTTCATACATCTTTGCTCGCACCTTTTTTTCTTTTGTGGTGCCTTCTTTGTTATCACAACATCCCTCCATTTCCCGTTTTTATTTTTGTTTTCTGCATTCCACAAGCTTACCGCACGCTCTCCTATCTGCAATATCAACCCTGCATTTGACAGCATTTCCATCAATCATCCTTGGCTCGCTGATTTTGAATGTCGCCCTTGCAAATCACCAACAACTTCCCATCTGTCCTCCCTCCCTGAAATACCGGCAGAATTGCTAGTAACCGTATTAGTATTTTCGCGTCACTTCTCGTTTTCTTCGTATGGTCGAAGTTTCTGAGCCAAGCGATAATATTGGGCGGCAAATCTCTGTCTTGAATGGTAAGTTATTTCCTCGTAACTTTTCTTTATATTTTAACTTCTCGGTCTTGTCTCCCACCGCTTTCTCTGTCTCTTCCTTCTTTGCGGCTTGATTTAGGTTTAGGTAGTCGCTGCTCTTTTTTTTTATTTTTTTCCTTAGAATTGTTTTTCGTTATTATTTCATCACAGGTACCGTTTAACCAATAAAATTTATTTCATAGGGTTCAATATTAGTAATATTGATGCCTCTGTATCAGATAAATTTATCTACTGCCAAATATTGACATCAGAATTACATACACGATAAGCGAGGACTATAGATAGAATTAGCCTCGCCACGAATGCAGTTCAGTTCTGATTTCTGAAACAATCTAACAGACATTCTTTTCATGTCTTTTTACTTATACAAGCCAAACTTCCATTTCTACAACTCATTTATTCTTGAAGAGCAAAGTTTTAACTCTCTTGTATTTCCCATCAACATCTGTAAATTATTATGATATTTTTCATATCTCTTCATTCTCTTCTCGTTTGTACTTTGACCTTCTTAAAAGCTTTATTTGCATTTTGCCTTTTTTCCCCTCTTCTTCTTCTTGTACTTTTCAGATGTTATTCACATACGTACTATTTTCACCTTCAACAAAATCTCCAGAGATCAGAAGAAATTTTCTACCGTTAATGGCGCCATCTTATGAATTCCTCAATTTTCCATTTAATTCCAGCTGGTTATTTCTCTCATTTGCGTTCATTGCCTTTAATTCTGGAGGAGCCTTCGTCATCATCTCTTTCCTAATATCCCGGAATAGTTCGCTAACTTTTATTCCTCGTCCTGAATAGTTATAAAACTTTTACTCGCTAATCACTTTCGTTTCCCGGTTTTATTATTATTATTTTTTTTTTTTTTTGTTCTGTGCGTTTCTTACCTTTGCTTTCCTTCTTTCTAGCCCCTATTCCATTTTCACTTGCATTTAAGTTTCTTTTGGCCTTTATTTTCATGCGCTTTTATGAATAATTTCAGTTTTTAATTCGGTTATTGTTTCATTGCATTTTTGTGTATTTTTTCCATGTTTATTGCGTCATGACAACTTCTTAAACTTATTTCATTTACGAGATTTCTTCACCAACTTAATTTTTTTTCTTTTCCGTTAGTCATTTGTTCCATTCTTATTTCCTCCTTGTTCATAGTTCACAAACTTTTATGTCTTCCTTCTATAAAGTTTCTTCAGCTTTTATTTCTTTTCTTGGCAGAGGGTAAACGAGTGAGACAAAAAAAAAACCACTTAAAAAATTAAGATGTCAAATATATACCAGATGTTAAGAGAGTTTAAGAATTTTTACCCCTTGAAGAAAAGAATTTTTGCTTTATATCATTCTTGTTGGGAACTCACCATCCTTTCTAATTAATAATATGCTTTTCATCACTGGCTAATATAGTCCTAAGTGTATGTGTCCCTCGCTTAGTAGAGCACTCAAACACGTATTAATTAATAAATGAATTAATTAATTAACCTATTTTATTTATCTTCTACAAGTTACCATCTGTACCTAACCATTCAGTGATTACACATTTTTCCATTTCGCCTGCTGTTATTTTTATATGATGTTACGTAATCAAAACTGCTTACTGCTGCTAATATACAGTGTGTATATTATGGAGAGTATGCATAATATGTCTATACACTCTTCGTTATTCATTTTATACATATGAGTATGCTATTCAGTGTAAAGTTGCTGTGCAATGTCGTGGCTTTCCGGTTTGATATATAAGAAAATATGATCATTATGCATAATAATAATAATAATAATAATAATAATAATAATAATAATAATAATAATAATAATAATAATAATAATAATAATAATAAGAGAGGACTTAATAACAAGAAGAAAGTATCACTCATTGACGTCGCAATACCAAGGGACACCAGAGTAGATGAGAAAGAAAGAGAAAAGAATTGATAAGTATCAAGACCTGAAAATCGAAATAGCAGGATAGACACTAACATATTCCCCTTACTAGCAAGAGCTGCATTCGGCTCCGGACCGGAAAGGACTAATTTGGGAATATTCTACCCAAACATGGAAGACCTTTGGTGACCAAAACTGTAATTTTGATCCAAGGCAGTTAGGCGAGTTGGGTGGGTCATCCCCTGAAGCCACACATCCTAAATAAAATATACGTACTGTTGAATATACGAGTATATATATATATATATATATATATATATATATATATATATATATATATATATATATATATATATATATAGTATGTATATATATATATACTGTATATATATTAATTGTATCACTTACACAATTGTTCTGTGCATTAATACAATGACTAATAGTACCTCATTAAAACTGGATAACAGATATCCACGCAAGATACCATTCAGTTTTAATTAGGTCCTGTTAGTAATATATGTATATATATATACACATATACATACATATATGTATGCATTACAGACTGTTTCCATTTCATATGAAGCTGCATGAAAATTGGGTCGTGACGCACTAGTCCTGCCAATCTAAGATTTGGCTAATTATAACGGACATTTCAACATGAAATACAAAGGATAATGGCTCTGTGTTTAATTGATACACCATTCCAGCAATTCTGACCAGCTAAATTTCCTACTTTCTATATCGAAATTGTGCGAAAAGAACAAAGAGAACATTGACGAGAGCTGAGAATATGAGTCGGGATAAATGTGGCATGGAGTAGTAATATGAATATCGATAGTTACCGAGATATACGAGGGGAAATAAATGTCAGCCTTATTGTTTTATGTTGTGGTTGATATTTATGGACAGGTGCCGCTGTGACCGTAGGAGAGGTTGCCTTTTTAATGTACAAAGCCCGCTTTTACGCTGTAACCGAGGTTGCCTTTTTACATATATGTTACAGGCAGATAGAGAAACCAGTCATTTCGCAAACTGCCTGAAAATTCAGGCAATATATATCAAAATGCACTTGGGGACATTTGATCCCCCCAAGGGGCTAGTACTAAACACGGCGAAACAGTGACTCACCTACACTGTTTCTCCGTGTTTAGTACTCGGCCCCTGAGGGGTCCAATGTATTTCGCAGTTTAGTACTAGTCCCTGGGGGTTCAAATGTCCCTATGTGCATTTCGCTATCTGCCTGAAATTTCAGGCAGTTCGTGAAATGCCTGGTTTCGTTATCTGCCTATAACATATACACAGGCATTTCGGCAGATGGTCTGTATGCTGCACCAAACGTTGCCCCCCCCCTCTTTTTTTTTGTACAAAGGCATTAACTTCCTGGTTTTAACATTGCACTAAAGATTGCCTTTTTCTTATGAACAAAGGCATGAGCTTAATAAGGGTTTCTATGCCACACCAGAGATTACTTTTTGATGTACAAAGGCATTAAGTTGCGACCTTTTATGCTGTACCAGAGTTTGCCTATTTATATATATAAAAGAAATAACTTGCGAGCTTTTATGTTATACGAAAGGTTGCCTTTTTATATATACAAAGGCATTAACTTTTCGCTTTTTACACCGCGGCAGAGGTTGCATATTTTTTTATCAGTTTGTTTAAAACCACGTCATATCCTTCTCTGATGTATCCTATGTGAACTGGACAATAACTGGAACCAGGTCACCCAGCTCAGAACCTCCCACACCACGCCAGAGGTTGCTCTTTTATTTTTTGTCGGACAGCATTAACTTACGGTTAATTTTTTTTTAGGGGGCGGGCTTGTTTTGGGTAAAAAAGGTATTTAAGCTGTGCTGGAAGTTGCCTTTTATTGTTGTCTACAAAGGCATTAACTTACGGGACTTGCGTTGTGCCAGAGGTCCTCTGCAGAGCCAGTTTTCTAGATCGTTCCAGCAGAATTTCCAGAGGCCAGCAGCCTGGATGAATAGATATAGTTATCCAACTGTTTTCTGTATGACAAATATCTTGTACAAGAGGAATCTTCGTCACTGGGTACAGCTTACTAGGAGAAACTGAGTTTCGTCTTTCTGCGGAGCCTGACTTCCAGGTTATTCCAACAGAATTACTGGAAGTTGGGCGTTTAGAAGAATAGACCTACAATCATATCCATTTTTTGCCGCATGACGATATCTCTTACAAGAGGAATCTTCATTAAGGAGCACATCATACTAGAAGAAACTGAGTTTCGTCTGCCTACGGAGCAGGTCTTCTAGATCATTACAACCGGCATTCTTCAAGGTTTTTAATCCGTTCCTGAGGAATTCCTTGTTTGTTTGTCTTTTCGTCTGTCTGTCTGTCTAGCAGCATGATTTCGTGAAAGTTAATGAAGTGATTTTAATGGAATTGGAGGAAAACATTGTTCAAGTAACATTCTCTAGATGGCTCTTTTCTTCTTACTATCATTATGCATTTTTTCTATGCCAACATTTGTGAATGTCATTTCAAATAAAAAAACGTTTTTTTTAATTCTATATGAACTTGCTAAAAGCGTTACGTATGCAAAGAGGAAGGCTATACAATAAATAATAATAATAATAATAATAATAATAATAATAATAATAATAATAATAATAATAATAATGACATATTTTAAATACTCACTTCAAAACGCCTATGCAATTGCGGTTCTACAGTCAGCCCTAGAGCACATTCTGTTAACAATGGTCCTCGATATATTTCGGGATATCTACCCGTTTTTTAATATGACAACCATATCTGAAAAATGAATAAAAAGTTAATAAATAAAAAAAAAAACAATTTTGGCGTCACACGAGAGACAAATCCTCCAGCCCGGTGACAGAAATATTTTTTAAATTTTTCCGGCCTACGTATTATTGAAAGCTCCCACTAGTCACTGCTCTGAAAACTATAATAGCTTCTACTCAATCCCGATTACGCCCGCGTTTCTCCGTCGCCACCCCCTTTTTTCTTTTTCGATGCCCAAGGTCATGCAACCTTTGTTATCATGGGGCAAATGACCTTTGAAGCTAACTAAACTGCGTCTTATGTTTAGTGTTTGCGTGCGCCGCCACGCCGTCGCTTAATAGAATAATATTAGTCGCGGTATTATGTTCAATTGCCCCTAATAGCAATTCAAGGTTATTTACTCGCACGTCTCAATTGAGTAATGAGTGTTGCGTGGCTAAAATCCGCTTTATCTCAGCCAGATAGAGATCCTAAATATTATGGGTTGTAAATATAGATGCTTTATTGGCTTATCAGAATAGTATTCAAAACATGTCTGTTTTTATCATATCCGTTGTTATTCTCTTATGTTACCGGCAAAGGATAATTTCATCCCCCACCAAATAAATATGTAATCATAAGCAAGGTCGAGTCTGGAGGGGAACGTATTTATTTTTTCAGTTGATTCTCGCTAATTATAACATAGCCTTTAGCACCGTAGAGCAGCACCTCAATTAGCGAGTACGCTGCCTCGTGACGCCTGCTGCGCGCAGCTGCGCGTCCGAAACACGCACGGAGGCGATTTTTTCGAATAAACGAGGACACATCCCCTTTAGAGGTCCATAACAACAGGAACATTTTGTTTAGTTCGGCTCTCGAACGCGGCATCGCCTCGAGTGCCCCACTGCCGATGTACTTTTGACCCTGGATGTATTTACGCGTACAAATTTAATTTCTGTTTGAAATTATACGGCCTACAATGCATCAACAATGTTACGATCCGGATAGGTTTGAGGAGAGAGCGTTAACCATATTTTGTATGCGTAAGAATATATACATTCATAAATTAATAGTTTGTCGGTTTCTATATTTATAATTTCATTCACTGAATCAAACAGAAACATGTTTTAAAGCACACTGCTATGCTTACTTTTTGTTGATATCATGGCGAGTTTCATCGCCTTTAACGTCAAGCTTCACCAAAATACATTGTGACGACGTCCTTCAATGTTACATGAACCATATCCTGAAATTGACCAAACATGCGTAACCTTTAAAATTTAAGAAGTTTAAAAAACTTAAATGTTGAATAAATCCACTATCCACCATTCTATACCACGGTATGGGGTGGGTGGGGGTGGAGGTTGGGGGTATAGTGCTGCCAGTGCACCTCACGTGGCGCGCTGTAGGCATTATTCAACGTTGTTTGCAGCATCCTTTCTTCCCTTACCTGTACCCACCTTTTAGCCCTTTACCTCCATTCCACATCCTTTCTTCAGTTTTGCTGTTCAGCCGCTCGAACTCCTTCTTTTCACTGTCTTAATTCACTGAATGGCTGCATTGGCCCCAGCGTTTGGCATTACAGCAGAATTTCCAGAAGTAATAATCAGGAAATAAAATAATTTTCTTTGATGATATTAGATATCACAGCTCACCGATAACTCAGCTGCTTCGATCTGTCTCTGACGAAGCTGCCCACAACAGCACGAGCAGAAATCTAGCCGAATTTTCATAAGCATTAGACTGAAAATAATATAATTTTTTCTTTGAGGAATTAGATATCACAGCTCACCGATAACTCAGCTGCTTCGATCTCTCTCTGACGAAGCTGCCCACAACAGCACGAGCAAAAATCTAGCCGAATTTTCGTAAGCATTAAACTGAAAATAATATAATTTTTTCTTTGAGGAATTAGATATCACAGCTGCCGATAACTCAGCTGCTTCGATCTCTCTCTGACGAAGCTGCCCACAACAGCACTAGCAGAACTCTAATCGAATTTTCGTAAGCATTAAAATGAAAATAATATAATTTTTTCTTTGAAGAATCGGATATCACAGCTGCCGATAACTCAGCTGCTTCGATCTCCCTGACGAAGCTGCCCACAACAGCACGAGCAGAAATCTAGCCGAATTTTCGTAAGCATTAGACTGAAAATAATATAATTTTTTCTTTGAGGAATTAGATATCACAGCTCACCGATAACTCAGCTGCTTCGATCTCTCTCTGACGAAGCTGCCCACAACAGCACGAGCAGAAATCTAGCCGAATTTTCGTAAGCATTAGACTGAAAATAATATAATTTTTTCTTTGAGGAATTAGATATCACAGCTCACCGATAACTCAGCTGCTTCGACCTGTCTCTGACGAAGCTGCCCACAACAGCACGAGCAGAAATCTAGCCGAATTTTCGTAAGCATTAGACTGAAAATAATATAATTTTTTCTTTGAGGAATTAGATATCACAGCTCACCGATAACTCAGCTGCTTCGATCTCTCTTTGACGAAGCTGCCCACAACAGCACGAGCAGAAATCTAGCCGAATTTTCGTAAGCATTAGACTGAAAATAATATAATTTTTTCTTTGAGGAATTAGATATCACAGCTGCCGATAACTCAGCTGCTTCGATCTCTCTGACGAAGCTGTCCACAACAGCACGAGCAAAAATCTAGCCGAATTTTCGTAAGCATTAAACTGAAAATAATATAATTTTTTCTTTGAGGAATTAGATATCACAGCTCACCGATAACTCAGCTGCTTCGATCTCTCTCTGACGAAGCTGCCCACAACAGCACTAGCAGAACTCTAATCGAATTTTCGTAAGCATTAAAATGAAAATAATATAATTTTTTCTTTGAAGAATCGGATATCACAGCTGCCGATAACTCAGCTGCTTCGACCTGTCTCTGACGAAGCTGCCCACAACAGCACGAGCAGAAATCTAGCCGAATTTTCGTAAGCATTAGACTGAAAATAATATAATTTTTTCTTTGAGGAATTAGATATCACAGCTCACCGATAACTCAGCTGCTTCGATCTCTCTCTGACGAAGCTGCCCACAGCAATCCGAGCAGAGAAATCTGCTTCTTTGAGAAACGCCGCTTAAGTATATCCGGAAGGATTTCTCCCCGGGATCCTTTATGACGGACATAAACCCGGAAAACGTCACTAGGAATGACGCCATGTATCGCATCAAAGGATTCCTTGACTCCTTGTGGCCTCTTAGATAGCGTGGCGATGCTGAGCATAAAAGGGTACGCCCACATTTACTTTAGTGGGAGATTTTCTTGTGTTTAATCCTTTGTATTTTTGCTTTCACTCTCTTTTTGTGTTTCACTCAGCAACGAAGTTTTGTTTTGGCGTTATATTTTTCTGTTTATGTGACAGAGCATCTGGAGACACAAAATTTATCTTTTTTTTTTTTTTACATTTTGCTATTTGTATTTCATTTGGCAGGAAAGATTCATTTCTTTGTTAATTTTTTTTGTATGCAGTTAGCAGTGTTTCAGCATTTCAGTTTCTGTGATAGAGCATCTAGCGATATAAAATTATTCTTTACCTTTCCTTTCTGTAGTTCACTCGGTAACAAAGTGGTATTTCCTGGTTAATTTTTTCCCCAATTGTTGATAGCAGTGTTTCAACATTACAATTTATGTAATAGAGCATTAGCGATGTCAAATAAGTAATTTTTTATTTTTCCTTTTTATATTTCACTCAGCATCAAAATTTTATTTCTTGGTTAATGTTTTTTCCTAATTGTTGATAGCGATGTTTCAGCATTTCCATATCTGTGACGAAGAATTTACCGGCATAAAGTTTTGTATGGATGCTCAAAATTATAATGGACTATTTAGAGCTCTGATGGGTCACAATAAAAAAGTTCATTAAATTGGATATTTGAAAACTTAGTGATCCCTTTCAGAGGAGTACCTCATTTAATTTTGAAATCAATGCTAACGCTGATAACATATCGTGAAATGATCTGTGTTGTGCATTTTAGCATTAACTGGAGAACTGGATTACGAGCAGACAAAAAGCCTTATATTATACCTGAAGGAATGAAGTATAAGAAAATACTTCACATTGTATCTGAAGAATAAGGGTACAAAAATGCTAAAAATTTTAACTGAAGAATTAGAGTACATAAAAATTATAATCATGCCTGAAACATAAGAGTACAAACAAAAATCTTGAAATTATAGCTGAAGAATTCCATTACGAAAATACTTCAAGTTACAGCTAAAGAACTAGAGTACAAAAAACGTTAAATTATACCTCAAGGATTAGAGTACAAGCAAACAAATTCAGATTATGCTGATGAGCGAACCAGCTCTAGGCAAGTGCATGTTGAATATTTATATTTCCTTTTTATATCTATTCATTTGATTACTCGGCCATACCACTTAATACCCATCTAAAGTTGTACAGCTTCTCTAAAAGGAAGACCTGAAGTAGTTGCGAAAACTAACAATTAAACGCCGCTGTTGCACAGTGAGACAGTAATTAGCAGCATTATTTCCTAACTTCGGTTCTTTAAGGTAATAATAAGAAAAATTAACAATCTCTCAGGCTTTAACGATACGACGTTTATGAAACCGTTTCTGAAAAGTTCTAGTGGAGAAACGATTGTATTGTACTTTTAAGGAGATTTTAACACACAGGGGGAATATCTCTTTTCTGCCAGTGCCTAAAAACATTTAAAGAAGATAGATATTTGCTTCTTTTATAAATTTGTCTGAAGAGTTACCCTTCAGATCAGATTCGCCACCATCATCATCATCATTAGCATCATCATCATCATTCAGGGATCTCGCAAGATCTTTCCAGCTCTCTGCTGTTTCCAGTTCTCATCTTTCTAATTAATTCCTTTTCGTGACTCTTCCCGCAATTTCCAACTCTTTTCTGGCCTTTTGATTTCATTGGAAGTCTTCGCTAATTTCCCTCTTCAATAATTAAATCGTCACATTACGCTCCAGGTTTAATTTTGTCTACTTTCAGTTATTCTTAGAATCTGCATTTCCCTGGTGTTTGAGGTGTTCTTTTATTTATTAATTTATGATCGCAGCTGTTTACTTCACTTTTCTTCGTCCAAGACAAAACATATAGTTCTAAACGCCCATATCTAAACCTACTAAATCTACCCTACTGATATCATCTTTCACTAGTTAGTTTACAGCCAAGGGTTGAAAAGGTTTGACATCTCTCAGTTAACAGCTAGTGTTACATAGCTGTGCACTATGCTGATTATTGAATAAAGGACAATAAAGGTTAAAAAGCAAATCGGAATGAATCATAGGAACAGCGATTGTGCGGTTAATAGATGGACGAGTTCATGATTTCAGTTAGGCAATACCAGACCAGATCATTTTTGAGTGTGAATGAATTCCAACCAGTAAATCTAATGCATTATGAGTGACTTGGAAATTTTATGGGGATAGTGTTAAGAATTTTTTGAAGACCTTGACAAAGTGGTTCGCCCTTATATGTTTGAATTTTTCTCAGGGGATACAGACAATCTGGTTTTCTGTTCCGCCCACGAAATTCCACATATCCTTTCGATCAAGTCTTACAATAAGGTCCTGAGACTCTGATTATATATTCCAAATCATTAACTGCAGAATGGAACGACAGGAATTAGACCTTGCCATTCAGCTGCTAGTTAATGGTATACAGAGCGTCTGGAAATTTCCTCTTTCATTTAAATGACTGGTCCATATTCTCTCTCTATCTCCCCGCCCTCCTTTTCCCTCTCTCTCTCTCTTTATATGAAACATTATACATTATACTTCTTTTTCTCGTTTTCAATTGAGCAGTGAAGCACGGTGCTTGGATAGACAATGTTGTCCACTTTGGAAGATTTTGTATGAAATGCGATTCTTTTTAGTACAAAAAATACATAATGGAGAGAGAGAGAGAGAGAGAGAGAGAGAGAGAGAGAGAGAGAGAGAGAGAGAGAGAGAGAGAGAGAGAGAGAGAGAGGAAAGCCGTATTTAAAAGCTTTAATGAGTAAGTCGTTTTTTTCTGGAATAAAGTTAATGTTTTTCTTTCCGTATTTTTACCGACACCTCTTCGAGCAACCCCTCAAAATGAAAAACAAAATATTTATTCAGTAACTTGGATTAACTCTGTATATGAATCATCTAATTATAATGACCACTTAACTACTGTCATGACTTCACATTAATGCTGAGATCCCTGTGGTGGTATTATAAGTTTTGCCTTGCGTCCATTGCTAGATATCACATCTCAGCCATTAGCGCAATCAATTTTCCTGAGACTTATCCGAGAACTTTCAACTTTATGGAAACTCGTCATCATTAGGCCTCAAACGTTTTCTCGTGTAAAAATTAAGTTTAATATCTGGATCTTGTCTCCATTTTTTTTTCTCGCTTCCATCCCTATACATTTATAATTTGCTTCTTTAACTAAAAAGTCAAGCGCTTCAGCTGTCCTTTCTTGGATAGCAAATCCAACGTCCCTGAACCTCCTATCTTATGGGTCTCCAGATAGTTCCCAAACATCTCCATTTTTATTTGTAAGACATTCAAGGTTCTTCATTTATTCGAGGCCTACAACTCATCAGGCTCAAATCATTTTCCAGTTTGAATTACAAAGAAATTTCCAGATGCAGTGGCTTTGACGCTTCGTTGCGTCTTCTTTTTAGTTTTCTGTAAAAGAAAACTATTGTGCCGGCTTTGTCTGTCCGTCCGTAATTTTTCTGTCCGCACTTTTTCTGTCCGCCCTCAGATCTTAAAAACTACTTATGGTAGAGGGCTGCAAATTGGTATGTTGATCATCCACCCTCCAGTCATCAAACATACCAAATTGCAGCCCTCTACCCTCAGTAGTTTTTATTTCATTTAAGGTTAAAGTTAGCCATGATCGTGCTTCTGGCAACGATATAGGGCAGGCCACCACCGGGCCATGGTTAAAGTTTCATGGGCCGCGGCTCATACATCATTATACCGAGACCACCGAAAGATAGTTCTATTTTCGGTGGCCTTGAATGTACGCTGTAGCGGCTGTACAGAAAACTCGATTGCGCCGAAGAAACTTCAGTGCATTTTTTACTTGTTTTTTCTGCGTAATTGAAAATGCTTGCGGCTATGCGAAAAATTCAGTGATTCATCCTGCTCAAGAAAAAGAGAGTCATTTCATTCGGAGTGGAATTCAGCACTTATGAAAATCGAGATATTCACGAATATGGATACAAACAAGATTCCTTGACACACACACACACATATATATGCCTTGGTATATATATGTGTGTGTGTGTGTGTGTGTGTGTGCGTGTGTGTATTACAATAATGAGGATGGATCTACAGTATGTTAAGAAGTAGTATGAGAGGTCTCTTGCATCGATATTTAAAAAAAATCCAAATTCTATTCCGCTGTAAAATCCCTTAATAATCAAACAGCAATAAATAAAAAAGAAATTACCTAATATATGTCTATAAAAGCGTTCGTATTTAAATCAGCGAAAACGTATCAATAAAAAGGACTGAACAGTTCGGGATTAAAAGCTACAACGTAGTGACGTTAGTGTATAGCTATAATCCTACTTATCCTCCGGACCACCTATCTCTCTCCTCTCCCACACCCCATCCCAGTCTCTCTCTCTCTCTCTCTCTCTCTCTCTCTCTCTCTCTCTCTCTCTCTCTCTCTCTCTCTCTCTCTCACATATATGCCACTTTTACGTCCCGATTAATGACTATAATGTTATCTTGATTGCCCTGACTGTAAAGCTTTTTTGCTCAGTAAGGATTTACCTCTTTTTTTTTTTTTTCTTCAAACCCAAGAAGTCTGGAATATTATGGAATGCGTCTTATCTGATGCAATCAGTTAAGTGTAATCTGGAGTGACTCTAATGCACAAATGAATAAATGAGGGAACTTATCCCAAATTCTCTATGGATGTATATATCTATCTATTTGTTTATCTCTCTTACTATGCATATTTATGTGTGTGTATATATATATATATATATATATATATATATATATATATATATATATATATATATATATGTATATATATATATATATATATATATATATATATATATATATATATATATATATATATATATATATGCACACATACACACACATACATATAAGTGTGTGCGTGCGCGTGCGCTGCTGTATATGTATGTATGTATATATACATAAATATATGCACCCACGCACGCACACACAAACACACACACTCATATATATATCTATGTGTGTGTGTATGCGTGTGTGTACCTATATATGTACAGTATGAGAGAGAGAGAGAGAGAGAGAGAGAGAGAGAGAGAGAGAGAGAGAGAGAGAGAGAGAGAGAGAGAGACCTATTCAGCACGACAGCCCCGTTTTTTTTATAAACGCAAATGAAAGAAGTCGTTCCAGCAGTATCCCATCTCTCGGCTTTTACGTGAAAAGGAATGAAACAAAAATGGAAAACACGAAAAAAAAAAAAGATATTCTGATAAAAAAAAGGGAGCTGTGTAGGGGGTGAAAGGGGAAGGGGGGGGGAAGGGACCGTTAGTCAATATCTGTTAGGTGGTGGATGAAGATAGATCTATATGTCGTGCCTGCAATGCGTATAAATGACCCGAAACTGTCGTGCGCATGAGTGTAGCTCCTTTCGCTTATACGTTCGTCAGGAGAGGCATGACAGCATGCGTTTCAAGTGACGGGCCTGGGAGAGCTGCTCTGCTCTATATTTAATTTTTTTTTTTTCGGGGGGTGTCAATGGATGGACAGGTGAATTGAAATACAGGTAGATAGAGACTGTTTATGAGTGTTTGCTTGTCCATTCAGACACGTGTATATATATTTATATTTATTTATTGATTTATATTTATACATACGTATATATAAATAAAATATATATATACATATATACTTTTATATAAGTATGTATATATATATATATATATAGATATATATATATATATATATATATATATATATATATATATATATATATATATATATATATAATGTGTGTGTGTATGTGCGTAGTCGCGCAATAGTGTAAACAAACAAATAAAGCACTCGCACACACAGACACACACACACGACATGAGAGCCAGTGAATCGTTATCTTTCATTTAAACGTTTGATGGAATATTCGGATTAAAATGCACACTCGTGCATCAGAGTTTAAATATTTGATTAATCCAGTCTTTTCCTTCCGTCTCGAGAGGTCTTTTGGATTCTAACACACACACCACGAGGCATTACGATATTCCACACTTGGCAGACCAGTTGATCTCTCAGTTCTGAAAAAACTAGCATTTCAAAAAAATCTAATTCCTTACTGTCATGAATTTGTTTGATCATGATTTGCATGACTTTATTCTATTACTTTTAAAAGTAATAGAAGTTTTTGGGGCTATTAGGTCTATTCTGCTGTTTTTTATGAAATATTTGCTCGAACATGTTTGAGGCATTTGTCGATTATACTTTTATATAGACTTTTGTTCACAGTTAATTTTTTCCCATTAACTAGTTTCACACTGCCGAAACAGTCCATATTTTACAAATTTCATGAAAGTATTCACGAGTTTAAAGTGAACAATGAACCGATATTTATTAAATCTCAAGGCATTGCAGCTTTGAAAGTTGAGGACATAACTGCCTATTGCCATTGACGTCTGTTAGGAAGCTACCGTTTATCAGTCACTTGAAACTTACTGTTACGCGGAACCAGTTACTTTCATTTACTTAATCTCATACGATGCTAGCTTTCATCGTTAAAACTTCGAATGATTTTTCAAGAAATTACTGTTGATACTGTCCTTCAAATCTAATTTATCATTTCTACCCATTACTTTTTCAAAGTACCTGTAAGCGACTTAAAGCGTTTCCCATTTTACTCACAAACAAAGTGATTCATAACGTAATCTTTTGATGACTGCCCGATCTTTTCATGTCTCGAAATCTGAAGTTGTATGTTAATAATTTTAAAATCTTCCATGGGCTCCTCTATTTTATCCTAAATTCTTTCATTTGTGACTCTTCTCAACATTCACATTTCTGTTACGCCCACTCCATTCTTCAGCCCCTTACCAGTCACCAAAGTTCCACATACAAACAACAAAATTGACTAAATAAAGGTTTTCACAACCCTGTCTTTTATATTGTATAGATATATTCCTGTTAACTCGATCCATTTTTTCACTTGTTTTGAATGCTCTCTAGGCCACCCCAGTCCTACTCTTAATTTGAATATGTCAAGTTGCATGTGATGTTATCCAGCTGTCTGGGTTCCAAAACTGATGGTGCCTGTTGAAATATTTTGCTAACTATTTAACTCACCATCAGTTTCCTCTTGTGCCTGTTCCTCTTCCTTCATACTATACACTCTCTCTTCCCCGCACTGACGCCAAAACTTGTTCCCCTCGGTCACTATTCATCTCCTGTAATGACCTTTTGCAGTGTTTTTTTTTTTTTACTGAAGTAACAATCACCGCAATATCTGATGTTGACATTTCAACCGTGCTGACTCACACCTTAATATATTCACCCTACAATGAAAATAGAATATGGGACATCATCACCTCATCTTGCTTCAACCAATTTTACGCTTCCAGTTATAATTATTAGGCTTTCTTCTGTCGCTGCTGCTGACTTTCAATTCCAGTACAAGTTTTATAGTAACCAACCTCAGATCTTTGCCATCGACCTCATTCGTTTCTGACATTTTTTATAGCTCATCCTTTTTATTGAATATACAGAACAGTATTCTTACCCTATCTCTCTCTCTCTCTCTCTCTCTCTCTCTCTCTCTCTCTCTCTCTCTCTCTCTCCTGGTGCGAAGGAAGAGCTCTCATCGCAACAGACGAACTCTCATTTGATCACAAGCCTGCTGAGGAAATGAATGGTTTAAGATCGTTTCATTTCAAATCGGCATACTTCTAACACCTGGTTGTTATACAACTATTGTTAGTCGTAGCTGAAGGGGGTTGCGCATGAGTAAATAATATAAAATGCGTGAGTGATCAGTGATCGGTCAAAGTATGTCTCATGATAAAAAAAAAAAAGAGGGCCTAGACGAGTAATTCTCTCTCCACCTGGGAGAAAACACTCTTCAGATCTCTCTCTCTCTCTCTCTCTCTCTCTCTCTCTCTCTCTCTCTCTCTCTCTCTCTCTCTCTCTCTCTCTCTTTCCTTGTCTTAGTTGACATCACATCCTTTATAACCTGAAGCTTAACTTTCACCAGGCCTTGCGGTTTTTGTAAGTCTATGAGGAAGTTACATAAGTCTGTGTAACTTCTTCCGTCATTCCTAGTTTAGTGTTCAGCCTAAACTCTTTTGTCTCAGTAAGCTAACCTTAACTCTAACTAGTTCAAGAGTCGGCTCAGGTCTGGAAGAAACGACATCGCATTTATGACAAGACAAAACTGTCGATAAATCTGAGAAGCCGGCGAGAGAAGTCACAGAGGTCCGGGCGAGCTTTGGCTGAAATCGTCTATTGCCCAAATCAGGAAAGAAAACACACTATGGGAACTTTAGGAAAACTTGAGGAGAATCTTAACGAGGTCCTTCCGTAGTTTTTGTTTCTAACTGTATTCCTGAAACAGACGCGTGGAGATTCAGTGTGTCTGAAGAGGCAGAAACTAAATGAAGCGTAATGCACATTCAAGCATATAAATGTGATTTTTTAAAATCACAGATGCATTGCATTCATGTCGCTATCAAATCAGTTTTCATACAAACGTAGATTTATTTCAACATGCAGACTCATGCACACACACTCACACACACACACACATATATATACTGTATATATAAATTATATATATATATATATATATATATATATATATATATATATATATATATATATATATATATATATATATATATATATATATATATATTTTAGTGAATGGAGCCTCTCTCCGAACCACCTGTGAACGTTTTTACATCTGTAAACGTAATTGAGAAAGAAAATAAAATTCATTTCCATTGTTTAATTACTAGAACTGTGGGTTTCCACTTGCCCCTTCATAAACTCTCTCCATCATTCCCCAAAATGGTTGAGCCTAACCCCTCTCTCTGTTCACAATGACTGCCTGAGGCCTTGATTTCCAGGGTGACTGTCGTACCTTCTCGGCATCAAGCAAGGTAAGGGAGGAGCCAAAAAGAGAAAGTTGGTGCCCTGCCTCATTCTGAACCCTCCAAGGGGGTTAACTGATGCCATGTGGTCATTATAGAAAACGTGACGAAGATTGACCTTTGCGCCATCTACAAGAGACGCGATGAGTAATCCCCGAATATTATTTATAGATGATGCAACAGAAATCGAGAAAGAGAATCACTCAGAACACTACCCAGGATAGATGTCCTTAACCTTGCCTGTCCCGTGAACCCTCCACGTGTTCAACGCTGAGGCCCGAACCAGTATACTTTGTAGTGGCATTTTAATTTCCCCATCCATCGCCAGCGCCCTATCGAATGAGGACACCGTCATCTTGACGAAGGTAATGTACCGGAATAAGGTTTCTTAGTCAGTCACGATTCCTGTTATTCCTCTGTCTACTTTTCATTTATTTTCCATTGTGCGATCACCTTCAGTAATTTGTGTTGGAGCATTCAGCATTAACGTAATTATGCATTAGTGTTGAACTGAGTTATTTGGCACCATCCGTGACATTATTTCAACAATTAAAATGTTGAACACACGAATTTTTTGTAACAATTTTATCCAATTTTTCCCCATACAAAATTTCTATAAACCATCTCAAATAATCTAATCTCCCCTAAGAAAGCAAAAATATTTCATTTTGAGTAAGCTTTTACTTTTCTTAAATGTGGCTTTCAAAGCCAAGAACTAATCGTATTAACAGGCAAACATAACAGTAAACACAGCACGAATATCCTAGCATAACTTACTTACTGATTGATTGATACTCTCTACTGTTCTAGGAATTTTCTCTGTCTCCTTCTCATACACATATTGAAACAATCCAACCTTCTCTTGCACTTCTTTATCGACATCCAAGTTTCTGGGAACAATGATGTACAAGGATAGCCCGGATAGCAACAGAAACCAGGTGATAGCTGTGGTCTGAGAAAGTTCGATGTTGACTTGCACTTTCTCAAGATGTTTAGACTCTTGATTTCATTTCACTGACTTTTTATCTATGAGTTACATCCATACATTCTCTCTCTCTCTCTCTCTCTCTCTCTCTCTCTCTCTCTCTCTCTCTCTCTCTCTCTCTCTCTCTCTCTCTCTCTCGGTGTATGTTTCAGTACTTTTATTTCATCTCCCGTCGAAGAAGAATCCGCTATCATTACTTTTTTTTACGCATGCAAAAAATTCGGAATTAAAGAGCAATGCAGTCATTTAAAAATACAAACATGAGTAAAAGAGTGACTACCAGATTTTACAGGAACTTGCAGTATTACGGGAAGTACTGCAGCATACGAATTATTGTCGTAAACGCCATTTTGTTGAGGGGATCACCAGGTGTCCATAGTTAGCACGAATGATAGTTTATCAGAAATAAAAAAAAATATTTGCTGATCCAGCTAGTGGATAAACATAGATTTTAAATGCCCCAGTGTGTTTTTCCTTCAACCCTTCCAGCCTTAATTGTGGTAGAATTGAATTTCCTGGATGAGTGTTAATGTTATCATTATTCACATTACTTTATTTATATTTCTCCTAGCATCCAGATTCATAATGTGAGTTTTTCCCTTATTGCACACTGAGGAAAGTATCCATAATCAAATGTCACATAAATGATATTTTCTACGTCTTTTCTTATCGTATTTTAAAAGGGTCTATGACCCATATTGTTGTGGATATAAATTTACAGTTGTGTTCACTGAAATGCTTGTGTATAGACGAATGTAAATTGAGATTTTTATTACAGGAAATGTGGAATATTTATACTCTTCAAATCCCTTTGTACATTTTATTCCGTGTCGACAAACTTCACTCGAGCAACAAACTAAAGGTCTCTCTCTCTCTCTCTCTCTCTCTCTCTCTCTCTCTCTCTCTCTCTCTCTCTCTCTCTCTCTCTCTCTCTCTCCTTTGAAGCCTTTCATTATAGCTTCAGTGCCGACATTGCGTGAAGTATCCGTGTATATAGCGGCAGAATATCATTGATGTTTATTTTTTACTCGAATTATAAATTCATTTTGAAGTTCTTTTTATGTGTTATTTTATTTCACAGAGTAACTCGAGCCTGGAAGCTGTATAAACCGAAGAAGAAATGCTTATAATTTTTCCTTCTTTTTTTATTGAAAAACTTTATT
>JANJGK010000038.1:25595036-25607536 GCA_039081455.1 Macrobrachium rosenbergii
AAAAAGTAACTCTCATGAATACTGAAAAACAGCATTCAGTCATTCTATTCTCTTAAGTTAATCTCTGGTATTTCTCTTATTGTATCCGTTATTTTCTGTTCCACTGCCACGTTTCTTCAAAACTTTAAAAATATTCCTTTGTGATTAACACCCTCTGTTTCATGGGATGCAATTCCTATAAAAAAAAAAGCATAATTTTTAAGTACAGTGTACTTGAGCAATGTCGCCAAGCATTCCAAGGAATCCCGAAAGGATTATTCCAGGAGTTCACCAACTCCTGAAATAACCAACGGCTCCCCATCAACAACTGTCGCCCGGAAACATTTCTAGGGGGAATCCGTAAAGGATTGTTCCAGGAGCTCACCAACTCCTGGAATTAGCAACATCTCGCTATCAACAACTCTCACCCGGAAACATTTCCAGGGAATCCCCAAAGGATTATTCCAGTTCACCAACGCCTGAAATAACCAACGGCTCCCCATCAGCAACTTTCCAGGAAATCCGTAAAGGATTATTCCAGGAGTTCACCAACTGCTGAAGTAAGCAACGGCTCCCGATCAGCAACTCTCTCCCGAAACTTTCCCGGGAATCCTTAAAGGATTGTTCCAGGATTTCACCAATCCTGAAATAAGCAACTTCTCCCCATCAACATGAGTACTCTCGCCCGGAAAAATTTCTTAGGGGGAATCCGCAAAGGATTATTCCAAGGGTTCACCAACTCCTGAAATAAGCAACGGCTCCCCATCAGCAACTCTCTCCCGAAACTTTCCAGGGAATCCCTAAAGGATTATTCCAGTTCTCCAACTCCTAAAATAACCAACGGCTCCTCATCAACAACTGTCGCCCGGGAAAATTTCCTGGGGGGAATCCGTAAAGAATTATTCCAGGAGTTCACCAACTCCTGAAATAACCAACGGCTCCCCCATCAGCAACTCTCTCCCGAAATATTTCCACTAGGCGTTATATCTGTCTGAAGTGACAAAAAACCGCGATGCGCTCTTCCCATAACACTCAAACCCAATACCATCCACAGCCAATATTTTACAATGTAAAGGTTAGCCAGGCCATCCTCGGGGACTCGGTTCCTACGAGAACAAAGGGAAGAGGGGAACTAAGATCAGCAGGTGACGCTTACTATAGTTCCTTTCTTTTTTTCTAAGCGGGCCTCTGGGAGAAATAGGGCTCCATCTTGATCATGACCTTCGCCATTGCCGGCGCTCTTTATTTCCGCAGGGAAGAAGAGACGAATATTTTGAGCTTTCGTGGCTTTTTCTACTTTTATGCGTTATTTGTTTCGTATCATTCTACGACTGTTTTTTTTTTTATGCAGGTCTTAGCTAACTCATTTTTGTCATCGTGTTTCGTACAAGTATTTCATTATGCTGTTTTGCAGAGGTATAAGATAATAATTTTTATCGTATTGAAGTTAGGTTCATTCTGGTTTGAGTTACCAATGATAAATGTGAAGAAATAATTTTAGATTATTTCCCTCGGATCTAAGGGTCGCCCATTACATGGAGTTTCTTAAAGGAATGTGATGAGGGTATTCAAGTGTTCATATACAGTATATATATATATATATATATATATATATATATATATATATATGTGTGTGTGTGTGTATATATATATTATATATATATATATATATATATATATATATATATATATATATATATATATATATATATATATATATATATTATATATATATATATAATATATATATATATATATATATATATATATATATATATATATATATATATATATATATATACATACTGGAAGTAATAAATTTCTGACTCCCATCGGGATTCAGCCCAGGTATTTCAGTTAGTGGTTCAGTTGCTAGCGCCCTTTCCTTTCAGTTGAAAGACCTGAGTTCGATCCCGATATGAATCAGAAATTTATATATATATATATATATATATATATATATATATATATATATATATATATATATATATATATCACCGGACATCTTTTCCCCTTTGGAGGGTTCGACCCCAAACCCCCTCCCCCCCTCTTTAGTTTTCTGTTAAATAAAACTACTGTGCCGGCTTTGTCTGTCCGTCCGCACTTTTTCTGTCCGCCCTCAGATCTTAAAAACTATTGAGGCTAGAGGGCTGCATAGTGGTATGTTCATCATCCCATCCTCCAATCATCAAACATACCAAATTGCAGCCTTCTAACCTCAGTAGTTTTTATTTTATTTAAGGTTAAATTTAGCCATAATCGTGCGTCTGGCAAAGGTATAATCTAGGCCACCACCAGCTCATGCAGCATTTTACCGAGACCACCGAAAGGTAGATCTAATTTCGGTGGCCTTGATTATACATAAGATGTGCACAAAACTCAATTACACCGAAGAAACTTCAGCGCATTTTTTTACTTGTTTTCCTTAGAATTCGATATGTCGCTTTTATATCTGGCGATAGGCCGGGAGTGTTTCAAGACCCTAGCAAAAGTTCGCCGAGCGTTGCACCGCTATTTGGAAAGGGAGAATACTACAAGGTTAATGGCTCCAGTAGTAAAAGCAGTCCATTACTTGAAAAGAAATACAAAAGTAACAAAGAATTGTTTAAGTAAAATAACTAAAGATGAAAAAATTAAACTATTAAATATGACTCACGTGACCTAGTAAAAAAAGAAAATTGAAATCAGTTCAACGACGTGACGAGGAAGACTATTCCAAAATTTGGCCATAGCTAGAAAAACTTATCGGCTGCATAGCCTGAGCCTTACGAAAGAAAAGTCAAAAGTGTTAGGATTATTAACAAATTATTTCATGCCCCCCTGGCATATGGTATAATCTAGAAAGATCAAAGCAAGGTCTAAAGCAGTGGCTCTCAATCTCTTTTTAGTAATGACACCCCAGCTAATGTAATCATTACTGTGGCACCCCTTCTTCACCATCCCACCATACCACCATATCGCATAAATTAACTTCCTATTTAATGAATAAAATTAGTATCCATACTCAAACCAAATTCAGCACACCTTACATGCAGAAATATATTGTACAGACAAAGAGCATATCAGAAGAATTAGATAAACATAATTAGAGTAAACACACTGATAATAATTCTCTGAAAACTTCTGCGAACTTTTTTTTTTTTTTTTACAAATGTTCATTGAGATGATCTCGCCAAGACAAAATTCACGACAATCTTGCGGCACCACTAGGCACGGTCTGTGCCACCCAGTTTGAGAATCATTGGTCTAAATAATACAATTTTAAGACCTTGGATCTGGGTGCCAAAAGATATTCACGGTAACGAAACAATTCCTAAAGCACAATGAGCTGAACGATCGCTGATGCCAAAGATTAAACGAAAATCTGGAATGCCGGAGTTTAACAGAATTCAAGTTTTTATCAGACAATTTGAGATGCGCGAGTCAGCTGCTGAAGACTAAAACATGAATGATATTCAAGGCACTGCAGAATAAAAGAATGGAAACATTTCCCCTGGATAGACAGATTTCCAAAATTCTGGAAAGACTTTATCAATGTCCTTTTTTTTTGCAGTTAAAGAAGAGATGGAATGGATATGCTTGCCTAAAGTAAATATGTAGTCTGGAACTACATCTAGCACACACACACACACACGCACATGTGTGTGTATATATATATATATATATATATATATATATATATATATATATATATATATATACATATACACATACATATATATTTACCACATCACCATGGCATTTTATAAACACAAACATTAAGCTACAAATTTCATTTATTATCAAATTCGCCCTACTTCATAAATAATGCCGAAAAGGAATTATAATTGATAAATGTTATAGATATATACACACATATGTAAATATATGCATATATATATATATATATATATATATATAAATAAATACATACATGCATACATACATATGTATCCGCATACGTGCATGTGTCTTTTTTATATGATTACGTATAAGTACAAATACAAACTATACACGCGTGTAAGTATGATTTCCTATGTTTACCCGGCCTTGGAAAGAAATTGAATACCACTTGTGTATTACGAAGGTAATTTAGTTCACTCAATAGAGGCACAGATTGCGCCATGTCGGCCGTTGCACTGGAGGTGATGCTTAACTTGATTTTTTTTTTTTTTTTTTTTTGTCCCCTTGGAAAACGAACGTTTTTCTGGGGGTAAAAAAAAACAGCAGGAGACCTCTCAAGTTCTTTTCTTGGAACAAATGTTTTATTTCTTTTTCTCTTTTTTTTTGTCTCGGTAATATTCGTAGTTTTATCTTTTATGTTCGGAGGAAATATTTTTAGTTAGTTATTTTTCGCGGGGAAAATTTATTTTTAGTTTTATCTGGGTAGATGTTCTTGCATTTTCTTTCGAACGGAATTTTCCGTACTTATATTTCTAGGAAGGTGGTGAAGTCATTTTCATTTCCATTATCTACTTAGTAGAGATAGTTCTAATATGTAACCCATTCTTTCATAATTATTCACTAAAAATTCTATAACCTTTATACTATAATTTATTGTGACATATCGTCCCCTAAAGTCTCACACAGAGCCAGACAGCTTTTGTCGCAGCCCCATAATAAATGAATCACCGATGCTTTAGTCAGTTTAGTGGGTCAGACCAAAAGGTTTCGATATATTGATTACAAGCCAGAATCCGCAGCAGGAGACCGGTTTCTAAATAACTCATTAGACGTGGGAAGCTCTAGGGTCATTTCATAGCTTAGCTCACTGCATCGCTGTCCTTGAAGGCTGAATGTGTATTAGAATTGAAAATGTGTCTGGCGCTGTTTGTAGCTTGAGAATTCTCTTAATTGGCTTAATTTATGTAAGACAACTGCTGCACAAGATGCAACGAAGTATTGTGGGAGTTTAATAGATAGAGGAAATAGTAAGTGTGAAGCCGTGAAATACGTCAATGTGCCACAAACCTTAAAGTGCCGAAAAAAAATTCCTCTCCATTATTGAAAACATTGTTCACCTAACCTGCAAGTCATCCTCCGTGAACTAATATGTTCCTCTCTATGACATTTAAGATTTCCCAGCGCTATTTATCTTATTAAATTATTAAGTTCGAATATTGTTATATACAAAAAAGGCATTATTGGTATTTGATTTAAATTGATATTCATTGAAAGACCTTTTTTTTTTTAGATTTTAGTAACATTAGCGAGTCAGTCCAGAGTGGATAGACAACTATCTGCTAATAACATTTGTGTTATCACTCTCATCTGAATGTAATATTAAGTTTATTCAGTATACGTCAGCTATGAAAACAAGTAAGAAATGCGCCGAAGTTTCTTCGGCGCAATCGAGTTTTCTGTACATCGTATAATCAAGGCCACCGAAAGTAGACCTATCTTTCGGTGGTCTCTGTATAATGCTTTATGAGCCGCGGCCCATATAACTTTAACCACGGGCCGGTGGTGGCCTGTCCTATATAGTTGCCAGATGCACGATTATGGCTAACTTTAACCTTAAATAAAATATAAACTACTGAAGCTAGAGGGCTGCAATTTGGTATGTTTGATGACTGGATGGTGGATGATCAACATAGCAATTTGCACCCCTCTAGCCTCAGTAGTTTTTAAGATCTGGGGGCGGACGGACAGACAAAGCCGGCACAATAGTTTTCTTTTACAGAAAACGAAAACCGATCCAGTTGTAAATTATTCCCTCTCCTGAGTGTACAAAATTTTCAGGAATTCAGTATAGATTAATTATGGGTGAAAACACGGTAAAACTTTACTTTAATTGCGCGGCCTGATTCACGCCAGTCGCCCATCGGGACAGGCTACGGCCTTTTTGGGGGGTCCAGGGGCGAAGCCCTCCCGGCCAGGTCAGGGCACGACGCCCTAAGTTAGGTTAGATAGGTAAGATCTAGTCAGGTCAGGACCTGGCATTATAGGAAAGGTTATATCTATTTATGTATGAGGAACCTGTCCCGGTCGACGACTGGAGGGAACCAGACCGTGCAACTAAAGTATTACCGAAAACAGTATCACAATGCAAGATAACCGATGCTCTCAAACGTTACCCAATGGAAATGTTCGAGTTCGAACGTTTCTGACTGATCAAGTGCATTGATGACCTCTGGAACGTGTTTTCAGCATGCATGAGTTGGAAAAGGGGTATATATTTATTTTGTATAAAAAAAAAAAACTGGTTTTCTTAACAAATGAACTCACACCAAAGGATTAATGAAACAAATGTAAATTTTAACACGTATCCTTTACTATCTTGTAAGTCGTGTCCTCAAACAGAATTCGTAGAGAGAGAGAGAGAGAGAGAGAGAGAGAGAGAGAGAAGAGAGAGAGAGAGAGAGAGAGAGAGAGAGAAAGAGAGACTAACCTCAGAGTCTTCGATATAAGAATCTGTCTTAGAAATTAAGAGGCTTTCTGAATGGGACACATGAAGCCGGGAAGTCCTGTAATCCTGCTCTATAGTTCGTTTACCCTGGATCCTGCGTTGACCTTAAAAGACAGTAATTATACCCCTGAAAAGGTTGAGGTCGGGTCGAAAGGCGTTGGCTGCTTGACCCTTCGTTCCAAGGCCAGTCACGGCAAAAGTGCCTCCGGCAGCTGGTATCTCCTTGACCTCTTCAGGGGTCAGCCTCATCTTTCCTGAGGTCACGTAGAGTGTGCTGTAGTCTGGGCCACCCCAGCACACAGAGGTCACATTCTTGGAAGGCAAGCTGACCTGGTGGATGACCTGACCTGTTTCTGGGGCTACACATATGACCTGGAAGTAAGGTGTATTGTTATTGGATGAGAATAAACTGGCTATTTAGGATTATTTAGTAATAAATTTGGCTACAGTTTTAATCTTGTAAATGTTTCGGTAATCTTAGTCGATTATTTACTGTTTTTCTTCTGCAGTAATGTCAAAACTAAGCGAAAGATGTTTGATGGATACAGCGCAAGTCTTAAAGGAACATTGTACTTAGTATTAGGAAACCATATCCATGTTATAGTTTAAAACGTGCACCTATGTGCATAGAAGCGACGTGAAATAGACTGTTACGAGAACTAAGCGCAAATATAAATCTGCAGGTGCGTAACAGCAAAAATGCAGCCGTGCCTATGTCATGTTGAGCATATATGTATTTGATACACTCATGAAGACATAAGCATGACTTAGCACATGTCGACACACGTCCGCTCGTGCACAGGCACGCACACACACACACACACACACACACACACACACACACACACACACACATATATATATATATATATATATATATATATATATATATATATATATATATATAATCTGAGTGTGTTAATTTTGCCACTGATCTTACGGTCACTCAGCTATAAGGTCTGAATAGAAAAACGACAAGGAATAAAAAAAACTGCCGTTATATATGCCCCTTTGGCCATCAGAGGCATCATGGTAAAAGTCATATAGGTAATATACATCTGAATATAATATACTTGTACCTCCTTGCCCACCGATGCATGGATACTTGCTCACCTGTCAAACTTCTTTTACAACTCACAATAAATTTGTCCAATATCTTACCTTGCTTCCTTTGAAGTTTGCGACCCATAAGTTTCCACTGACGTCACATGTCATTCCGTCGGGAATGTCTTCACCAAGGTTGGACTTCTTGTAGTCCAAGAGGACGCGACGATCCTCTTCGTGTAGAGAATGCATATGTAGAGAATGTATACGTTAGAGTGGGCGTGGAAGGCAAGCTCATTGGTGTTGCTGAATAACCATTATTCATGTTATACCATAGTATGAGTGAATGGAATAAACAAACAAACATGCATGTGCATGCATATATATATATATATATATATATATATATATATATATATATATATATATATATATATATATATATATATATGTATATGTATATATATATATATATATATATACATATATATATATATATATATATATATATATATATATATATATATATATATATATGTCTATGTATATATATATATATACAGTATATATATATATATATATATATATATATATATATATATATATATATATATATGTGTATATATATATATATATATGTATATATATATATATATATATATATATATATATATATATATATATATATATATATCCTATGTGTGTAAGAAGCAAGGCAAGGTTTTGTCACAAATGTAAGATTCCGAATATGGACACTTTTTCATCAGTAGTGCTACGCTATATTTTTCAATTCTTAATTATTATTTTGAAGCAAAGTTAGAACAGACAAGCTTGAGAGGATTATTGTATGCCGTATATTCCTGTACATATGCATACTATATACATTTATATATATATATATATATATATATATATATATATATATATATATATATATATATATATATATATATATATATATAGTACTTCTGCATTTTTACAATGACACAACATATTAGTGGTAGAGAAGAATTACATTAAATCTCTCTCTCTCTCTCTCTCTCTCTCTCTCTCTCTCTCTCTCTCTCTCTCTCTCTCTCTCTCTCTCTCTCTCAATCTGTGTGTGTGTGTTACTTACTTATTTGGCCCGTGAGATCATCGTATCTGAAGACATCCACGGAGAAAGCTTCGGAGTCGATGTAGTAAAAATGCTTCCTATCAGGACTCCACGTCAGGCCATTTGACACCGAAACCTCGAACATTGAAAATATCGAAATCAGTTCACAGGGGAAGGGAGACCCTACTACTATCCGTTTTAGGGACCGCAAGTCATCGTTTTTCTCAAATATCTTTCAAATTAATTATTTGATCGAAAAGGTACTTTGACACTGTGTACAAGACACCTCCCGCTAATTTTTGGTATTATAGTGCATTGTCAAATGGTTTTAGTTAAGGCGTTTACTCTTGACTTACATGGTGTTGCCAAGTATCGCCAAACCATGCATTCGAACGTCCTTTATCCCTATCCCGTCCCTCCCTCCCCCTTCCCCTCTTCATCCCTCCCTCAACCCACTTTCCTGGTCTCCCCATCTCCGGTCCCCCCTTTCCTGTCTATGGGGAATAGCGGACGTTCGATTGTGTAGAATAGTCCTGCTGACTCATGCGACTTTGCCTTTAAAAGTCAAGAGTAAACTCCTTAACTAAAACTGTTTGACAATGCATTGTATTACCAAAAATTAGCGTGAGGTGTCTTGTACACTGTGTCAGAGTAACATTTCGATCAAATAATTAACTTCAAAGATTTTGAAAAGTACTGTATTTTATTAAATACTTTCAAGCGGGGTATTTTCTAGTTATAAGTGCATAAATGTTTCTTAGCGCTACCATTTTTTTAAATTTCATTCCCGCATGCTTTTCAACTATAGTGTGAGAGCTGTTTTGATTTGCATATGTTTTACGTTATTATAACATAATTACAGTTAGAGCTTTAACCTGATCTCTTTCTGTTTCCTCTTTCGAATTCTTTCTTTATGAGTGGCAGAGGCCTAATTCTTTTTACAGGATTTATTCAGAGAACAATAGAGGAATAACTATCGCTACTTGCATCTTCTAATTGGTGGATATTTTGGAAACTACACCAGTAGTGTTTTTTAATACTTTTAAACGGTTTATTCTAGTTATAAGTACATGAAAGTATCCCAGCACTAACACATTTTTTTAATTTATTTTATTCTAGTATGCTTTTCAACTATTATTCGAGAGCTGTTTTGATTTGCGTATATTTTATGGTATTATAATATGATTACAGTTATAGCTATAACCTGATGTCTTTCTATTTTCTCTTTCGGTTTCTCTTTTCATGAATGGCAGTAGGCCAAATTTAAAAAAAAAATTACTTAGAAAATAATAGCCGAATAACTGTCACTACTTTTATCTTCTAATTGGTTAAGTGAATAGAACACCACCCAAAACACCTTAATTTATTTTTGTTTATTTACTTATTTATTTATTTACTTATTTATTTTGCAGCGTCCCTCGGAACTGACTGCATTGCTAACTGTTCTATACTTTCCAGTAAATATTTGAGGTCCACCCCGACCTGGCTCCTCAACCTTATTTATTTCGTCTAGCTCCAGTTTTCTTTTTTCTTTAAAAATCAAAATACTTCGGGACGGTTCAGTGAGAATTTAAGAACGAGTCATAGTGGTCTCATTTTGATTAGTTGGTAATAACGTATACAATTCCTAAATACCTCTCGAAATATCTGGGACAATGTTACGATAATTATTTTCAGCATTTCACCCGCATAATTCGTTCAACAGTTTCTAGGTCTCCTTTTTTTACTTCTGTTTTTCAGTAATCTTATTTAATTACCCTCTTGTCAATGACCAAATCCCTTGCACGCTCCTTTTTGAAATATATTCAACTATGTAATCTTTTGTTACATCAAAACAACGTCAAATTTTTAAATTTCTATAAAAAATTATTTTTGAAATACTTCCAAATAAACCTAACGTAAAAAAAATGGTTCAGATCTTCTTCCAGTTTCGTTAGTAGCATCCAAGACTCAAAGGCCAATTTAATAAGAGTCGGTTTCGACAGGATGCATCGAAAAAAGTACTGGATATAACATCCTAACTCGAATTGGAACCATGGTAGTTGCATAATGTTACATTCACTACCTCGTATATAATTAACATAAATCAAAGTATTTTTTTTAACAATTGTATCTACAAGAGAGAGAGAGAGAGAGAGAGAGAGAGAGAGAGAGAGAGAGAGAGAGAGGTGGTGTTAGTAAAGGGGTGTATAGTAGGAATCCTTTTAGTAAAATGAACCTGGAACGACTGGGCATGTAGAGAGAGAGAGAGAGAGAGAGAGAGAGAGAGAGAGAGAGAGAGAGAGAGAGAGTAAGTAAAGGGGCTTACAGTAGAAATTCTTTCAGTAAAATGAACCTCGAACGACTGGTCATGGAGAGAGAGAGAGAGAGAGAGAGAGAGAGAGAGAGAGAGAGAAAGAGAGAGAGAGAGAGAAATTTCTAATTAGAGGAAACGGTGATTCTCATCCGGCAAAAAAAAAAGTATGAAATCATGCAGTGTGTACAGAAATTATTTACCGAGCTAATTAATTCTTGCCCACCTCACCTTTTCAACACACTTTGTCAGATTGAGGTCAGGGTCCATTCGATACAGAGAAGAAACGTTCTTCTTGAGCAACTCTCCTTTTTCGTCCTGTGGGGCCCATTGTCCCTGTTGAAGAAGACAAATCAGTTTGTCAAGTGTCTCCTCGTACTCTCTCAGCCGCATATTGTAAACAAACGACAAATTCATGCTACTCTAAAATCTCTCATTTTATGTATGTAACATACACAGTGTATGCATACAATATATATATGTGTATATCTATATGTATGTATGTATGTATATAGATATACGCATATATATGTGTATGTATATATACACATATATATGTGTATATATATATATATATATATATATATATATATATATATATATATATATATATATATGTTACACACACAAACACACACACACACATATATATGCCGAGTCGGTTGAGCTTCAGACTGTCACACGATGGGGCCGGAGTTCAATTCCCGCGGGCGGCTGATGAAGAGTTAGAGGAATTTATTTCTGGTGATAGAAATTCATTTCTCGCTATAATGTGGTTCGGATTCCACAATAAGCTGTAGGTCCCGTTGCTAAGTAACCAATTGGTTCTTAGCCACGTAAAATAAGTCTAATCCTTCGGGCCAGCCCTAGGAGAGCTGTTAATCAGCTCAGTGGTCTGGTAAAACTAAGGTATACTTAACTTAACATATATATATATATATATATATATATATATATATATATATATATATATACATATATATATATATATATACATATATATATACAGTATATATATACATAAATAAAAATGTGAGTGAAATGGAAAAAGTAGGAAGCAGAGTTTTAAATATGAAAGCAGTAGTGTGCCTGATTTTCATTGGGAGACAGATTATAAATCCAGAATACACAAATGTAGGACAAGGATTCCAAAGCACCTTAACAGAGGGATTTAATAATCGTCTAAATGTGTAGTCCTGCGATTGCTTCTTTCCAGTAAATAATTATAGGGAGACTGTAGGTGGCCACTGAAATGGCACATATAAATGACAGAGAGCAAAATTTAAGGCATTTATCCAAGACACTTAATTCATTAAAGGCAGATTTAATAACCTGAACCAGGGGACAACTCGGAGACAAACCTGAAAAATCTGATTAATGTGACTTTTTGTGATCCTGGTACTGAATATCTTGAATGAACTACCATGCATATTTTCCATTAATTAGTTTTAAATATTTTGCTATTTATTTAGTTTCATTCTACTTCTGTTTTTTTCAGTTTTCATTTTTTAACTGAAAGTTAAACTTTTGAGCTAGATAAGTCTCCGGCTAGGGATGAAATTTTCTCAAAATACTATATATAAATGGATATAGTGTAATCAAACCGGAACAGATCCCCGGAAACTGTAAACATTGAGTCTTGTATGTAAGGTCTCGAGAAATTATTAGACTAAAAGCCACAATTTAAGGTTTGTATTTTT
>JANJGK010000038.1:25610036-25625036 GCA_039081455.1 Macrobrachium rosenbergii
GCATTCGAGCAGTTAAGAGGGCATTAAGGGTATTAAAATTATACACACACACACACATATAGTATATATATATCTTTGTGTGCGTGCACTTGTGTATCTTGTGGAGATTGAAAAATATAAAAAATAAATTAGAAACTTACCATTCTGACAGGCAATTGGCTAAACATCATACTAAAGTTTTGAATGTAAATAAAGTCATCCTGCTACACTTCTCGGTAGCTGCGCTCTACTACACAAATTTCAACACTGAAAAAATTCTTTGTAGCTATTTCGACTGAGCTTGAAACGTTTAATATCAGCCAAAACGTGTCTGATGAGGGTGACGTTACGGCAATGGGTTTATTTTAGGGCTCTGGTACTGTGTAGTGGCTGTAAAACCTATGTTCTCAGGCCTTGGGCGGTGACATCGCCTTTTGATACCTTCTACAGTCCTGAGGTTGAAATTCTTGACTGAACTCTCATTCCGACATTCCGTTATTTAGTATATCATGGACTGCTACTTACTTAGTTTCATTCTACTTATATTTACTCTTTTCTCCTTAATAGGCTTTCCTTTTACAACTGGAAGCCTAATTTTGAGTAGGATTAGTGTCCCGTTAGCAAGGAAATTCTCTAAAATACTACGCAGCTGGAGATAGCATAATCCAACCACAACAAATAACAGAAAACTTGACGAACGCAGAATGTAAACCTTGATTCCTGCATCCATGGCCTGCGAGAAATGATTAGCCTAAAAGCCACAGTATAAGCTCTGCATTTTTGAGAGAGAAAAAGGATAGTTCAGACATTTAGACATGGGTTGAGAATTATTCAGCAAGCTAGGGAGGACGAATTGGAAGTTATCGGTACCAAATGCATCTCAGTGGAGAGAGAGAGAGAGAGAGAGAGAGAGAGAGAGAGAGAGAGAGAGAGAGAGAGAGAGAGAGAGAGAGAGCACCTTTCAAATACACAGGCTAGCAATGGATTTTTCCCCATTCCAATATGTCCGCTTTACCAGAAAAAAAAAATTCCTTTTGCCTATCTCAAGTCATTCGAAAACTACATGCTTCAGCTACTGCGCATTTCGAAGCTGCTCTCCTGAATAAATTGCAAGCTTCATCTTTCAACTCAACGCATGCTTGTCGTCCTTTGATGTGAAAAGAAACTCTGCCCTGTCCCTGAAAACATCTCCCAATGAAGATGTCTTATCTTTCGCTTTCCAAGGAGACTGCAAGCAGTTTTAGCCTAATACAAACGACATTATTTTTCGCATGAGAATAACTAATTATTCGTACATAGTAAGCACGATTATTCTTTTCCATTGTGGTAAAAAAGTCGGTGCTTTTTGGCAGGGGTTTATCTCGTTGTTTTCCCCATTCCTTTCATAGGTAGATCTTTCCTTTTTTTTGGAGGGAGATGGACACTGAATACCTGTGCACCATCTTATTTAATCAAATCGTCAGAATCCTTATTTGTTTGTCGTGTCCCTTCTCTTCCTCCTGCTTAACTAGAATTGACCCTGGATATTTAAATTGTACTTTATTTATTATCAGATTATTATTTTGCAACATTCTAAGTACTTATGTTAATAAAAGTACTCCTACTGAAAGACTAAAAGTACTCCTACTGAATTTAGTTATTTAGTTAGAACTGTAAGTGTAGAGGATGCGCCTTTTTATCCGATCGATAAAGCAAAGAAAAGTTGAGTGTTTACATAAGTTTTTGAAAGAAACATTTCATTTGGCGTTGCTCTCTCTCTCTCTCTGCTCTAGGAGTTCATTTTCATAATTTCTTTCCTACTTGCTTTTTCAAGTAGCATGCATTGACAAAGTGGCTCATTTACATGGGATAGACGCTCTCTCTCTCTCTCTCTCTCTCTCTCTCTCTCTCTCTCTCTCTCTCTCTCTCTCTCTCTCTCTCTCTCTCTCACAGACACACACACACCCCTCAAACAGGTAAAAGAAGATTAGGTATGCAATGGAAGATGTAGTAAAGGACACGGATTCTAGTTTTAGAGGATATTGGTATATGATGCCTCGGAATAAAGAACTGAAGATTTGACAACTAACAAGGAAGTATCATCCTTCGGATTCTCAGGAACTAGGTTTCGTGCTGAGGATATGGTAGTTAGACCGTTGTTCTTACCTCATTTCTACCAACGCAGAATCTGACTGAAAAGGACCTAACAGTAGGTTTCCTTAACGTGGGTTTTAATTGAAAAAACTCCTTGAAAGGAAAATATACACTACAGTAGAGAACCTCTCGATAGAGAGACGCGAGTACCATTAACCAAAACACAGAAATCTCGAAAGAGCTGCTGTGGCCTGGGCTAGTATATCAGTGATACTGGCCTGTCAGCATTTTCCCGAGAGGTAACCGAGTACCGAGACCTTTCCCTGAAAAAAGCGGGGCGCCACATCTTAAAAACGAACCATAGAATTTTCTTGAAAATAATCTCATTATGTTTCCCACACCCAAAGTCTTCAGAAGTCCATCATTACCCTAACCCAACCCAATCTAACCTAACCCAGGGGCATGGCAAAAAAACCGGGGCTGGTGCAATACTAGCATACATCTCAGGAATTTGCGTTCCGTCACCTAACTATGTCTAGCTCTCCAAAGCTGTTAATTATTCAAAAAAAAAAAAAAAAAACTAGCCCAACACTGCATACGCCAATCTATTGAACAATGGAGTAATGTTCACGATATTGCGGTTGGTTATATCTCTGTGTATGTGCCTAAATGGTCAAAACTTAAGTAAGGGCAAAGTTTTAGAACCCTGACAACACACGTACAGTATATCAGGGCTATCAATGGTGACATTTGTTTACACCTGACACACTGACGTACATTGAGTATATATATATTATATATATATATATATATATATATATATATATATATATATATATATATATATATATATATATATACGCACACATACACATGTATATATATACATATATATATAGATACTGGTATATCATATATGTATATATATATGTATAATAGATAGATAGATATTTGTATGTATGTATATATATATATATATATATATATATATATAGAGAGAGAGAGAGAGAGAGAGAGAGAGAGAGAGAGAGAGAGAGAGAGAGAGAGAGAGAGAAACAAACCGGGACTGCTAAAAAAATAAGTAAAAATGATTACACCATCAGAATTCAATTACTCGTTTCAATTTGGAAAGCCAAAGTCCTTGGGGTAGGTCATTATTTTTATGTTCCTGGAGTGCATGAATAGCTTTTAATGGAAACTGTATTGTTTACTTGCACACACAAGAGCAAGTATCTCTGTTGATTAATGACGGATCTCTTATTCATTTGGGCAAAAAGCTTAATGTTATATAATGTAATGGACAAATGATATCGTGAACAGACTGATGTAATATGTGAGGTATGCACTGGTGAATGTCATATTCGTTTGTTTGTTTGTTTTATTCTTTTTCCTTCCAAACGTTCTTTGTCAGTGAGATTTCCACTCCATTCTCATTCAGATGCCTTCATAACTAAGTAGAAATATTAACAACTAACTGCTCCAGATTATCCTCAATTTATTCAGCTTAATCTTCCAGTAGGAAGATTAAGGAGTTCATCTGCAAGCAGTTTTTGAAACTCAGAAACGTAGAAATGAAATATTTTAGAATTCATGAGTTGATGCTCAAATGATTTAATGTTAGCAAAGTAAAGATTAACAATGCTTTTTTTCAGACTTGAACACAACAGAAACTAAAACACGTATCGTACAAAGGAATGTTCCTCATAAAGTTTGCATCCACAACTGTTTGCCTGAAGGTTCATCAGTTTCAAGGTATTTTAATTAAAAACATAACTACTTTTTACTTGCTTTCTTTATGGTGATATTTTTATAACATTTTACTTAATGACAATACTAATTACTCACCTGCCCAAAGTCTGCCCTGAGGGTCACATTTGCCATCGTTGAAGTGACTGTCCGAGGTTCTCTGGATTTAGATTACATTGTTTAGTTAGTCTCCGAACAAATGGTAAGCCTGTATATTTAGCACATGCATCGCGTTTAATATTAGCACAATTAACAATTAACAATTGTTTATTAGTAGCGCAATTAACAATTGAAATGTCGTTATCAGCTGCCTTTAGGGCTAGCATATTTGTGAAAGGTGTAAGTAAATTGAAGATTGTAAATGATTAGCAGTGGTCTATATTTGAAAAGCAAATCAAACAGAGCACAGAGCTGAGCCTGTCTCTGCTAAGACCCCTTGACAACGACCAAATCACACGATTAGCATAGTTACCCAAGTATTTTATTATGTACGTTTTCTTTCACGAATGCTGAGCGGCAGTTAGTGTAGTAATCTAATAATCTGCATCATTACCCTTTTTATAGGAATGCTAATAACCACTGCTTTCTTTCGATGCACATCGGTGGCAATAACAGAAAAGATAGCTATTTAATTTCTGTGGAGATGCGTGGTCAAAATTTTCTCACTCGGACCACAGAAACTCATTTCCTCAAGATCAGTTTCTTAATGTATACTCATTATCTTCAAGTTTCGTTGGAAGAGATATGAAAGATGACTATCAAGCATAGCTGAAATATTATTAACGGTAACAATGGTAGCGTGAGTATCATCGTCGTAATTAATAACAATGGTTTTAAGAAAGTTTGAAAAGTACGATAAAAGAGGAAAAAAAAAAAAAGAATGGGCCCTGCCGTTCCTCTTAACGGAGCAGGGGCCAAAATGGTACTAATACGACAGATTTCGTAAGTCCACCCCCAAGACAGATGGAATTTAGGCTGTCAAACAAAGTATAGAGGACTTTCGGCCATTCACCGCTTAAGACAGTGAAAAAAGGGAGTTGGAGGGGTTGAACAGCAAGTTAAGTGTGCCCAGAAAATAAATGAGATGAAGTACAATGATCTTGAGGTGGAACTGGGAGAAAACCCCTCAGTTGCACTAAGAAGTAATAGTTAGAGAGGTTGGAGGAAGAAAAGAGGCGGGAATGGAGGTAAAGTAAAAGGCTAGGGACTAAAAGGACAATGGCAACACTAATGCTGCCTACTGCTCGCTACTTGAGGTACACTGACGGCGCTATCCCCCTCCGGAGGTTTGAAAAGTAGGATACTAAGAAAAAGTAGTATGCTGAGAAATAGTACGAGGATGAGAAAAAGTAGGATACTGAGAAAAATTAGAATGCTGAGAAATAGTAGGATGGTGAGAAAAAGTAGGATACTGAGAAAAATAGGATGCTGAGAAAAAGTAGGATGCTGAGGAAAAGTAGGATAATGAGAAATAGTAGGATGCTGAGAAAATGTAGGATAATGAGAAATAGTAGGATGCTGAAAAAAGTAGGATGCTGAGAAAAAATAGGATGCTGAGAAAATGTAGGATACTGAGAAAATGTAGGATACTGAGAAAAAGTAGGCTGCTGAGAAATAGTAGGATGCTGAGAAAAAGTAGGATGCTAAGAAAAAGTAGGATACTGAGTAAAAGTAGGATGTTGAGAAAAGTAGGATGCTAAGAAAAAGTAGGATACTGAGTAAAAGTAGGATATTGAGAAAAGTAGGATGCTGAAAAAAGTAGGATGCTGAGAAAACGTAGGATGCTGAGAACTGACCTGAATGAATTTTGGTACGACGGTATGGTCGTCAGGATCTGACACCCTCCACTGGACGGCGCACAAAGTGTTCCCAACGGACACCACGTACCATTCCTTCATGCCCTCCACGGGCACCACGAAGGTGACTGACTTGGCTTTTCCGCCATCATCTGAAAGTAGCATGACTTTAGACTAACATGCTGTTGTAAGATGGTTATATATTTCAGCTGACAGCAGTTTCACGTAACTGCGCACACCTCTACTAGGTGAAAGTCTTCTTACTTTATATTTAATTTCTTTTTTAACGTCGAAAAGGTTACAAACACCACGTACATGCCCATTGCGCAGTGAGAGTAGTTTCGCAGGGCTTACAATATCTGAGGAACATTGAAACTCATCGATTTAATTTCCCAAACCCACTACCGTATCCACTTGGCCTTAGATGAAAAGCGTAGCATTATATGACATAAAAAACACCAAAATTATTCTAATTAATAGGTTACTTGTTGAATTTCACTTCGACAACGCGAAAAGACTGACATCAGAAAACTACTAACTGATTGATCATTCATTTATTTCAATTTCATAGACCTATTTTGGATAAGTTGTTGTGACTGAATTCATTCGAAGAATACAAAAATCGGTTATCTTTACTTTCAGTTCCCTATAAATTTCATCCAGCAAGTTGGTATTTCGTTTCTGGAGCTATTCATGTTTTCGTATCAGGATGCATGGTCGATGGGTCTTGTGGCTTGATCAGTGATAGTAAGCAAGACTGTTTATACTAGAATAAGTAAAAGAAAAAAAAAAAGATGGCAGTAAAAGCACTGAAGAGGATATGCAATCTCAGGGCAGATGACTAGGTAGCTATTAAGGCGTGACCCTTTTTAAACATTCTTAGAGACAAAGGTATGGCACATCTTGGCAATTTCGTATCCAAAGAAGTCATCATTAGTTAGTAAACATAAATTACACTATAAGTCATTTGTAACCTGTCTCGTTGATGTCACAAATTATACATAACTTTAAATACAGATTTGCCGGGACTGTGACCGGTAATGACGTTTGAAAGTTTCAAAACTATGCGTAACTTTTTTTTTATGGGAATACAACTTCCAGGAAAAATCAACGACGGACTCTAAACGCATTAAAATTTAGGTGTTTAACCGGAAAATAAATCATTAAACCGGAAGTTACTCCATACGTCTGTATGTTTTTTTTTTCCGGACAGCTTAGCGGTAAAGTGAACAAAACATTCTGTTTGATGAAAGTGTCCTCAGTACCATTATGTTACAAGAGTGTGTGTTTGGGCTCATTTCAGAAGAAAAATCGAATATTCCTCTTTTCACGTTACTCCCTGCCATTTATTAGAATTAGATCCTAATAAATCATTTTTTATAACTTTTGTTACTTACGTTAAGGAAATCCCTCCGACGCAAGCTTGCAATATACGCCATATGTGTTCTATTGTAAATATTTTGTATATGACATTAAGCACAACTGTCAAACCAAGCCAAAATCCGATTTTTCTGAAGACCGTCCCGCTTGTTTTTTTTTTTTTTTTTTTTTGCGCCGTATATTTGGCGATCAAAATCAAATCTGCGTGACACTTACCTATATGCAGAACTTGGTATCTGCCAGTGTTGACGAAGTAACGACAAACCGCCTTATTGAACACATCGACGTAAAGCAGCGCTTCTAAATCTTCCTCCCAATGCGGACCCTCGCCCAAGTACAAACAAGGGACCGGCAATTGTTCGACTTTCACTACTGACATTTCTTTCTTGATACCTTGTTCCTCTATCTCTTAGATCTTGGCACTTGGATCTGTTATGGAGAGGAGAGTGTTGGTTATTGATGTTCGTTTAACAGTACTTTTCTGTTGTTTTTAAATAATGAACTGTTTTTATATTGATGTTACTTAGATAACACCGTAACGATTTCATTGTAAGAAACACGCATGTTAGATGCATAAAGCTTTCGCAAGAATTTTTTACTTCTCTTCAAACAATTTCCACAAAAATTTAGCTCATTCACAGAAAGGTGCTTTAGTCTTCCCATTTTTCTTCATAGTAGTTGACTAATGCACTGAATATATGAATTCTCTTGCGAAGAATTTATGTTTGTATTTTGTTTTCTTTCTATCTCTGCTATGACATTTGATTTTACACCGACAGACTGTTTTTTAACTGGATGACTCAGGGTGCTACTTACCTTACTTTCGAAGGCGTTGTTGCTAAATGTACTATTACTGAATAACTGAAATATAGTTGCCGCAGGAACCAGTTAATATTTTAAGAGGAACTAAATCAGCATCTTCTAATCACACACACTTTGGGCTGCAAAGATAAGGAAATGCCGTTGTCAGCGAGTAGAGCGTACAAAAGACAGTGATAACAGAGATAAAGCTAATTAATTTTATCTACATTATCTCGGGTAACGATGGACGTGTTGCCAAGAATGTTAGTCGTATTTTCCATTTAGATTTTAAAGAATAAAGCTTAGCAAGACCCGGCAAAAGCGAAAGAGGCGCCTCATATAACACTGTACCACGAGAGCCCATGTTGTAGGGAAAGTTCTTTATTGGACGGGTCGGTATCGTTCTCGGCTAGCACTCTGCTGGGCCCGCGTCCGATTCACCGGCCGGGCAATGTAAAGATTTAGAGGAATTTATTTCTGGTGATAGAAGTTCATTTCTCGTTATAATGTGGTTTGGATTCCACAATAAGCTGTAGGTCCCGTTGCTAGGTAACCAATTGGTTCTTAGCCACGTAAAAGAAGTCTAATCCTTCGGGCCAGCCCTAGGAGAGCTGTTAATCAGCTCAGTGGTCTGGCTAAACTAAGGTATACTTATGTGTAGGGAAAGTCCAGAAGGCTATGCCAGCGAAGTGATAAATGTGACTGAAGTATTTTCTGTAACTGATATCTTCTCCGTTACTTTAGAGCTTCTCTGTTACTCTGATGAGAGACCGGTGGGGCACGGCATCTGATATGTACGTCGTAATTTATATCTGGGTATTTATTGTATGCCTGTGGTCTTATTCAGTAGGTTATTTTCAGCAAAGATTTGCAAATAGTAGGGTTAAAGAGTTTTGGAAGAGTATGTAGAATTCTTTATAGAAACTTACAAGAACATGAGGTTAATTCTCAGAGAGAGAGAGAGAGATGAAGGTAAGAAGAAGACTATTTCTTGTAAAGTAATTATAAAGTGAGGGTAAAATCGAAGGGGTACCTAATCTACATTGAAGTTCTAGTAGGTAAGGGTATAGTTAACTTTTCTGAAAATCAAAATAAATTAGTACTTTGTGGAAAAGGAAACAGTAGACATCTTGCCTTCTATTTGATGGATGTAGCAAGAAGCAGGGGACACCTGTTCAATCTCCTCAGCTGCCCCTGAAACTATATCATGTGATCAGGTTGCTCCGCCTTCCGTGCACCGCTCCATTAATTTAAATCAGAGAAACACTTCCTCGAATGAATTTTGTGGCTGCCACATATCAACACCTTTCTGTTTCATCATTCCGAAACCCTTCTGATCTCTCTGGCGTTTTTAATCCTAATGCGTTTGTCGTATAGAGGATTTCTTAAACCTATATGTAGGCAGACGCTGCTCCACTTTTGACATATGACTGCTTTTTGGTACAATCCCTATATCTTTTAATAGTCACGTTTCCGGGTAGAATGGCATATGAACTTTAAACTTTTTCCGTTATTTACTTTCGTCTCTTAACAACAAAATTCTGATTGACTGAAGAAGGCTTATCTCAGTATTCCCTGTCCTTAGGTTGTCATTAGTGACTTATTTTCTGTCTCCATTTCTCCAAAGCGTATTACTCCTTTTGCCTGATCTGCTTCAGTATTCCCTTGAAACTTTTACTAATTCTGCAGCTTCTCACCACTACACCCAAAGGACATTTCATTGTTCTGAAGGTTATTTTGACAGTGAACCTGGCTTAACGGAATCGAGGAAAAAAAGGCGAAAGGATTAAGAACCAAGCAATAGAACCACCTCTTGAAAGAAGAAAGTTGTAATAATCCTGGAAAACAAAAAGAATTCTAAACCAAATCTTGTCAGGTGATGCGAAATTAACTGTTTCACCTACAAACGTTACGAGGTCATATATATATATATATATATATATATATATATATATATATATATATATATATATATATATATATATATATATATATATATATATATATATATATAAAGAACGGGCCCTGTCGTTCCTCTTAACGAAGCAGGGGCCAAAATGGTACCAATACAACAGATCTCGTAAATCCACCCTCCAGAGAAAAGGAAGTCACGCATTTCAAGAATTAACTTAGATTCAGAGAAAGCATGTTGTGGAAGAAGCCTCCAACAAATAAACGCTATGTTCCAAAAAGTGACAATAGGCCGACAAAAAGCTAAAGCAAAGTTTCATCAGTCTGTTCTCTTGCCTCACAAACTTGCACCAACATTCTCTGATTCTTAGCTGTGTCATTGCTAAGGGTGTATTCATTCTGCGATAGAAAGTCTCACTTTTGTCTTGTTCTATTCGAATATGCGCACATTCTAAATAACAGAACTCTACGATGAGGGAATAAAGTAAAAGAGCTAAAAATAAAAGGGAACTCAGAAGAAACTCGAATAACGAAGTGGGAGAGAATTACGAAGCATTGCCGTAGTTAGACAGAAACGGGATGTAACATCAATTTCAACTCACTTATTTACTCATTTCCACGTTGTTTACTTATTTATTCGTCGACTGATATGTATTTATAACGAAACAGAATAATGCATTCGTGCACTAGCCACGTCTCACTGATGTTTGTTTATTCCAGAAATTTTCTTGGTTCACAAAATAATTCGATTTCTTTTAAGCAGTCAGAGCAAAGCAGTAAAGTCTACAGTTATCGCAAACACTGCCACCTCTCGCTCTGTGACTTAAGAAAGGCAATTTACTCTAACGTGGGCGATCGTAACAAGACGTTATTGGAGGGGTGGTGAGACCCACGATGACATAACGGTATCACATTTCCGTCATCTTTTTCCTGTTTCTGTCAAAGCAGCTGTTTCCTGAAGTGTCAAATATAACTCTACAACTGCTACAGCTGTCAACGGTCCAAGTCAAGTTCATAATAATAATAATAATAATAATAATAATAATAATAATGATCAGAGAATTTTTAAAAACTGCTGGAGTAATTCTGATCACTTCATACTCATATGCTACACTGATAAATATTCTAGCCCCCCAAAAAATCCAGCGTTTCATCTTTTCCATTTTGTATTTTAAAGATATAACTAATAGGGAATCTTCAAGGCGGATGAAAATCTCAGCTAGAAAGATATTAGGTCAAAATTTAAAATTTATTTTTGATGTTTACGAACCTTTGCATACTCATCAAGGTCCTATATTGCGTTTCCAACTCGGAAGCTGTCAAAATTCTCGACGATCGTGAGGGTTGAAGTGGAAAGAAAAAAAATGCGAAAGAATACGGAAAGAGGCAAAAATAATATAATATCACGCGGGTCACAGAGTAATATTAACAATGAAAATATTCGAGTAAAAAATGCCCCGGAGTTTCTTCTGCACAATCGAGTTTTCTGTACAGCTGCTACAGCGTATAATCAAGGCCACCGAAAATAGATCTATCTTTTGGTGGTTTCGGTATAATGCTGTATGAGCCGCGTCCCATGTAACTTTAAGCACGGCCCAGTGGTGGCCTGTCTCATAGCGCTGCCAGACGCACGATTATGGCTAACTTTAACCTTAAATAAAATAAAAACTACTGAGGCTAGAGGGCTGCAATTTGGTATGTTTGATGATTGGAGGGTGGATGAACAACATACCAATTTGCAGCCCTCTAGCCTCAGCAGTTTTTAAGATCTGAGGGCGGACAGAAGAAGTGCTAACAGAAAAAGCCAGCACAATAGTTTTCTTTTACAGAAAACTAAAATGACATTAATGATAATTATTATTATCATTGGAAGCAATCTCACTTGGAAATGGATGATGAATGATGATAAAGGTAAACTTCCTCTTTGGCCTGGCTAATCACAGGTCAGTGGTTCAAATCCCCAAAGAGGAGTTTTGTATCTATCAACAGTAAAAAATATCACTGAAATCCCCAATCATTCTAAATGACAGTTACAAGGAAAATGCTATGCAGACTTTAAGACAAAGGAAATAAAACTTGGCATGTTTTTAAATGAAGTCTGAGGGATCGTCACAGGGAAAATGGTTGGTGCGCAATTTGTAACAAACAAAATTCTATGCCATCACTTCCCTCGTTCCCAAGCCACACTTAGCTGATTAATCTGCTGTGCAGCTGGAATCATTAGCTGGCAACACATCCTAGGCAGCCATTGAACTTGGTGAAGAATTCCTTTGTAGACCTAAAGACTTAGATAACATTTATCGACTGAATTTGATCACCGTTCACAGACATTCTTTGGAGAATTTTGTCTTCCTGTGAATTGGAACTCAGATAATTCTCCTGTCTGCTAAGGTTATGTGTAAATTTATAAGATTTTCCTGTTGTCAGTGTAATTTTCTGCTAAGGTTATGTGTAAATTTATAAGATTTTCCTGTTGTCAGTGTAATTTGTCATAAATACCCAGTGTCTTTATAAAAAATAAGAGTTAAAAAAAGGTCAGCCATTTCTTCCATTTTGATTTACTGGGAGTAAAATTTTAGAAAATTACGTATTCAGTAATTTAAAGCCTCGTTGTGTTAACGAAATTCTTATGACCAATCTTTATTTGGACGCTGCTGGTTCTCAGAATTTACTTCAGCTGCCACGTAGTTTATTCAGTTTATTTTAACAAAGAATTCGATCACAGTAAAATTTTTCACAACAAACTCACAGCCAGCTGAGAATTACTGTGCATCGAAACCGTCTATAATTATATAGTACTTTTATCATGATTATTCAGAGTTAATAGGATTAGGAGAATCCTCAGCACTAATAACCCTCGGAGCTATAATGACAAATTAATTATTCCTAAAACTAACTTGTTTTTCTTGAATTGTGTTGACGCATTCATATCAATAAAAATATTCTATTTAACCCTAATCAATATTGCTTTAATCCTCCAAAATAAATTTTAGGAGATTTAACGCTTTTTAACAGTACTACAACATCCCATATAATACAAAGTAATGTTCGAATTCGGAGCACAGACACGATTAAAGAGTCAGCTGAAATTATCTATCAAATCTTAAAAGCCGATCATAGCTACCTGGAGGATGCAATGACCAGTTTGGATAAAATTTGAGAGGGGCATCAAACTCTGCACACAAGAAGGCAACGGACACAAAGCAGTATATCTCTTTCGACACTAAAGAAACTATGAAAATTAAATTCCCCAATACTTCGTTTGCCCAGTGAAGCATTAGAGGAATTTATTTCTGGTGATAGAAATTCGTTTCTCGGTATAATGTGGTTTGGATTCCGCAATAAGCTGTAGGTCCCGTAGCTAGGTAACCAATTGGTTCTTAGCCACGTAAAATAAGTCTAATCCTTCGGGCCAGCCCTAGGAGAGCTGTCAATCAGCTCAGTGGTCTGGTTAAACCAAGGTATACTTGACTTGAAATTTCTGGCCATAGATTATCAGTGCTGCCAGCATTGTATAAGCAACAGGTACCGGTGAGATGGATCACATAAGGAATAAAGCGGTATTTTGCTCACCATTCGTTTTGTTTTGAAGGTCCAGTAGTCTGCTCTAAAGAGTAATACTTTTGGGTATTATTTGAAAACACCAGGAGATTATTGGCATATATTTAAATATGCTTGGCACATATTTATATATGTTTTTTTATCATTTAGGGATCAATTCTGTACCTGAAAATTATCAGTATATAAATATTTTGGGTTTTTTCCATATTTAGTTATTTTATTAACACATCAGGACATTGTTGTTATCATTACTGTACACTGGTATTACCACCCATATTCTTAATAATATTCAGTCTTGTCCCGATTCTTGTACTGAATAACAATGACCATTCTTATACAGACTTTTACATTATAGAAATTCAACCACTCTAGAAGACGAGCTCCGAAATTTTAAACACGCAGGGTCCATGATGACAGATCGAAGCTTCCAAAGCGCCGCCTGTGACACTGCAACTCTCCGCCCATTCTTGGGCAACAATTATAATTATACAGTACTTTTGTCATAATTACTCGAAGTCAATAGGATTTGGAGAATCCTCAGAGTTAATGACCCTCGATTCTATGACGACAAATTGATTGTTACTGTAACTAATTTAATTTTTCCGAATTGTGCTAACGTATTCATTTGATTAAAAATAGTCCGTTTAGCGGTAATCAGTATTTTTCTAACAGTCCAGGAGAAATTTGAGGTCATGCAGCACTTGTAGCGTCTATGAAAACAACGAAACTTTCTAGATTTTTCTTTTCATCAATATATGTATTAGCGCACGTGTGTCAAGGGATTTTCACCTATCCATTAATTATTTATCAATCATCCTTAAGTAATGAAAAGAGTTGAAAAATACTTTTGTAATGAAACTTGCCTTGAGTTTTAGTTTTCTTTAAACGGAAACTATTGTGCCGGTTTTGTCTGTCCGTCCGCACTTTATTCTGTCCGCACTTTTATCTTTCCGCACTGTTTCTGTCCGCCCTCAGATCTTAAAAACTACTGAGGCTATAGGGCTGCAAAATGGTATGTTGATCACCCACTCTCCAATCACCAAACACACCAAATTGCAGCCCTCTAGCCTCAGTAGTTTTTATTTTATTTAAGGTTAAAGTTAGCCATAATCGTGCTTCTGGCAACGATATAGTATATGCCACAACCACCGGGCCGTGTTTAAGTTTCATGGGCCGCGTCTCATACAGCATTGTACCAAGACCACCGAAAGATAGATCTATTTTCGGTGGCCTTGACTATACGCTTTGGCGGGTGTACAGAAAACTCGATTGCGCCGAACTTCGGAGCATTTTTTTACTTGTTTTTTTTAGCATCCGTTTCAAAATATGGGAGAGAAGACATCAGAATCGATTTAACAGTTTTTATTGGGGCCTTAAAAGTTACTGTTTTTTGAAATTAACTTTTTCATGTGTAGAATAAATAGCGAGGTCTTTTATTACTGGTGTGGAATTTACTTGGGGAGGAAGAATACTTATGGAACTTATACGTTTACACATAAACGCACAAATATGTATAGAAAATATAAATACAAATATATTTATATATATGTGTGTTCATATATATATATATATATATATATATATATATATATATATATATATATATATATATATATATATATATATATATATATATATATATATGTATATTTATAAAACAAATATATATATATCTATGTATATATATATATATATATATATATATATATATATATATATATATGTATATATATATATATATATATATATATAT
>JANJGK010000038.1:25627536-25757536 GCA_039081455.1 Macrobrachium rosenbergii
AGATAGATCTACCTTTCGGTGGTCTCGGTATAATGCTGTGTGACCCGCGGCCAATGAAACTTTAACCACTACCCGGTGGTGGCCTATCCTATATAATTGCCAGTGAGCACGATTATGGCTAACTTTAACCTTAAATAAAAAACTACCGAGGATAGAGGTCTGCAATTTGGCATGTCTGATGATTGGAGGGTGGATGATCAACATACCAATTTGCAGTCCTCTAGTCTCAGTAGTTTTTAAGATGGACAGAAAAAGTGCGGACGGACAGACAAAACCGGCGCAATAGTTTTCTTTTACAGAAAACTAAACGCTAATCCAGACAGGTTACTTTTACAGAGATTGCACAGTCAGCAAAATCGCGAACTCAACGAAAATCCTCGAGCAATACACTTGATCTAAACATAGTGAATACGATCGACGTGTTTTGGAGTCTTTGGACATTAGCTGAAATATCTTATTAATAAATCAAACAACAACAACGATAGGAAACGGGCGACTCTCAGAAGGAAGAATTGAAATTAGTCGATCAAGTATACAGCCATTAATGATCAATATATATAAACTTGAATAAATGTAATTAGATGTGTACAGTATATAAGCAATGTTTCCAAAATACGTCAGGGAGAGAGAGAGAGAGAGAGAGAGAGAGAGAGAGAGAGAGAGAGAGAGAGAGAGAGAGAGGAGAGAGAGAGAGAGAGAGAGAGAAATTGAAGGAGAAAGAGAGAGAAATTGAGGGGGAGAGAGAGATAGAGAAATTGAGAGAGAGAGAGAGAGAGAGAGAGAGAGAGAGAGAGAGAGGGAGAGAGAGAGAGAGAGAGAGAGAAATTGAAGGAGAGAGAGAGAGAAATTGAAGGAGAAAGAGAGAGAAATTGAGGGGGAGAGAGAGATAGAGAAATTGAGAGAGAGAGAGAGAGAGAGAGAGATAAGCGAAATTTGCACGATTACAAATAAGCAGTATTATAAATGAAAACAACTCCATCCTCCACCACTACCTTTCTGTCTTCCGTTGTTTTTTTTTTTTGTGGTGCTTAATGCAATGCTATTTCTGGACGCAGTTCATAATTAGCATGGAAATAAATGCAGGAGACATGAAATAAATGTATCTCGGTTGCAAGCCCTGTGAAATTATTTCGGAATGTCTCTTTAATTTTTCTTCCTCGTTGACTAATTTCTGCTTTGTCCCTTGCTATGCGTGTTTTAAATTTTCCTAATTCATATTCTTAAAAGGATAAACTATTGGTATTTGGAAAAAAAATTAGTATTCTACCTGAGTGCTTTCGATTTATGTCCCTGCGAGAGGAGGCTGTTGTTTTTTGCTGATTAAGAATAGGCAGATTTCGTAGGCTGGCCTGGAGACACAACTTGAAACTTCGGCGCATTTTTTACTTGTTTATACTTTTTGGCTGTGTATGTTTTTTTTTTTTATTTATCCATAAAAAATTAAATTCCAGACAAAGAAGAACACTGCCTTTGTCCCTCATTCTGCGATAAATATTTAGTGTGATACTTCCAGATAATTTCAAGAATAAAATTAATCGAGACCATGCTTTCTGTATGGACAAATTTTTCATCCATTTTAAATTTCTGCAAATATTTAAGGGCTAGTTTCGTAATATCCTTATGTCCTAATATCTCTTCGTCAAACCTTTCATTTTCCTTCATACTTAACCCTTACTGTGTCATCGCTTTTATTTGATCTTCCCAACTCGTTTACCAATCATTTTTGTGAAGTCTCAAAAAAAGGGAGAATCTGGCTTGTCTTGGCTCTGCCCCATGCTATAAACTACTGAGAGGAATCAAAATAATATTGCTCCCCGGAGAGTTAGTGGGCTCGAATCAGCCTCGCGGGAGGGAGCAAGATTTATGACCAAACCATGTTGAGGAAATATTGTGAACCCTCTCATTGCCTGCAGAAAGAGTTCGTAAATCGAAGGCGGCGTTCGACTGCTGAAAGCGGCTGGGAATGGTGTTGATCAACATTACTAATAATTTTCCTTCCAGTAATTTCTTTATTATTTCCGCAGATTATGTTCTTGAAAGGATGTGATTTTCGAGTGGTCTGCTATATTTCTAGGCGGTGACTGCTCATTTTAAAAAGATGTGCTTTTTTTTTATTTGCTTTATTCCTATAAGCGATAACTGCAGTTTTTAAAAGGATGTGATTTGCTATTATTTGCTTTATTTCTAGGAGATAACTGCAGTTTATAAAAGGTTGAGTATTTTGCTTTATTTATAACTGCAGTTTTTAAAGGGATGTGATTCTTTTTAGAAGTTTGCTTTATTTGTAAGCAATAACTGGAGTTTTTAAAAGGATGTGATTTTTTTTTTAGTATTTTGCTTTATTTGTAAGCAATAACTGGAGTTTTTTAAAAAAAATGTTATTTTTTTTGGTATGCTTTATTTCTAGGCAATAACTGAAGTTTTAAAAGGATGTGATTTTTTTTTTAGTATTTTGCTTTATTTGTAAGCAATAAGTACAGTTTTTAGAAGGATGTGATTTTTTAGTAGTTAGCTTTATTATGTAGGCGATATCTGCAGCTTTTAAAAGGATGTGATTTTTTAGTAATTCGCTTTATTTCTGGACGATAACTGTGGTTTTGTATTCCTGTTGGGAGTCGGGATATTTTCGCGTTCATTTGCTTTCTCCATATTTATCTGAAGCAAAAAATTACCCTTCTCTACACTATAAAACTGTGGAATAGTTTTCGGGATTTAGTGAAAGTTATTGATACAATGCAATGCTCCTTTAAAGTTCCAGACCCTTTGCCCTAAAATTTATAGCTTTATTTCTCAACTGCTTTCAATTTATGCAGTTTTGGCATGCATTGGTATGCTGATTCGTTTTCCTTTTTTTATTTTCAATTTACTACCTTTATCTTTATTCTTATTTTTCCACTTTTGGAAGTCCATTTTCTGGAAGTTTGCTTAGCATGTTAATCCTAATTCTGTTCATTCTGCGTGACTGCATGCTCATTTAATAATAATGATAATGATAATAATCTCTAGTTTACGTAAAATACATTTGGCACATTATCATAAAAAAAGTATAGTTGTTCTTTATTAGCTCTGGGCGTACAACATTGTGTGGCCCAAAGCAAATAAAGAACGACTATACTTTTTTTATGATAATGTGCCAAATGCATTTTACGTTAACTAGAGATTATTTTCATTATTATTGAATGAGCATGCATAGTCACACAGAATGAACAGGCTATGAAAAAAAAAAGCTGCTAAACTTCGGAAAAGTAAAATTTGTGTGCAGACAGATAAAACGTTCCAGGGAACGTGGACAACTTATTTGTCAGTAGATATCAGAACACCAAACGTTGCAGATGATGATAATAATAATAATAATAATAATAATAATAATAATAATAATAATAATAATAATAATAATAATGTTTGTTTGTTTGAAATCCTGATATCTATTATCTATAGACAGTTTCTTTGAGGATTTCTATAATTTGTAAGGAACTGAATTTAGTAACATGGAATGGAATATAAAATTTAAGCCAAAGGCCAAGCGCTGGGACCTCTGAGGTCATTCAGCGCTGAAAGGGATATTGGGAGTAAAAAGGTTTGAAAGGAACGACAGTAGGAAAACCTCGCAGTTGCACTATGAAACAATTGAGGAGAGGGTCGAAAGCAAGATAGAAGAAAGAGAATATGAACGGAGATACAGCAAAAGGAATGAAAGGGGTTGCAGCTAGGGGCCGAAGGGACGCTGGATAAACCCTTCAGTAATGCCTACATTTCACCGCGTGAGGTGCACTGACGGCACTAACCCCCTTCGGGGATGTATTAATATGATTGAAAGACGATTTTTTTCTTGCCTTTCTCTCTTTTATTTCAATTAACAAATTACCTTCGGAATCTTTGACGCTGGTGAATTCAGACACCAGTTAAATACAAATCAACATGGGCAGATGGATTCACGTTCTTTTCTGCCCTGATATATTACGCATATTTCCGTTTTCATTTTCTTTCCGTCGGATAAAAAGCTTATTTAGGTTCTAAAGGCCCCTGTGGACATTATTTTTTAAATAGGTACCATCCTTTGATATGAAGTATATAAATTATTACAGTATTTTGTGTAACATACTTGCATACACGCAAACGTGCGCGCGCACACACACACACATATATATATAAAGAAAAAATATATACTATATATATATACATATATATACGGGTTCAGTATTGCTAGTTTCTTACAAGAATTACTGACAATTCCTCTAATTCTGGATTTACTCAAAGAATAACAACTAATACATCTTTATTGGACCTATTACATTACTCGGACAAACATTTAAAACAGTATGGTAATTATGCTAAAACTGATGAGAAAGTAATAAAAAATGAGTCAGATGTGTTTGAAAGATGACAAAGAATGTGATGGTTCAAGAGACATTTGAAACTCACCGGTCACTTTTAAGAAAGTGGCCAGCAAAGCAATAGGAAACATACAAAAAATGAAAGGAATAACACTAATGAATTAACCCTTGGTAACTAAAAATTCATTAACATAAAGAAGCATTACGTATAGCATGAAGACCGGCAAAATGAGAATCATGTGGCAGAAAAATTATAATTTTTTTTTTTTTTTTAGATTTGTAGCAAGCATTTATATATAACCCAAAAATACAAAAAGATAAAGAGTATTAGAGACTAAATATTCTATTGGGAGAGAGATATATATGTGTCCTTTATACTTCCTTGGATGCTACTTAAATCTGAAAAGAATTTAGAATGAAAAGAACTTTGGATGAAAAATTATGGGGCATGATCATATTTTTGGCTATGCCATGTTGATATTTGTGATAACCAAAGTTATATTTTTAAAGTAAAATTTTACTTTTTCCATAAAAAGTAAAATTAAACAAAACTTGAGGGCTTTACTGAAGCCTGGAGAAACAGTAATCCAGTTCGGAGTGTCACGTCAATAAACGTGAAGGAACTGTGGCTTACTCAAATAAGGACATTCTGGAATGTGGATTTTTGGCTTGTTAAAAAAAGAGCATTTTAAACCAAGCATTTTCTGTTATATAACATATGAAACCATAGATTTTAGAAGACTTATATTAGTTACTCTACAGAAAATCAATTTGATTTAATTTCAATATAAGTGACAATGCCTTTTTATTATGAAAAAATATACAGAAACAGTAAACAGGATCAGTCTAAACTTTTTAATGAGATACTTGTAATTCGAAACGTTAATTTTTCCTCAGAGTAGCGGGCATGAAATTCTGAATGTGTTCTACAACACCATATTGATTTTAGTAATTTACACTTTCAATTGCGTTCAATGTAAAGTTAGAGTTCCTAATCAAAGAAAGGTCTGTGGTAACTTCTGTAATACAATGTGCTAAAAAAAAAAATATCAAAATTTAGATCTAAGGGTTTAAACATCAATTTCCCTATTATTATTCTCGTAAAAGTACTGAACCATTTAGAGTTAAGCCACTCAAACAAAGAGCTATATATATATATTGCACTAAGCAAGTGAGCAGGAATCTTCGTTCTCTTCTATGTTTGGAACTGAATTTATGTCGACCACCTGGAAATCGTCAAGGGAAGCCTCATCTGCCGGTGTCACAAGGCTGAACTGGTCTGGTCTGACTCCACACAACTGATGAACCGTCTCAACAGTTAAGGGCGTATCTACGGAAAAAAAAATGAACAGTTTTAGAGTAGTGCCACCAGTGAGCTTCATGCAGTGCACTTTAGGCGTTGCTTAAGGTTCTTTGCATTGTCCCTTCAGCTCCTAGCTGCAACCCCTTTTTATTTGCGTCATTGCAAAGAGACTAAAATATTTATAAAGCAACTAGCAGACACTGCTGACCAATTTATTACACTAGAATAACAATGAATTGATATGAAATTTGTGAAAATTTCAACCTGGCATCTGATCTCGATGTATTTTGTTTTTCTTGAGTTAAAATAACAGATATCGTCCTTATGAGAGCATTTCATATAGTCATTCTGGTACAGGGCTATAAAAAGATAGAAATCATGAGAAAAGATGATTTTTATGTCATATTTTCTGAATTAAACAGTTTTCATAGCATTCCAGGCTAATGCGCCATATTTCAGTGTTTGCATCATGCTGATAAACAAAACGACAAAAATAATAATAATTTCACTGCGATAATTTGCGTCATGAATTCGCACTGAAACCTCTCTTGGTGCATTATTCTGGTGGTATGCTTAAGGGCCCACTTGCTCCTGTGTTTGATGAACTGCTCTCTTATAAATAAGTTAGGCTAACCCTAAAGTAAGTGGAACATTATCTTTGCGACTCAGGAATCTTTAGATTTTAAATCTCTTACTAAAAATCTTCCCGGAATCGTAACATACTGCATTCAGCACTATTTGTATTGGTCATTAAAAGAAATCTGTAAAAAGTAAGACATCTGAGCAATTTAGCTTGTCAGCAAGGGCAAGGAGCCTACAGTTCAGGCTAACCCACTCTTCCGCAAGAGATCATTTGAAAATTTATGGATCGATGGATGAAAATAGACTCGTAAAAGGTTTCAGATTTCCTTTCTGTATTTCAAAAATATGATAGTATATGAAATTCTAGCATAAAATCCAGTGCCAATATTGATTAAAGAAAAGATGATCTGCAGTATTTTTAGTTTAAGTTTTTTTTCAGTTATGATGCAGTTACTAATAGTTACTGATTTCTTAATTACAGTTTTTACTTAACCAGAATGACCAGCGTTTACTTACTCAGATGGAACCAGTCGGTTCGCCCGTCATCAGCACGAAAATCGACTATTGCCTGGCGAATGGCAGTCACAATGGCAAATGATAGACATAGTGGCGGTTCACCAGTTGCTGTGGAATAGAGAAATCATCTTAAATGTAGATGGAGATAAATAGCAGTTTTATGATAACAAGCAAAATTTTCAGACTTGAGATCTTTTTGAAATGCAGATGTGAAGCCAAAAGCATTTTCAGTTTTTTATTATGAGAAGAAAGTTTTTCATAAGATGAGAATGAGAGTTGTGATATCTTAATAGCCCTATTACAATATTGCTCATTTCATGGATAAGAATTCTTAATGATGAAAATGCAATAAAGAGAATTATTAGATTATTCCTTTTGTCACCTTTCGAGCTGAGGACTCCGTGGGGATTTGTTGCATTGGGCAACAGAGTCACCCTCAAGTCAACGGGGATGTCGAGTGCAGTGGGAGGTTTGTAATCCTGCAAGAAAGTATCAGGTTTATTAATGCATTTCGCATTTTCCAGTAATCCTACCCGCAATCATAAAACCTATTCATTGTGTTATTATCAAATAAAAATTACCATGATTCAAATAAAGCATCATGTCCAATACTTTTACGGATATAATTATGTATGCCTTTCGCAATTCATTAATCAGATTATAAAATGTAATTCAATAGGTATTACAGAATAAGAACAACAAGGATTAAAATCAAGTACTTCCCTCAGACATATCTAAATTTCATTAGTTTTAATTCCTTATTCATATAATAATGTACATCGAAAATGACGTCCTAATTGCTTGCATTAAACATGACAGGAGACTGTCTTGTGAAGTTCAAGATGCTTAAAATGGCCGTGGCAAAGACTTACCCAAGTACCGTTCGACAGTTTTTGACCCGTTTCTACATCGAACTTGACAACTTCTGATGTATACAGACCTAAGCCCATCACAAAAGCTCCTTCTACTTGACCCATATCAACATACGGATTCATGCTCCTTCCACTGTCCTCCACAATGTCTGCTCGGCGTATCTGGTGGCGAATTGCATATTAAATGCTGAAATTTTCTAGCGGAATCTATTTTTACATATATGAAATTCTGCCTGTATATGTCTTCAAGTGCAGTAACTTGGCTACAATACAACGTGAATAACCATATAAAAATTCAAGGTTTTATATATATGTATATGTATATATATATGTGTGTGGTGCATACATACAAACAGTACATATATATATATATATATATATATATATATATATATATATATATATATATATATATATATACAGTATATATATATATATATATATATATATATATATATATACAGTATATATATATATATATATATATATATATATATATATATATATATATATATATATATATATATATATAAGATTATAATATCACTAAACAATACCACGTAGTCACATTGTCAGATTCACCAAGACTTTCCCAAAGGTTTTGAAGTTTTTCATGACTCTTTTAAGAGAGACATGAAATTGGAGCAGCGTAAAATTAAACAATTGAAGTTGGACATCTAGATTTAAAAAAAAAAAACAGAGACGAACATTAAAAGGAAGGAAGTAAAAAAAGGAAGATTGTCAGGGGACTTAAGCAATGCCATAAAGAACCATAACACTATCCACTTTGAAGTGATGAGGACTCACTCCTTGGGGTACCCACCCTCAGGGTAGGCTATATTATAAAAGTTAAGTTAGTGGTGAGCGTAAAGGGACAACAGAGTGCAGATAAGGTTCTATTTCCACATACCAGGTACTGCCCAGTTAATATGTCAACTTCCACTTCCAAGCAACACGCCGCCCAAATATCATACGGGTCTGGGTGTTCTCTTCCTGCAGTCCTGCAAGCAATGATGTTTTAAATGAATATAAATTTATCTTGTCAAAATGGAGCTGGGACGTCAAACAGACTCCCTGTAAAAGTATATCTGTTTCCCATTTTTATAATCTGTTTAACATATAAAAGATTGTGATATGTTTATATCTATATTATTCAAAAATTATGACCCCATTTACTTGAATTTTATTTTATGCATTTACTTTTATTTTTTAATGCGTTATGTATTCAACGTACCCGTTGTAACTTATTATAAGAGAATGAGACTCTTACCAATATCTCTCACACAGATCTACATCTACAGAATGACACTTTTTGACGAGTTCGATCCAAGTGGGTTCTGTGTCAGAGTTCTTCTTCATTCTCTCCTTCACGACATTCATCCTTGTGAAAAGGGCTTCACTGGCAACTTTAGCACCCTTGAAAGAAATCACTTACTATGATAAAAAAAAAAAAAAGTATGTACATTCATTGGTAGACAGTCATAAGAAAAATACTTTGGATTTGTTTTATTACAAAAAAATTATTTTAGGTAAACATTGTAAATTTAGAATCTGGTTGCTAATTACTTGAGGTGGTAAAGCTACAAAATCAACATAAGAGACGTCTTCAACGAATGATATGTAACGCTGATAAATAATCAATCAGCTTTAGAGAAAATAAAGGTATTCGATCTCCAAACAGTGTATATATATAATGAATGTTCATTCAAACGACTGCATCTCTTCAAATATAAGATAACTAAATAATGAGAGGGATAAAATTGAATCTCTGTATCAATAAAAGATATCAAAGCTGTCATGGTGAAATAGAGGATTTTATTAGATTTATATTCTAAGTTCAGTTTTGATACTGGGGGGTTTCGAGATAGTAGTTTTATGGGTAAACGCATAAAAATTAAAAGGAGAGTTTATATATATATATTACATAATATATATATAATATATGTATATACCTCTCCTTTTAATTTTCATGTGTTTACCCGTAAAATTGCTATCTTGAAACGCCCAGTATCAAAACTGAACTGAGAATATAAATCTAATAATAAAATCCTCTATTTCACCATGGCAGAAATTTCATCTCAGGCTAGTAAAATTATACTAGGGCTGAAAGGTTGTTAAAACTAACAGTATTATTAGAGACAACAGCAAGAGAAAAAATTTCAAAAAGAAATTACACAGTTCTCTCGAAAGCTAAACGTTCAGTTTGCTGATGAACACTATCTATAATTACGTAGGCCAAGGAGACAAATGGGTACAAGCCACACTCTGATAGAAGAGTTGCTCATGATATAAGAGCAAACAGAGCATTAGAAATGTCTCTTTAGTTGTCTTTCAACACAAGAGAAAGTCAGAAACAAAGGACTCTAATACAGGGTAAATGAAGTTAATGAAATAAAACACATCAATATGTTTAATGTTTATATGCCTCCTCTTCTCATGATGTCGAGAGGGTATGATGACAGCAATTAGGAAGAGTGACTCTCAGGTAACCTTTGCTGTCTTTTACCAAATATCTTTACTGACAAACCTTTTCAATCTTTCTATTGCTATTTGTATAATATTTGTTGGACAACTTGTGAAATACCTTTCATGTATCTTTTCAAAAATGATTTAAAGATTTACTGTAATATTTTTGCATAAAGAAAATTCTGTGTTCCCACTGTGATCCCCCGTATCAGAAAAGGATAGATTTGCGTACGAATAAGCGCTTGTTACTGAACACACGAACATGTGAATTGTCACTTCATAGGTACAGTCAGGTTCAACCATATTTCCAATTAAAGGCAAAGTTTATGGACGAAACCTACGCAGATGTAAATACAAATGCTTTACACATAATTATACATTAATTAAGATTTGTTATTGATCTTTAGTGAAACACTGTTTTACATCATTTGTCTCCTTGGCATTCGTAATTATAGATGCTGTTCACCAGCAAATGAACTGTGTAATTTCTTTTAGAAATTTTTTTCTCTAATACTATTGTTAATTTTAAAAACCTATCAGCCCTAGTATACATTTACTAGCCTGAGATGAAATTTCTGCCATGGTGAAATAGAGGTTTTTATTAGATAGAATCGATTAGTTTGACAAACGCAGAAGACTTACGTGAGCACATAAATCTGAGCCAAAGGATCCTCCCGTGACCATGGAATTGGCCCCAATCATAGTGTCAGATTTCTTCACGATTACGAGGTCCATTGGCACTCCCAGCTTGTATGCCACAACTTGAGCAACCTGTAAACAGCAATTTCATTAGTATATCTTAACAAATGAGTTTACCTTCAACTTGCTTACTAATGATTCTCTGAAAATAAAAATAAATGCAATTTTCATTTATAGCTATAGTTACTGGCTTCTTTTCTTAATATCATTTAATATATAAAATTGTTCTTTCCTTATGAAAAGTGCATAGTCTAAGCTATGCATTAAATTACCTTGATATTTAACAATTGCATAGTCTAAGCTGTGGAGTAATTACCTTGTTGTTCAACCATATCTCGTATTTACAAATAACGATTTAATATATTTAGAACTCTGCATTCCCCAAATTACTTAACAGCTTTGCGTTTATAAATGAAACTGGCCTTTGTTTGTCAAATCTTGAATTATTTATTATAGCAAATACCTTTATCTTAATTGTCCTGGTTTTAAAAGCCTACTTTCATAATTTTCAAATAATTTTTCATATTACAATAATGTAGCTAGGAGTGATATGATAATTCGCGGGTGAAAATTTAGCACATATTCAATTTGAATTGATCGTATTCTTTATTTTGCTTTTAATTTTATTGTATTAAGATTCTGACGTGGTTCCTTTTATTCAGCCAAAGAAGAAAATCAACCTCACCTTCGTATTGATACCCTGGCCCATTTCAATCCCGCCGTGAGATATAGCCACCGTCCCATCATGCTCGTAGATTGCTATCTGAACTCCGTAACGAAACGATGACGGATAGTTAAGGCCGTATCTCAGTGGAATCACTGTAATTCCTCTCTTTCTCCATTTGTTCTCCTGGAACAAAAGGATGTCATTGGCTAAATTAATAACGGAAGGATTTTGGAGCATTTGGTGCTGTTGACAGTCGCTATTTAATAGGACTATTATATATTCTCTAGAGACCTTATGCACGGTAACGAATAGTTCCAGAAACGATGATTATTAGATGCCAAAACAACTGAAAGATGTTGCATGGGGCATTAAAGAAATGTTTTTGTTATTTCATGGAATTTAGACGTTCACCTATACATACATAAATCTTCTAGATCTAGAAAGTAAGAATCCACTTAAAACCTAAGAAAAATGAAGAAGTCCCACATACTTTATTGAAAATAGAAACCTCTTCCTTCCTTTGTTCATATTGAGCCTTTTCTTTCAGGAGTGGCATGATGTCGTCAACTAGAATATTGGTTTTGTGAGGAGGAATCCCAAAACGAGGTACTCCTGGGACAACCATGTTTGTCATCCGCACCTCTAGTGGATCTTTCTTCAGGTAATGAGCTACATGTTCTATGATGTATTCTATCGTCCCAAGTGCTTCCACTGTTCCTGTTGAAATACGTAGAAAATACTGATTTTAGTGCTAAAATTAATTAACGTGCTTCGAGAAAAATAGTGTCCACAGTAACAGTTCGGTGGACATTGCCCTTGCAACATGAAACAATATGGAATAGGAGGCTAAACTAAATTGCCCCATAAATTTCTTTCTGTATTTCCCTTTCTTTCTGTACCTCCCTTGATCTGCTCTTACTTCTGTCGAATGAACACCATATTCTAGGAAGCTTGAATTTCAAGTCACTGGCCCCTGTGGACTCATTCCATATGAATAGGGTTCATCTTCTGAATAATAATAATAATAATAATAATAATAATAATAATAATAATAATAATAATATCAACTCTGCTTACCAGGTGTTCTACACCATGTGTTTGCAGCCGTATCAGTTGTCACTATAATAGGCCTATACATCATATTTGGGATATAATAACAGTTCTGCAGTGCACCAGATAGGAAATAAACTGCAGAATCATTTCTTACATGGCCAGCATCTCCAATGATGTCTACTTTCAGTGCCTGGAACCTGCCATTGTCATCAAAACCAACCTGTGTAGACAGAAGGAAAAATATTGAATACAATTATCAGAGCGGCTGTCTGCCGATCTCTAAATTTTACATAAATTCGACCCTTTAATTGAGCAATATGATGCATTAAGAATGAATACTTATATTCTCTTTAAGAAGTCAGAGAAAGGACAGTAGATGTAGGTGATAAGTTGTGGGTTTAGAAGATGGATTAGGAATAAAGTGTGGATCTTTGCGGACGATACAGCATTGATTGGGGATCGTGAAGGCAAACTGCAGAGATTAGTGAAAGGGTTTCAGTGTGTCTATTGAGGAGAAAGCTGAGAGTGAATGAGAACAAGAGTAAAGTTATGAGGGTTAATGAGAATCTGGAATCGTGAGCAAGGAATGTTATTATGGATGGTGGAAAAAAAACTGGTGAATTTAGGTATGTAGGAGTAAATATTTTAGTTCATGGTGAGATGGGACAAGAGGTAAACCACAGAGCAAGTGAAACAAGAAAGGAAGAAAGCCTTGACTGGAATGAATGCCTCAAAAGCTAAATATGTTTCCAGCATTTATTTTAGCCTTTCCCTCGAAACTTAATAAGTTTATGAAGTACTTTCAAAACCGTTAAACGCGACTTACCTCATATTTTGAGAGGCAAGGCTCTCTCCACCCGGTCATGGTCATGGCAGTGTTGAGATCAAGGACAACGCGCACAGGCTGGACAAGCTTTTGCGCAGCTACTGCAGCTGCTGCTGCAGCCACATTCGGGCGACTGATTTTGCCCCCATATCCTCCTCCAATACGCCTCAACTCCACGTTTACACTATAATACAAGTGCTAACTTACTCAACATACATCATCAGTATTGGTTTATGAATATGAGCAAAGGCTCAAAGTATGTATTTATTCTTTTGAACTGATATCCCAGAGTACAGCCAGACCATTTTTGCCTCTATGTTTAGCATGCATGGAACTGAAACCTAGATTTTGGAATATTTCCATTTGAAAATAACAGTCATCATAAAAATCATTCACTGTGATCACCTGTGAGCAGGTACATTCAACACGCTTGAGATTACAGCCTGTGTCTCGGTAGGCCACTGTGTTGTACAGAAAACATCATAACCATCCTCAATGGGAATAACTCTGCTTCCATATGGTTCCAAAGTTAGATGGAATTGTGTTCCTTGGTGGAGTTCACCTATCAGCTTGTGCTTGGAATCCTTAAAACCACCTGTAAGTATACCTTAGTTTTACCAGACCACTGAGGTGAATAACAGCTCCCCTAGGGCTGGCCCGAAGGATTAGACTTATTTAACGTGACTAAGAACCAGTTGTTACTTAGCAACGGGACCTACAACTTATTGTGGAATCCGAACCACATTATAGCGAGAAATGAATTTCTATCACCAGAAATAAATTCCTCTAACTCTTCATTAGCCGGCCGGAGAGTCGAACTCGGGCCTAGCGAGTGCTAGGCCACAGCTCTACCGACTCGCCCAACGAAGAGCTTAAAACCACCTGTATTGATTGCAGAAAGTAATAGAGTACCAAATTAATCAGACAAATGCCTTTTTAAATTAAGAGAGTACTCTCAAGAAAAGAAGTTCTTGACAAAAAATTACTTTCTCAGTTATATTGTGAACATGAAAAATAAAAAGTGCTTACCTTCAATGTCTCCGAAAACCAACGGTTCTCTCTTGCCAGTGTCCAAATTCTCGCATAATTCACTCCGGCCCTGTTTCAAGGCTTCTTCGATCGTAAGAACAGGTTTCTGTATATCTTCGTACTGAACTCTCACTAGCTTTGCAGCTTTGATTGCCGTTACGCGCGAGTCAGCAACTACAAGGCCTATTGGTTGTCCGGCATATCTCACCCGATCGCCAACAAAAACCTGGAAATAACAGAGACAGGCTAAGCAATTCATATGCATCGGTACACAGCTCAGTATAAACCAGATTCAGTTATTACGTTGTACATAGTCTCATGTTCCCTCACATTTCACGTAGTTTTTTTTTTTTTTTCTTTAAGTCAAAATCTTTCTAAATCTGTTTGAATCAAATATTTTTGGTCATCCGTCTTACTTACAGGATCTGGATAAGGGCCTGAATTTTTGACGAAACTGTTTTCTCCTGGAATGTCGGCAGCTGCTATGAATATCTTCACGCCTGGAACAGCCTGTTGTTGGATTCAGTGAGTAAAAATTTATATAACCTATAACCAAAACAGAGACGTAGTAGAGGGGGGGGGGGGAACTCTCATATAACTGTAAAATGACATTTGAATAATCTGTCCCACTTAATCTGTTTGTCAATTATGATCTAGAAGCGTATAAGTATTCAATTTGTTTTGAATTTTGTGAGAATTTTAGTGCTGATATAGTTTATTGTTGTTTTTTATTCGTAATGCTGACATGAAAATTTATGATGGATAGCGCAATATGAGAGACGAATTTATTTTCACGTTTGAGAGAAGGAAAGTTATAATTGAAAATACCAAGTGCAGACTGGCAACAACTAACTGAACTGCCCTATGCGGGATGTTGCGTAAAAGCAATTTTATGATACACAGGAACTGCATAAAACCGCAGGTTTACTAACAAGGGATATACAGGTGTTCAGAATTTTACTTTCATTTTATGTTATTAATCTAAGTCATAATTTTGACATACTTTAGATTACGTAATTTCCTCACAGCTTTATTGCTAAGTTATTGACGCTGCTAAGATTAGATTTGACCTAAGTTGCCAGCCTCTAGATTCAAGATACTATCACCGAATTAAACAAGGTAGACCCACATGAACAAGAATATGAAGCTTTAGTCAAATGAACGGTGGGAGATTTAAATTTAAACCAAATGCCAAGCACTGGGACCTATGAGGTCATTCACTGAAGAAAAGGAAATTGAGAGTGAAGGAAATTGAGAGTGAAGGAGGTTTTAGAGGTGTAACAGGGGGAAAACCTCTCAGTTGTACTATGAAAGAATTGTTGAGAGACGGTGGAAAGTAAGATGGAAGAAAGAGAATATGAATGCAGGTACAGTAAAAGAAATAAAAATGGTTGCAGCTAGGGGCCAAAGGGACGTTGCAAAGAACCCTGAGTAATGCCTACAGTGCACCACGTGAAGTGCGCTACTGGCACTAAACCTCTACGGGGGAGCCGGAAGTATTGACTCTGCAACTTTTGTGAGCTCCACAAGAAAAGATCTCTGACCCCCTTTGAAGAGGCTTAGGTTTTCAGGCCAACAGTAATTTTGGCTATCAGAGATATCAATTTAATGTGTTAACTATCTTAATCCAGCATCCACTCCAGAGGCCACGTTCAATTTCTTTATTTTAAGGTGTTTATCTGTTGGCACATCTAACACTTGTAATATTTTCATGTTCACTGGCTACTTCTGATATTCCCGAATAACAATTGGTGGCCACAAAAGGCAGTTTACTCATTTTGTGTCGTTCTAAATTATGTCAACGTACGGAAGTCGAACCACTATGTAATGTTCGAAGAATCATTTATTCGATTTAACGTTTCCGGAACGGAAATAGAATCTAACCGAAAATATAAACCAAAAAACTTCTGTTATGAATTACTTCCTGTGTTGCACTGAAGTTAATGAGGAAACTGATGGGTTTTAAGAAACTCAAGAATACTTGTTCATTGTTCCACAATGTAATTTAAGCAGCTAAAAGACTTGAACTGGTTACGACGACCCCCTTTTGTATCAAAAAGTAAAGAGCAAACCAAGGGCGAGATTCCGTTTATGATAAGAGTTGGGCAATCTTTCTCAAGGTCCCATTTTTAAACGTCATAAAAAAAACACATTAACAAAGTAATGTTTCATTCTGGCACTAGGGCATTTTGTGAGGAGGGAGAGAAGTCACTTCATGAAAAGAGGTTGGTTTTTGAAAAGCAGTGTCCATTCAAATTGGGGACAGGGGTGAAGTTTAGTTCCCACTGGTATCACGACATAAATTTTTCGGAGGATAAGTGTTGACTGCCAGTCAACAGTGCACTGTTCATTTTCATCAAATCAAATGATAAGAATATATGAACCTCCTATGAATAATTTTTTTAGTTTGTGGCTTATAATAACAATAGCATGCTATTCACTGAAGTCTATTTAATTCATAATTACTACCTTTATATAGTCAGACAACAGCTTCAAAGAAATTTCTTTTCTGATTTCTCAACAAGGCCTTTGAATTTATTTCACTTTCCTTACAAACACCGTATTGTATCTCCTTAAATACTTATCTGCTTGGGTACTTAGTTGAAAGTCATGACAGAGGTCTCAGAAATGCACGATGTTGTTTTCCTGTGATGAATATATTGGAATCTCGAAGCAGATCTTTGCTTCATTGGTTTATAGTCATATTTTTTAATCTGTACCGGATGTCGGTTTTGGAATTTCACACGTTTTTTGTTATAAAAGTAGAATCTAAAGGTTGAACCCTCATGAAATTTTTATAAATAAGTTATACATGTGCAGAGCTGCGTGGAATATGACCTTATATCCCACCTGACATATATTACACTCGTGAGTGATCTGAAAGGCTAGTGACCATGCAAAATTTCAAAATATATTACAAACAGGTTACATGAACGAAGAAATTTTTAAAAGGATGCAGGAAATTCTGTCGCCTTGAAATAAACTCTTTTGTCTACAATACTGTAAAAAATAAAACATCTAGTATCTTTTAATTCAAAATACAGCAACATGTTACTTACCAAAGCGTCTGCTGTATCAATGGATTTGATTTTGGCATTAGCAACTGTCGTCTGAACAAACGCCCCATGCAGTTCATTTGGCAAGTAAGGAATGTCATCCATGTACAGAGCTTCACCTGAAGAACATAGTTCATCAAATATTCAAATGCACCAGATAAAAAAGATTAAGTGAATGGTACCACATGGGGCATGATCAAGTCTACCTGAGGATTGCCAAGCTCAGAATATGCCATAAATCTTAACCTGGGATATGAATGCCATTTACTTCAGTTATCGTACCTGAAATCTGAGTGGCTGATTCAATTTTCGGGATGCCTTTTCCGACAGGCCATGTCTCTTCATTCATGTCAAAATCTTGTTTTCCTGTTGACAAAGGCCGCTCAATGATTGTGCCGGCGCTCATGATGTCTCTGCTCACTTTTGTCCCGAGAAAATGAACGATTGCCTAGATAAGAAAATCAGACCAAGTTATTGGTGAACAGCGACCAAATAATGTGAACTTTAGACTAACGTTATTTTTCATAAAATACAGCGTTATATCTGTGCTTATATATTTTGCTGTAAGCATAAAATAAGCTTAAATATTCATAAGTATTGTGTTCCACTGATCACTTGGACTGTGTGTATATTGGTTATTTCACTTTCAAGTAATTTTGGAATGTAAATAGCCTGCAGATACGCTCAGGATTAACATCCACAGCCAAAAGACATGTCCATATATTTTGACATACAGGACCCCTATCAGAAATCAATCATAATGAGCTTTCATGTCAATGAGAATGAGTTTTTATACGAATTATACTCTGTAAAATTCCCATAAATAAGTCTAGTGCAAATTTACCTCAATAACTAAAAGTAACAGAAAACCAATTTTTTACTTCAATTAGAATTTATCAGAAAAGTTTTACGCTCCCCAAATTAATATGATACAAACCTTGTACAATAGACATCTCGCTAGTGATATTCTGTATTCGGGTGATGCATCCTGTTGTTTATTGTCAGGTTTCACTTCGTTTCCAAGTATAACTGCCGATTCCACTACAGTTGCTACCTGTACGAGTCTTCTGTTTAGCAGGTAATTTTCAGTCTTCTTTGCATGCATCTGTATGTAAGAAATATTTGTATAAGTAGATAAGAATTGATATCCTTAGGTTATAAATGTGGCAGATAAGATCAAATGTCGATTATGATGTTATTTTTATATCATTACCAATTTATATGATCCAAAGGTTGCGTAAATCAGTTGGTAAGATGAATATAGTAAATGTATTGTGCCATACATTATTTTTTTCATAAGTTAGTGCTTTAAACAAACATTTTCCCAAGTTCTGGGATACATACAAAGGTTGGATTAATTCCTCCAAATATAATCGTTGGTGCTGTTGATACTCTGTACCCATCTGCTTCATCTAATTCCATTTTGAAGCAAGCATTCACATAGGCATGGGCATTGACTGCTCGAGGAGTTATCTTGAAAGTGCAGAACTGAAAATCATAAAATGTATGATTTACTTGTAAACTAGTAAGCTACCTGCAGGATTTTTTTTTTTTTTTTATTTATTAAAGAAGAAAGTAAGAAGACAGGCTCTCAGGCTTTTCTGTGACATCGTGACGAACATTTTGCTTAAGCCTTCCTGCAAGGAACAGAAGTGGTTCTCATAATGCCCAAGGTGAATAACTTTCTGATATCTTAAGGATGTACCGAGAGCCTACATTCCCTTGGTATTCCTAGAGAATCCCCTCGATACTATGTGCATCCACGCACCAACTCTCTTTTATCTGTCTGCCTGAGAGATAAAACAGCACCTCTTCGTGTTAAGGTCATCATCAAAACAAGCAAATACGGAAAATCGCCTCTCAAGAATAATAACCAGATGGATATTCGTATAAAAGGCAGAAACAAGTTCGTTAATGATGAGTCTTGAAGCAGAACTATGCATCCTTATGAAAAACAGACTTCGTTTTCAAGCCTGTCAAGACCACGTAACAATAACTATCCTGATATTACCACTAGTATTGCTATATTTAATAACGATAATAAAATAACAAGAACACTAACAATCCTTAATGCATTTATAAAGTATGTCAATTATTGATAAAATATGTGTCATCCTTTAAAAACTAATCTCTAGATGCTAGAGTAACATGTTGTTAAAAAAGACTTACCTTCGTCTGATCAGGCATGGGTGGCAATGTCATAGACACGATAATGCTTCGCGACATATCTATTTGCAAGAATCTTTCCATAGACACACTGACAGGTGCGAGTGAATTTTGGTTCTGGACCATGAGAGTAGCATCAGCTGCCAGCAAAGTCAAGAATATGTCAGATGGAAACTCCCGATGCTGATGCTTCATCATGAGATTTCCCGCCCAGGAGCCAATCTGTAAAGGATGGATTTTAGTGGCCGTCAAAAAACGAACATTTTAATTTTTATTTTTCACATTAACATCAAGGTGCAAACAATATGCCATAGCTTGGTGATAAAAAAAAAGGAGACACTCATGATACAATAATGCAATTGGACAGTGACAAGATTGTCGACTCTGAAAGAGACTTATTTTTAACATTCTAGTATGAGCAAAAACAAAATTGGTCCCAGTGAGGATCTAGATATCGACCGAGTGAGTGATTGCACCACTTAGACAAACACATAACATACATTTCCGGAAATTATTTCCAGTTATAGATCTGTGATGTGCTCTGCTCAGAATTTGCCTTTCAGTGGCTGATATGAATTTAGATATATGCAACGGACATTATTTATTCTAAAAAGGTTTGTGAAAATTTAATGTGAGATGTACTGGTAAATGTTACAATAAACTCGTGGTCATTTATTTTATTCAACTTAGATGGATGAGTCCAACTGCCCACAGTATTATTATTATTATTATTATTATTATTATTATTATTATTATTATTATTATTATTATTATTATTATTATTATTATTATTATTAGCCCAGCTGTAACCTTGCCCTCCCAAGATGTCAATCATATCTGTTCACGCAAAAAACCTTTGTCTCATGAAATTCAAAATATCATTACAGAGTGAACAGAACAGAGTAATACCAAAATACTCTGCACTGCATCTGCTTACATTTCTGACAGACACATTGGCTACTCCCAACCAATGATCTTTTATTTGTTGGAGGTGTCTGTAACCACTGAAGTTATTAGCCATGTGCTCAAACACTTCGGTGCATCTTGTCAGACTGACATTAGCCCCCAATATCAGTGGAGACTGAAGATTGACAGCATACAGTTCCTTCACACCACAGGTGCTGATGTAAGCTGAATATGGGCCATCTTCTTTATAGACACCTGCGGGTAATCCATGATTAGGAACAACAGGGAATCGAGAAACATTTTCACAAATCTTGTATCAAAATTGCATTGAACTGAACGTAATGAAGTGGAATAAACTCTTACGTTAGGAGAAATCAAAATTGTTATATATAAGAAGTCTTCCCATATGAATACAACAAGTCCTGAGATTCTACAAGTGGTATGTAAAGCAATGAAAAAGATTATTATTATTATTATTATTATTATTATTATTATTATTATTATTATTATTATTATTATTATTATTATGCTACCTACTTCTTAAGGGGAAAGTACTATATATATATATATATATGGTATGATACATGAAACATACGTACCGGTGTCTAAGCGATGTCAGGCAGGGCAGCCGATCGAGACCACAGGTCTACCCCAAAGCCAAATCAAAAAGTCCTTCAAAAGAAGGCATCGTGCGTACCCCATACAAAAATGGGAATAAAAGCACGTTAAAAGAAAAAGAAGATATATATATATATATATATATATATATATATATATATATATATATATATATATATATATATATCTATAAAATATATATATATATATATATATATATATATATATATATATATATACATACACACACATATACATATACTATATATATATATATATATATATATATATATATATATATATATATATATATATATATATATATATATATATATACATATATAAGGATGGTGGGTGGCATTGAACAAAGGACAGGAGTATGCATGTAGACCGAAGTTGTGGATTGTAGATTTACATATAAAGTTAGTAACCACATAATCACTGAATTGCTCTACCACGTACCTTGGCCGGTGTTTCCCACAACGATGCGTACTTTTTCGGCAGAACTCAGGGACTTCAGAATATTACTAATGCCCTGAAATTTAGAAAATGCATTTCAGAAAATCAATATAAATTTTTCAGGGATAACGTACACCAAGAGGAAGTCAGTTGTATAATCGCGGTTTCTTTAAACAACAGCATTTTGAACAGGAGTTAGGTGATAGATTAAAACCTCCTGTGCAAATTTGAAAAGTGTCAGACAATCGTTTTGATACAAAAATTGGGGTTTTGGTTTAATAGATTGGTGCTAATCCTGAAAAAAATCCTTACCATTAGCGTAACTGGACGGAACCACTGAACACCATCAACTATCCACTTCAGATCCTCTTCAAGGCTTGTAATTGGTTTTTCATTTTCCTCAGTTTTCTCTCGTTCACACGATCCACTGCAAGCACTTCCAGTTTTCGGACAAGTAGCCTTATAAGAATCCTGATCAAGAAGAAACAAAACTGGAATAATGAATGTGTTGGCTTCAGTGGAATAATACTCAGTTTTGTCTAACAATAATATTATTACCTGGAAATAATCGTGTCATCAATGACACACCTAATGCTGCTTGGCACTTCAAGAACAAAATAGTCTGCAGAAAAAGAAAGAAATGCACACTGCAGCTTGCAGAGGCTTCAGGCATAAATTCTGATGCTCTTGGAAATTGCAATTGCAAGGAATTTCTTGATCATTCGTTTAATATTTCAACAGGCAATTTTAATGTTCTGAGAAACAAGCCTGCTTGTTCTATGGGAAATTTTTCCCTCTTAATTTTTCATTCTGTTTATAGTATAAAGAGCTATGTTCTCATTTCTATTAAAATATGAAAAATTTAAAAAAAATGTAAAGTCACACCCGTAAAAGTATTTCAGAGTGATTACATCTAAACTCTAATGTTAATTCAATTTCTTATTGAATGAAGCTGAAAAACTTGCTTATACAAGGTAAACATTGAAGCTACATTCAATTCCCTATGCATTTATGAAATAATTTTGGAATACACTTATAAAGATCACCATTACTGGTACTGAAATAAAAAGTAGTGACAGTCTTTTACAACCAAAATCCTTGATGACTAAATTGCTCTTTATACTAACCTCAATGTCAGCTAGCCTCTCTTTCAAGCAAGGATCTGCGTCAACAGTGAAGGATTTAAATGCATCCAGTATTGGTCGGTAGCCAGTGCATCGGCAAATATTTGCATCTAAATATTTCTCAACCTGAGTTGTAGTTAGGCTCTTGGAGGATTTTAACTGCCTGAAAAACAAAATTTAGTAATAAATCAAATCTATTCCAAGGTTGCTCTACACCTATGGTACTGTTTACTCATAATTGTCTATCACTTTGTCCTAAAGCAAACTTAGGTTATTTACAAGTCGCAACAAAATCTCACTGACTTTCGGATTAGTCAGTGACTTAACCCATTGACTGAAGCGAGAGCCAGTGAGACTTTGTGCAATAGATGGGTGGGTAAATTAGTAAATACTGGTAAGACAAAGGCAATAATCAACATACCAAAGGTGTCAAGTAGTAGCTGTTGTAGTAGCGAGTACAATTCCTATTTTCCAAAAAGGTTAGTCAGCAGTAATAATCGAAATAACAATGCATTTCATACCGATTTGGAAGCAAATGAATGCACAAGGTGAACGTAACTTACCCATACATCGTCATGATCATACCAGGAGAACAGTAACCACACTGAGTCCCATAAAAGCCTGCAAGAGCTTTCTGTAACGAGTGATATCCCTTATATCGATTCCCCAGGTGCTCAATTGTCTCGATACTCCAGCTTGCACATGCGTACACCAATACCTGGCACTGTGTGGCAAAAATAATAAGAGTACGAGATATTTATACTTTTATTGGAATTAAGACAAAGTAATTTAGTTGCAGTGACACTCCGGGTGATAAATTTGTGAAATATTCTCTATATATGCTGCTTTTCATTATAAGATTTCCAAATGTCTATTCGGCTACTATTTTTGAATTTCTGATTTTGTAACTTTCTAACGTCCAACAAAACCCATTTACATTTTATGGATAGCTGTCAAATGATCCTGGTTAAGAAATATTCACTAGCTGACTACTTTGAAAAATAAAGTTCTTTATATTTCAGTCCATCCTGCCCTAAAATGGAAGACTGCAGTATCTGCAAAAATACAAAACTGAGAAAAATGGTAGATACTCCCCTACTACTGATTTTGCAGATACTGCAAATGGGACCCACTAAATATTCTTGGAAAGCACTGAAGAATCATTCTGAAACTGCAGTAACTTGTGTATTTTGTGTTTCACGAGCCCAATAGGTGGCATATTTCGACTTCGAAAATTTTGCAGATGTTGCAGTTTTCTGTTTTAGGGCAGCATAAACGTCAGACGTTAGACATTCATATGTGGAAACTTTACAGAAATAGCTGTCATTAAAAAGACGTGTATTATTTCATCTACTTACAGCCTGAACACTGAACGTTTTCACTTCCCCTTCATTCTCTGCGTCCGAGACAGTCGCTACGACTGTGCAGACGCCGCAGCCTCCCTCACGGCACAGAACCTTCGTCCCAGGAAGCTTCAGGTGCTCACGCAGGTAATCGACTAATGTAGTCCACGGCAAGACTTCTGGACCAACTGACAAGACAACGATAAACCTTATATGAAGAAAGGCCCCAGTGGATTTTCAAAATACAATCCTGCCGTCTACGGGGGATTTTAATGACTTAAAGGTAAGAGATTTCTTAGAGAAGTAGCACTAGTATCAGTCACTCTCTGAAATAAGACATACCTCAAACCAGGGATCAGCATCTCGAAAGGTGGCACCTTGACATACGACTATTCTGATATGTCCAGCCATCTTCACTCCTATAATCTTATTTCAGTACCCTCTTGCATGTTTCCGTAGCACTTAGTTATTTCACTGCTTAGTAAGGAGTTAAGTTGGACTGTTATCCATTAGCTTTCCTTTATTTTCTTCCATTGAATAAGCTAAAATTTTACTCGTTTGTCCAAGTTGCTTTAGTCGGTTTAACGCTTCGAAGTCTGCAAGAATGATGTCACTGGATCTTAACTAATAAATATGAGGCAAACTGTTCTGAAAGGTAGAAGCCTAAGAGGAAATGTCCTAATAAAAGAGCCTCAGATGGGCCTGTTGACTGATGTATGATAACTCATTGAAAGGTACTTTCCCATACTTTGCTGTTTTGCATCCGGTTTGAGAAAATTTCATGACGAATTCTGGTATATTCAAAACAGAATTTATGCACAAATAAAAGGGACATATTTCCGTGAAGAAGTTTGACAAACAAGCACTATAATACCGACTGGGAGTAAAATTGATCACTTTGAAACTTTAAACTAACACTGTAACAACATCGCAGCATGTTTTGGTTTGGTGAAACAAAACTTTTGTACAGAAACATTAAACATTACCTGTTAAAAGTTCCTTGTGATGTCTGCAACACGGAAAGCACTTCTTTACAAATCTTATTCTTACCTGTATACTTGATGCCATTTACTTTCAACTGGAACTTCTTGGGGGCTTCTGCCTGCCCACTGACAGAAGACTCCTGTGGGGCCATCTTCGTTGACCTGTGACGTTTAAAAAGTATAATTAACCGTGGCCGTAGATGTATGCAATAAGAAGAATGCCGCAGGCTGGCAAAAAAGGGAACCTTTATTGTGATTCATTGACAGATAAGGATTCGGCAAATTTGTTTCTAGTTGACTAAAATATAAACTACATTGGCACGAAACTCACAGGAGTTCCTTAGAAAGCAAACTACCCTTAAGAAATGACTGACAAATCAAATAAAAAATATTATCAAATGTCAGCAACTCATATTCATTTTATTCCGTGGTTTTAAGTTACAATATTGTTATACAGCAGACTGGAAAAAGTAAAGGCTAACTTTCTTATGACATATTATTTTTCAGAATGTTAATTTTGTGACAATATTTTAACCATCAGTTGTTTAGCCTAGACCTATTCAGGAGTTATAGAAAAAAAAAACTGTTTTTCGAGATTATTTTGCCCTTCACATCTTGAACATCACCCGTCTTCCTCTCATGCCAGTCCTCTGCTCTCTGATGTCACGCTAGTCTATATAAATAATAAAATGAATTTTCTGCTCACTTAAGGCAAACTGTGAGACAGCGCTTCACGTTCACTTTGCATCCCTTGTTACGACAAACTTTCTTTCCTTTGATCTAAATATTGAAAGATCTTGAACCCTGGCTGTCCAAATTGTCAAAAGGATAAACATTTCTTTTCCTACAAAGACTATTTTACTTTGTTTCTATTGTTGTTCGCCTAATTATTACAAACCATACCTTCTCTTGATGCTTTATTACTGGCATGAGTCATTCCAGACTGCACCCACCAGCAAATAATTTACGTAGAGGGACCGCAAGTCATCGTTTTTCTCAAATATCTTGCAAACTAATTATTTGATCGAAATGGTACTTTGACACAGTGTACAAGACACCTCCCGCTAATTTTTGGTAATATAGTGCATTGTCGAATGGTTTTAGTTACGGCTTTTACTCTTGACTTACATGGTGTTGCCAAGATCGCCAAACTATGCATTCGAACGTCCTTCATCCCCATCCCGTGCCTCCCTCTCTCTTTCCCTCCTCATGCCTCCTGGCCTCCCCATCTCCGCCCCCCTTTCCTGTCTATGGGAGAGAGGGGACGTTCGATTGCGTAGATTAGTCCTGTTGACTCATGCAATTTTGCCATTAAAAGTCAAGAGTAAACGCCTTAACTAACACCATTTGACAATGCCCTATACTCCTAAAAATTAGCGGGAGGTATCTTTACACTGTGTCAAAGTACGGTTTCGATCAAATAATTAGTTTGAAAGATGTTTGAGAAAAACGATGGCTCGCGCTCCCTGAAATGAATAGTAGATGTAAATTACACAGAGAAAATACCTTACACCGCCAACCATAACTCGATGTCAAGTTAGCCGCTAATATTCGTGGGTGTTCAGGAAATATATTCCTTTGTTTCCGGGAATCGGAGAAGTTACAAAGAATGCTAATTTGCTAAGTATTTATTAGCAAGAGTAAGAGAATTGCTTTTTTTTTCAGCGATACTTAGAACACAATGAAGCAATTAAATAGTCCTGTTCTGTCATCTTTGCTACGATAAAAATGTGCAAGTTTCAGTGGCATTACAGTAACTCAAAATAAGTTCCTAAATTTTTAGTATACACCGTATGCATGAACAAGCTCAAAGAAATGAGTAATTTCTATGACTGGAATCAAATTCAATCAGCAACCAAATATTTGACTGACTCGCGTTCCATGTCAATGTACAGTAATAAAAATCTAAGAATATGATATCACGTTCAGACAATGGGTCTCTCTCTCTCTCTCTCTCTCTCTCTCTCTCTCTCTCTCTCTCTCTCTCTCTCTCTCTCTCTCTCTCTCTCTCTCTTTCCATGCGATATTGGCGAAATTCTAAGGAAATGAGATCACTTAAGGAACGAAGTGAACCTGAATACAAAGCTTACAAAGAATAGGAAGCCTGTATGTAAAATAAAAAGAGGGAGGAGTAAAGCTATATTTATGAAAAATTATGACTAAACGACGTACATAATCAATATTAAGTCAAAACTAACAGTAATTAAATAAAAGCAACAAGAAAAAAAAAAAAAAAAAGAGAAACGGTACCTGAGTGGATCCTCATACAAGGGAACGCAAAGATAAAATTGCAAAAAGCGATAGTACAGAGGTCAAGGCATGGCCTAGGGGTTGAGAACACTGGCTAAATGGTCAACACTCAGCGTTGAGGTAACGAAATGTAGTAAGTGAAACGGCCCATCTTCCACAGGCAGCACAAACAGCAGATACTCCGAGTAATTATGCAAAACACAATTCAAAGACGGTGAGGATGAGTCCTCTAAACTAGTTTACGTAATACACCAGTATTTAGGCAGTCTCACAATCTCGAGTTTTTTGTCTGCAATGGTTTAATATCTCAGAAGCATTCGCTCATTCCTCTTTCACCTGGTTCATTGTTACGTGACTCAATACTGTATCAGTTAACTAATGACGTTAATTCCAACTAAGGTATTTATTTCCTAGATTGAGCTAGAGTATAAAAAGTAATACATGCAAAAACTTGTTCCAGTCGCCCTGTATTTTCGTGTTCTTCATAAAATATAATTATTCCTTACAAATATTTTTCAGCAGCTTACGTCATATGAGTTTGTGCATCTAATCAGTGGCTGTATTTACAGACTTGTTGGTCTTTTCGAATCTTATGAGACATTTTGTGACCAATAGCTACACTGTGTTTTACTTATGCAGATTTTTATCTCCGACTTCGTTGACCTTTGTTGTTGTGACTCCAGGTTAATATACATCGGTCAGTCAATCAGCAGATCAATCAGTCTCCTGAAACCGATCAACTTAGACCTAATCTTAGCTCTTTGCTGACACGACCAAACAGCTGATATTCTTGACCTGCTCCTTACTTCCGTTTACGAGAACTACCTCAGCACTTTTTTATCTCCTCAGTAATCTATGGAAAACAACTCTGTTCCTTTCATAGTAACTTCCATGCGTCCTATCCATTCTGCTATTAACCAGCCTCTATTGCACAGTTACTGAACTTTGTTTGGTTCGAATGTTTACTTTTATTCTTGATATTTTTTGGAGGAAAAATAGTTTCTATGTTGACAACCATATTGCCTCATATTCTGCCTGTCAGCATGAAAAGGGTGCAGAAAGCAGAACTGAATTACAAATTTCTTTTCTTTTGAAAATTTTACTCTAACATTGGTCCCGTTTTATTTTTATTCAGTTTGGAACTCAAGGAATTCATTGTCACTCCAGAACTTTTAGGATATGAAGACATAGAGGTCTAAATCTGTTCACCTCGCATCGTCTCAGTCTTACCAAGAGCACCGCCAGTAATAACAAAAAACTAGTTTTCTTCTCACATTTAATAAGATACCTGAAATTTGTTCCTCCGTCTACTTTTTTCCTTTGCTTCGGTGGAGATTCACAAGTCATGCAAGTCGTCAAATGGCAGATTTAAAATTACACCCATTATTAGACCTCTATTTTATTCTGAATTCTTCTTTCCATGTTTATCCGTTTTTTTTATTAAGAAAACTTAAGAGAACAGTGCTTCGAGACATTAATAACAGCCTATTTATAGAGATGAAACAAAAGTAATACAAAAACAGTTTCCAACGAAGTCCTCGGATACGAATTATTTAAGAGACTTCATAAAAAAAAAATGTACCTCGAGGCGATGCTTAGATTATCCCGAGCAAGGTAAATGTCAATGACGCCAGCCAAGCATCGGAGAGCTTGCACAGTGAGCCCCTGTTGTCATGCAAAACAGCCTGCCTTTACAAGCATTCTCATTCTCTCTCTCTCTCTCTCTCTCTCTCTCTCTCTCTCTCTCTCTCTCTCTCTCTCTGTGCCTGTGCGTGTGCGGAGTGGGTAGGGGCACTTCGATAGCATTTTAGGAGAATATTTGCTTTAACTGTAAAGAACGAGGAACACTAGAAAGAATTTAAAACTTAAAAAAAAAAAAATGAAACTAGTAAAGCGGCAGTCTCACAAATACAGTCTTACGTTTGTATCCTTGATGTCTTTGTGTACGTGCATGAGAGAGAGAGAGAGAGAGAGAGAGAGAGAGAGAGAGAGAGAGAGAGAGAGAGAGAGAGAGAGAGAGAGAGAGAGAGAGAAACTAGTTTATTTTAAGTCGACGAACAAATGCATACCAAAGATGCACATTCTTTAAAGCAGTCCATTGAGTTCACGTCCTGAAAAAACTACTTACTGAAGTTGCAGAAAAGTCATTGAAATCACCTTAGATGTTGTGTGCACTTTTCCCCATTGCATAATTAAGTCATATTACCCACTGGCTTACACTGAGTCTTGCGAAGAGGGATTACCCAGCGTTTCTGGAAAGCTTAAAGGTGATAATCCTTAGATACTTTTTTTCACAGATTACGAAAATAGATACATTATTAATGAGTATTCTTAATGTCGAATTGCTAAAGTAGAATTATAACGACATCTAAGATCGGTTGAAAAAAAATAATACTTAGCCAAGTAACGCATAGGTAATTAGCCCGGAAAGTTTTACATTTCCAGTATTTTGATGATATTCCACCAAAAAAGCTTCAAGTCTTGCCAAGGATATTATTGTTAAACAGTAATAAAAACACACTGTAAACACAATGTGTTAAAGACATGACTGTGAACTAATCAGCTCTGATTCAATGCCTAGGAAGGTTGCATTTCATAACAGACCAAAAGTATAGTTTAAAAATATACCTTTAGTGTGCGAGTCTGTCTAACTACTACGTATAGCGACTAAGGAACAAAGGGTATTGTCCAGACCGATGCGTGGTTAACTCGGGTTTCACAGCGGCTAAAACTCGCTTGATTTTACAACTATTCTGCAGATGACATGACTGAAATTACCAGGTAAAAGCAATTGAATTCTGCTTCAATGTCGACATACCTTTCTTGGTAACGAAAGCATTAGGATGAAAATGATACGAACGCACATAAGACGTCATGAAGCATAATTTGCATTTGTTCTGAAGGCAGAAAGAAAGCCATAAAATTGATCGAAGGCTTGCAGGCTAGGACTCGGTAAAAAGAACGAAGACAAAATATGCTTCGCTCATTTAACCAGCACGAGATACGATTTTCTACCCCACGACTAACTCTCGGTATGAAGCGAAATCGAGGAATATTTCTTAATACAGATTCTGAAATACTAATGGCCAGGCAGAAAATAATGATGTGCATCTCGAAATAATCAACAAAATCTGGATTTAATTGGCTCTCAGATGAGATACTGGCCATGAAGAAACCCGCCCCACCACCTCCCGCACCCCAGTGCAAGCAAGAAGGAAGAATCATGAGAACTAGTTTTAGACGGAGGATGAGAAAGGAATGGGAATGAGAATCGATTTGTGAAGTCTGAAATATACCCAAGAGTGAAATATACCAAGGGTGAAATATACCCAAGAGTGAAATATGCCCAAGAGTGAGTGGAAGGAAAAAAAAAGGTACATAATATAAAAGAAAAAAAATGAAAAGACTAAATTTTTTACTCTAACAGGACATGGTCAGGATGAGTGGAAGACAAATTGTCTTCTTGATATACGTTCTGGGGAAATGTCAGTACTTTCTTTCAATAACCCATTATCTCTAAAATTAAATTCAAAATTAAATTCAAAATGGTGGCAAGACTCCTTCCAGGAGACTCTAATAACTACTTATATTACAAACTACAAATTTTTGGTGCAGAGAAAACCTGCTTTCTTATATCCAGTTTTTCCTAAGTTATTCGGATATCTCAACGAAGGTCGGACTGGCAAATAGCCTATATTTTTACGTACCCTGAGGAGGAGTTATTCTCCATGATGATAAGGATACGGATTCAAAATAATTCATGAGCAATGTCTTCTCTCAAATACCCCGACCACGTCACTGAAAAAAGGTATTTTTTTCAAGCGAATCAGATTTTCTTTCGCCCCGCTAATGAGAGGCCAGATGAAACATGCAACAATGAAATAAAATCCCAGACGTGGAGAGCATCAAGATGGTGAAGGAAATTTGCTTTTGCTTTCAAATAGTTTAATACAAGAGGATCTTCGGTCATTAACTTCTTCCAGGAAAACGGAAACGCCCAGGGATATTGTCGTATACAGGATGCCGTGAAAGGAAAGTGATGAGTATTATGTGTGTTTCACTGAGAAAAAAAAAAAAAAAAAAGGCTTTACCAAGGAATAATCGAACACCAACGTTCGGTAAGACATGAAAATCAACATTCTGCTATCTTCAATCCACAGTCTAGACCGTGCTTTACCTTTAATCATAGGAACAGCACCACCCACAGTATAAACTCAGATGCAGTCGCGTATGATTTATGGAAGCAAGTTCGTTCTGAAGATAAGACACTCGAACCTGCTTTAACGAAGAAGACAAACTACATGAATTTGTCACAAGGGGGATGGGAGTGGAAACTATATAAAGACAATTTTTTTAAATAAAGTTTATATATATATATATATATATATATATATATATATATATATATATATATATATATATATATATATATATATATATATATATATATATATATATATATATATAAAGAAGTTAAACACTCTAGGCTTGGCCAGAACTTGACGAACTCTGTAACCCTAAGTTGCTTGGCACTGAGGAAGTTGTTCTTGTAAAATTAATAGTCCTGTGTGCTACCAAAGCTGACATTGTTCGTAAAGGGTGGTGATGCCACCTGAAATGTAATGCTTTTATTCTCCCTTTGTTTCATAAATACGGGTATCTTCTTTCACTGTACCTCTTTGTATAGTTTATAATTATATATATATATATATATATATATATATATATATATATATATATATATATATATATATATATATATATATATATATATATATACCCAGAAACTATTAGTATATAAAGGAATAAAGTATACACTGGAACACATCAGTTTCCAGGCTCGGCAACTCCCAGCTTATCGGACAACAGGTAGGCAGCAGTTTAATCCAGCCTACGCCGTTCTTTCAAGGTCAGGCGACTTTTCTTAGCTGGGAGACGCCTGCGAGGAAATATTTCTTCAGTAACGATTCTCGAAAGGATCTGTTTTTTTTTTTTCAGCGATGATTCTCGCGAAGCAAATTTCCAAAGAAACAGAATAAAAAGACGAAAGAGTGTAGTCAGAAGGGTTAAGAGCGAAACAGATGAAAACTTGAAAGGGATTGCAAGCTTTCGTCAATGCTGTTAACATAGTCACCGATTAGTGGTAATGTCCGTTTTCTCTCGTGAATAAATGGGACGTGATTAGCATAGTTATGCAAATACTCTGTCATTTAGGTTTTCTTTCACAAAATGCAAAATCCGTTGTTTTCTGTCATTAGAGCCCTGTGAAGATAATGAAATCCTCCAACCGAGCAAAAACGCGGATTTAAACTAAAATCTAATTCCCTCGACCAGTGAACATTTTAGAAAAACTCATTCATATCTGTTTATTATGTTCCAGTGAATCCTATAAACAAACAAACTGTGCCAAAGACATAACCTCTGTCGATTTAACTTGAGGTGACATAATTCTACCGGCATTCCTTATAGGAAGAGAATGATATCCAAACTTTAAAAAAAAAAAAAAAAAAAAAATGAAATCCTGCATCGACTCGATTCAGTTGGTCATCATAGATTGAGGAAAATCATGAAAAAATTAATAATGGCCTTCTAGGCATTTTTTCAGAAGTACAGTCGCCATAGAGATATATTGGCAATTAGCAAATTTACAATACTTGGTAAATTAAATGTACATATAGACTATAAATATGTTGACATTTGTGCCAGGATATATAAACAAATAAATTTATTATCAAACTGAAAGTGACCTTTGCAACGTTAATTTATTGCATTGCACATATCTTGAGATAAGGACGAATTCACGTCCCGTTGGCGCCTTTTATTACAATTTGGTGGTTTTTTTTTTTTTTTTTACGGTAGTGATTGCAACCGTTTTGAAAAATACTATCGTCTTAACGGATTTAGTCCACGGATATACTAAACCCTTTACAGGACGGATTTTAACCTTCAAAATGTAATCTCCATTAAAAATCGGAAATAATCAGACAATATTTAACTATGAGGTCTTTCAAAAAATGCCGAGCAGTGCAATACTTTATACGTCGAAAACTAATTCATAATTCTCTCTCTCTCTCTCTCTCTCTCTCTCTCTCTCTCTCTCTCTCTCTCTCTCTCTCTCTCTCTCTCTCTCTGTCTGTCTAGACAACTTCAGTAAATCACATGTTTCTCCTTTTCAAAGAACGCCTGTTATGGCGGGCAGCTGTGTAACTAAAGAAGCCAGGACAGCAATTAATCCCCCTAAATCACACGTACAAATATTGCATTCATAAAAGACGTAAATACATTAAAGTAGACTCATTTGGCTATCGAGACAACAGTATGTGTGACGAAAATTTATTATTCTAAATAGGACATCTGTTTTCTATTGTCACTGTCATTCAAGTAACAGGAAACGACAATTACTAGTAAAAAATAAATACGAGGTACATGTCCCCTTGAAAGCGCAATACACGGTGGCGATGAACCTGTTATACTATTCATACTTCTGATAAAATGTAAAAGAAAAATGATTTACAAAAGTTAATTTAAATTTCAGGCGTTCATATCTCATCCCTAAAACATTTATTTTTCATTTTACAGACTTGTTTGTTTGCGAGCTTATAAATAAGAAGCATCCCACAATGCGAATGGTTTACGGGCCGAAGTTAAAGCAGTCCTTGTTAAAAAAAAAAAAAATTCTTTGTCTTGCAAAAACCACATTTCGCATTTGTTGGCCTATACATGTGTCTGTATGCATACACACGTGTGTACGTAGACAGGTGATCGCTTATGAACCATACTGCCACTGATTGCGAAAACTGTTCATTGCATTCCCTAGTGGAAAAGCTGCGCTCATAAAATCGTTGTCTTGAGTAGAAAAACAATTCAGGCCACATGAAGACACAAGCCTTTCTCTCTGTTGAAAAAATATAAGTTTATGTTCATTTTCATATAAAAAATATTTATGTGAAAATACAATTCCTTCATTACTTCTCCCGTGCCACATAAGCTCAGCCACATAAACAAAACGAAGGACCTCCATAAAACCAGTTTACCATGATCATGCTGGCTACACATGGACACGCACGGAGAAAATAGCGGTAATGCATGATTCAAGATACCTATAAATTTCCAGTATGAAACAGTCGGACACCCACCCACCCACACACACACACACACACACACACACACACACACACACACATATATATATATATATATATATATATATATATATATATATATATATATATATATATATATATATATATATATATATGTAGTGTGTGTATATACATATATTTATATATATGTGTGTGTGTGCGTGCGTGTGTTTGTGCGTTACATGAGGTTGGGGGCGGAGGGTGAGAAAGTGCAAACAGGAAGTTGTGGGATACAAGAGTAAAAAAAAAAAATTATATGCAGCCTAATAATATGAAGGAAAATATTATGATTTTACAAGCATACAGGATGACGAGAAGTGTTGCCAAGTGAGAAAAAAGGAGAAAGAAGGCAAATATTGAACACAAGACTATGAGTAAGATGAAGAACTAGGAGAAAAAGAAGTTACGTTACAAGAAAGTATATAAATGCAGAGAAAGGCTAATGCGTAACGGGTCTCAGACTAAAAATGGAAATGAAGAGATGATGTCTGAAGTGAATGTCTTAATAGGCCAATGTAATCTGTAGGTTTGTTGAAAATGTAGGAATGAAGTTGGGCAGATCTGAATGGGGCAAGAGTACGAGTGGTTAGGGTAAGTTTCAGAATGTCTTTGGAAGTGACTGTTACATACAAAAGGAGCCTAATTAAGAGATGGAAAGATGCCATGAGTCAGTGATTACAAGGTGCAACATGGCGGTGGATGTACAGTATGACTGGGAGGCTGGCCTGAGTTTGTAGGGTGCATCTCAAAGAAGGAAAGATTCCAAAGGAAAGAGCTCGATAATTTTGTAGAAAATAACCGTGCTAATAGATAGTGTAAGAATTACAGAGGCACACCATTACTTTGTATATCAGGAAAAGTGTATGGTAGGAATATGAGCGGGAAAGTAATAGCCTACGTATGAAAGGATGACTGACATGGGAAGGGAGTGTTGATGTAGACAAGCTAGAGGGTGCGAGAATCAGGCCTTTGTTACGAAACACTGTGTGAACATTTTGAAAGCAAAGGGAGAAAGCTGTGCATGGAACTTAGAAAAAAGTTCACGACAGATCGACAGAGAGGCCATGTGGAGGGTAAAGGTTTTAAATTATTTAGAGATATTAAACATTTTTTATGATGATTATGAGGCTTGAGTTTAATCATGTGTAGGGGGGAAGAGGGATTTCATTTTCATGGATGGCGTGACACGAGAAGTCACAGAGGAAGTCAGACAAAGGATCCAAGTTATGGAATCAGAAAACGGGATGTGAATGAAGTGTGGGATTGTTGATGTTTGCAGATGACAAACTGATGTCTTTATCTTCCGTAGCGCCGCCTCTTGCAACAAGGAGAACGCTTTATATATATATATATATATATATATATATATATATATATATATATATATATATATATATATATATATATATATATATAAAGTGTGCACAACACCGTGGTAAACACGGAAACTGTTACCGTGTCGCATCTCTGAAAATCTGCGTGGACAGAAGATAAAAAGTTACACCTTATTACAAAACCCTTTCACATAAATAAAAAAAAAAAAAAAAAACGTTCATACACACCCTCGCAAAACGCTTCACACTTCCAGCACTGGACGGTAATCACTTCACAAGATATCCTTCAGCCTTCCTAACACAGAGAAACCCGAAAGATGCGTCCTACAGTTGTTCTCCAAGATGGGGAGGCTTGACGTGCACCTTGTTCGATGTGGGTGGGGACTGAATGCTGTACTGCCGCACTGGGGTGGAAGGATTGTGGCGATGCCGAATCCTTCTTCTCTTTGATGCAAAAGTTACGCAATTTTGAAAATGCGTCTAGTGCTACACGTCGTCTGAGTAGACTTTAATCCCAGTCACTTCTCGTCAGTTAACTGTCCTTATACTTTAACGGTGACCTTTTTATTTTCGCATTTTATTAATTTCATTCACATTCGACACAAAGGATTCTAATCTATGAATTTCATTGTTGGAAATTTGACGCTATAATGATCATTTAGGTTTTTAACAAACAGATTTAGCATTGTCGCTTTCTGTATTCGCATTCTGCCAAGAACTTAGGAGAAAGTTTACATGAATGGACGTCAAAGTTTACAGAAAATCGACTTGGTGGAAACTCTCTTTTTGGTTTGTTGTGGCACATAACGGGGAGGATTTGGTATTTGTTTCCGATTACTGTTTCTCAAATCTTTGCGGATATGATTAACAAAGCTTAACTTAAACTTACAGGATACATGCGGTATGTTTATTTGGCTCGTTCTATAGGACTGTTTACATTGTTAACTGGTAAATGATTCGATTGTTTTATTAAGAAATTGGCAACTCTACCTAACACGGGGTTAAGCACCACGAAAAGGATGAACGAGGAGTGATGTTTGCTTGTGGGATTGTTATGTATTTGCTATTCTTCCCTGCTGCTATGACATGAACTGTGATTTTTCGCTGCGATACTTGTTAAGAAGTAGAGCATATGAACTACAAGGAAGTGGAACGGTATCATTAAATAAAACACGTCCACTAAGATCCATGTCGGCGAGAAACAACCAAACAAAACATTGGCGTTGGTCTTCTGAGAAGAGGCAAACATCATGTAATAGGAAAACCCACGTACAAGTACAACGGCGGCCAGTTCCAATTCATGTTTTTCAAGGGTCGTTTGGGCTTGGTACCATTTTTTTTTATCTACAATTGCCATGTCACTTGAGGATACCAACATAACATGTTAGTTTTTCTCCTTTCATGTCATGCACACATCAAGCTGACTTCAACATCGCTGTCGAAGCTAGCAGGAATAAGATGCGTCTTCAGTATTATACGTAAGACTATCGTGATTTGAAGGTTTCACCTGGTCACCGTGGGTTAATCTTTCATTTACCTTTTTCGATTGACCTGATTTAGAGCTCTCAATAGCATATTATAACAGGCTAAATGTTGAAAGAACATATGAAACTGCGTAGTACATTGCCTTATGAAAGGCCCAGAGAACTTTTAGTAGTAACTTTAAGATTAATCTGAACAGCTTTAAATACTGGGTCGTACTGAATTAAATAACATTTGGAAATGTTTAAATTCTTCTTCTTTAGCAATCTTGCATAGCTATATAGGCTAAGATGCGCGCGCGCGCGCTTGTGTATTTATATATATATATATATATATATATATATATATATATATATATATATATATATATATATATATATGTGTGTGTGTGTGTGTGTGTGTGTGTGTGTGTGTGTGTGTGTGTGTGTGTGTGTGTGTGTGTGTAAATTCTCCCACAGCGGATGGATTAAAAAGAAAAAGAAGACGATGGTGGCTACCACATTCATACCTTAATTAATCCATATAAATCTTTACTGGTTCAAATAACCAAAACATTGTCTTACTTCGGAACACTTATCGTGCGTCTTGTGATGGTAAAAAGCACTACAGTTATACATAAACACTCTCATATTGTGTATAAATATATATACATAATATATATATATATATATATATGTTTATATAAAACTGTGGGTCTTTTCTCCGCCACAAGAAGCACGACAGGTGTTCTAAATCAAGGCAATGTTTTGGTGTTTGAACCCGTAAAAATTTGTATGGACTAGTTAAGGTGTGAATATGAGTTACTATCGCATTGTTTTTCTGGAGACATCTGCTGTGGGAGAATTTTATATATATATATATATATATATATATATATATATATATATATATATATATATATAATGTGTGCGTGTGTGGGAATTAGCAATGATACAAGCAAAGCAAAAACGGAAAGAGTCTTTAAACAATATTAAAAGGAGTAATAGGTCAACTGAGTGGTTGTTCGTTACAGATGATTATTACTCAGTTACAGAATTGCATACCAGCTGATTCTCAATCCTCAACGATCTGCACCCCGTTGAAGGTAGTACCGTAAGTGCACCGTACGCGATGTACTGTAGGCATTTTTGAAGGTTGTGTGCAGCGTCACCTCGGCCCCTAGCTACATGATGTAACATCCCGTTTTTAGACTTCAGGCTAGCTGCCCAACACCTCTTAACTGTTCCATCTTTAGATCCTTGTACCTCATCGCTTTTATTTTCTGGATCTCATAATCAAGTTGTTCAGCCACTCCAACTCCCTCTTGCCACTGTATCAAGATTCATTTCTAAATCGACCTCTTCCTGAACTGAACCTATATGTGGGAGGGGAAGGAAACCACAAGATTAGTTTCAACTTTGCCAACTTAGATTTATTGTATAACGACTTAAAATATCCTCGTCACATGAAGATGTGTTATTTTTTATTGTCTCTAATGAATGCGTCGATTAAGTTCTTTCTTATGAGTAATTTACACTTCATGTCTTTTACTTTTGATTCATTTTCCCTTTCTTTCATTGGGTGAATTCAGTTCCCTGTAATTATGCTATTTGCTTTTCTTAAAAAGTTGAGAGGATCAGTGTAGCCAATCGTCTGTAATTACCCTACACAATTCATGCTTTGTAGTGCGGTAGGGTATTCTTACTAAATCTGAGCAAAACGTAGGGTAGTTACAAGTTTTTGGTTGTTGTGATATTGAGTTTCAGCGGAAGATAATTTACACAAAACACAGAGAGACAATTTGCTTAAAAATTTCCTAATTCTAACACATTATACAGTACATTTACAACTATTACAGAATATCAAACTAGTAGATTGCTTTAACCACTATGGTCGCTTTTGTGCACGGTTTAACGTTTCGACGTTAGCGACGAACAAATCAACATTGCACTTGATTTACAAAGTAGAGGCGGACTTCCATATCTTAGTCTCCTTAAAATCAGTATAGTCACTCGTTAGGTAAAGATTGTGAAGTTGAGAAGGTATGGAGAAAATCTCCACTTTACTTTGATGAAGAGGAAATCAGAGAACCAATAATGCATTTAAAAATTGCTGATGATGAGCTGGCATTTAAAAATGTAATGAGTCTGCTTAAGTAAAGAAATTTAACCTGGGCACTACAGCCAGCATAATATTTCTATGTGTGGGTTTAGAAATGTAGAAAATCAGTAAAGACTATATCAGCAAGCTTATTATTATTCACATCCTGAGTCGCAGGGGAATGAGAAGAACGGTGGGCGATTTCAGTGCCTGTGTAAGGCGGAGAGGTTTTTGGGGATTGGCAACACTAGGGAGTGTCTCAATTGAGAATGTGACGTCACAAAACAAAGAAAACCTCTGTTGCTGATATACTGCGCCCATTCTTTATGATAGCTGTTGTTCTTTAAGACGGTCCTCTCTAGAACTCAAGCCTGGGATAATTTTAAGGAAGGGGTTTGCCCGGAGATATCGTATATTAATGCATTTTTTTACTGAACTATATAAAATGGGTGTAAATGATGCAGAACAAGGAAGATAACTTGAAAATTTATTATCTTACCTGTACTGCATCTTATACACCCTTTCCTATGTTGTTCAGTTAAAAAAAATTCACTAAGAAACGAAAATGAGTGCAGAGCTCTTACTTAGATGTACCCCAAGGAGAGGCATATCAAATAGTTTTAAAGAAGTTTAGTAAACCAAGGTTGCAAGACCACAAGCATGTCACATGGAACCTCTGTCACTTCAAGAAAACCTGAAGAGGATTCAAGTCATATGAACATAACCTCCAGAGTTGCATTCAAGGTCAGTTGAGATAGTCATTTCTACATTGATTTTTAGACCTAAATCGTTCAATTAAGGATACTCTTACGTGTTTTCCGTATAGGGAGTGGGCTAGTGCCATCAGTGCACCTTATGAGGTGCACTGTAGGCATTTTTGAGGTTCATTGGGTATTTCTAAGTAATAGCTCTGCGTGGACTGTATGGAACGTTCCGCGAATACTAAAGTCATTAGGGAGCCATATATTCAAGAAGGGATTGGCTAAGGAATTCTATTACAAGAGAAACCTTACTAACCCAACGTATCCTAACCTAACCGCCCCTATAACATTGCGCATGCGCGATAGCATTCCAGGATTGCCGGCTCACAACTTCTGAGGTTAATTACAGTTGACCGACAAAAAATAATTGTAAAAAATAATTGTAAATTCTTAATGAGCAACCAGAATACTATAGGAGAAATCAATTTCCAAAGTAATATCCGACGCAGAGCTCTTGCTTAGTTCTACCCCCAGCGCTTGACCTTTGGCCTCGATTCTGTGTTCTGTTCTTTTCTCACCTGTTAAAAGTTTTAGGTAATGCACAGACGGGGTTTACAATTTACATGGTCTTCACCCTCCCGTCCAGTTAAGGGCAGGGTGTCTGAGGTTAGGTTAGGGAAGACATAGGTGTATTTAGGTCTCAGTCATATTCCCCTTGAAATGCAAAGTAGGCTACAGTTAAGGGATAGCATATCCTAGATCAGACCAAGTGACCCCTCCACCTATGTTGGCTACAAAGCCGTTAAAGAGCCATAGCTATATCTTCAAAAGCTCCAGCATGTTTAGGCCTATTTTTTACTTGTGAGGTTTTCCTTTTCAGTTGCTTAAAACGGTATTGATACGTAAAAGTAAAGTTGCATGCATAGGCCTGCTAGCCTACTCTTGACTGGCGCTTACCCCTTTGAATGCAGTTTCAGTCTGTTATTATTTTGATATTAATCTGATATTCATTTTAGATAATGTGCTTGTTTCTGCTTTGTTGGAATGAAAGAGTATTTTTTATTGAACTTTGTGAACTATGTTATTGTCTGTTGCTAAGTAAACCTTGACAGATGCACCTTAGGTACCTTAAGTTACTGTAGTGTTTTGTTTCCACTGATGCTGTCAAATGATAGTGTAGGTCTAATTGTAAGTAATTCATTTTTATTTTTTAAACGGAATTGCTGGGTTTTCTGCAAGAATTGTTAGGTAGTAACCCAGGCCATTGCATGTCTTCATTAATGAAAAGTTTTTGAGGCTTTGCTGTTTGTATTTTTTTTGCAGAAATTCTGAATTTCTCATTCTTTTATATAAGCCTGTGTGGTGCCTATTCAAGTATAGGCTATAACTTTGAACTATGTAAGTGCTGATTACTATATGGTTTTAGATTTTCCCTATTTGTAAGCAACATTGTTTCAGAGATTGTTTGTGGTTTTTTAACCTTACAGGCTAATGGCTTAACAGAACAAGTAGCTTGTTTTGCCAAAATGGCTGATGTACAGTATCTTTTTACCCTCTCAATAAGAAGGGAGCAGGCTACAAGTCTTCCATCACAGTTACCCTATGGAGACTTGATGCACTCCCTGATGAAAAATTACATTGAATTTTCCTGCATCAAAAAAAAATTAAATAAAAAAAGTTTTTATCAGGAGAGTAGCTGCTAAAAGATCAGATTTTGAATGAATAAATTTTAGATGTATTTGTAGTTAAGGGTGTCAGTGAAGATCCTAGCAAAAGTAAAAGAAGTTTCTCATTAAGTAGATTGTAATGATCTAATTCTTGACCAATTAGCTGATATTGAACAGTGGCTAGATTCCATATCTCAACCCAACAGTGATGGAAGTACTGTAAGCCAGTAATAGCTGTCAAACTACCTAAAATAACTTGTAAAGCATATGGGAAATCTACTGATAAATTAGAGGTGAAACATTTTTTGTTGCAGCTTAACAACTGTCAGTGTTTGCGGAAAATTGTCTTACTCTAATAAATTCCATATTTGCTGAGTTTTTTGTCAGGTTATTTGTCTATGCCAATTGGTAAAAAATTTAGAGGGCACATGAGCCTGCTGTCTACCTGTTATGACTTAACCACTTTCCTAGGAGTATCTGAGTGTCAAGTTGGAGAGTGACTGGTGTATGTGTCTATTCCTAGGGGCAGGGAACAACCAATTGCAATACTACAGTCAAAGACCCCTGATACATCATCCCCTTCAATACCTTGGTTTCAGTACTTAAGTTGACGCTAAACTTGCGATAAAGGTGAATGCCCTGGTAATGACAAGCTCAGTTTTTCTTGTACTCATATCTCAGCTTTGTGTCCTAACATCAGTGATGGAGGGTCTTTGACAAACCATTTTGTAAACGTACAGCAAATGTAAACCCGTTATCAGCCTTTATGTGCTTCCTGTATTATCCATGGAATTTCATGGTGTAAATATTTCTGACACTGTTAGGTACTTATTGGACACAGGAAGTCAAAGAAGTTGTTTGTCAGTGCCAATTGCAAAAGAACTAAAAGGCCATACGAATACGCCTTCTACCTGTTATGATGTAACCACTTTCTTAGGTCCATCCAAGCATCTATTTGTAGAGTTCTGAGGTACAGTATAAGTCTATTCCTGGGGGCAGTAAGCAACCAATAGCTATGCTTGCTGATCCTAATTTTTACATTCAGTTGCATGCTTCACAGTTGAATGTGGCTGTCAACATCATCCAAGGAGGCTACTCCCTAGCTGAGGCAACTTTGGATTCAAATGGTGAAAGTGTACCCACTGAGGGTTTAGTAGGAGTAGGTATATTACAATTTATTCTCAACTTTCACATCACCATGTGCATGTTAGGCTATGCTTGGAAAATGCCATTGGGCCTTGTTCCTTTTTTAAATGTAATATATTTTTTTTTACCCAAATGCCCATCAGCTCATATGATCAAGTATCAAAACATCCTAGACTAGAATATTGGGAGGTCCTTCCTCATTAGGAAGACATTCCCTCAACTTAGCTCACCTTTGTGCTTTCACTAAGAAATCTTATTATTCTCCAGTGGAGTTCTTGTTCCCTGATAGTTCTGTTGAACAGCTTAGAATCTTAGGTTGTTCAAGAAGAGCCTGATCAATCCTCTCAATACAACACTGCCAAAATTGAAATGTTCTAAAAGGGAATCACTTTCAAAGATGATACGTGCTATATCAATCTCCCTTGGAAGGATGGCCTAATAGAGAAGGTTTTAATTAGGAACAGAAGGGATTCTTGACTGCTTATCAAGAAGTATTCCTTAAAGAGCTAGATGATGGAATTATTGAGAAAATAAATGTTGAAGCTAAGGATTGAGAGGTTCATTTGGATTCCACATAGGCCTGCCCTAAAGGATGAAGCCAGCATCACCACTAAGATTTGTCCGGCATTGAGCTGTTCTCTGAAAACAAAAAATGCTCTTTCTCTGAATGAAGCTCCTTATTCCGGAGGTAACTTAATGGAAAGTATTGTGAAGTTTTTTCTTAATTTCAGATCTAGTGATGTGGTCATGCTGAGTGACATCATGCAAGTATTCTTAAAAATAATTTTAGGCAAAGAAGACAACAAAAACATGTGGTCTCTTCATGGAGGAAGATGAGGAGCTGGTTACATACAGGTACAAAATTGTAATTTTTTCCTTTAATGCTAGTCCTTTCATCATAAACTATGTTTCAAGCATCATGCTTAATCAGTGTGGTGATGATGAGTTTTCATGAATACTTACACAAAACTTTTACATGGACAGCTACTTTGTCATAACTATGCCGGATTTCAAGCTTGCTGAAAGTTAATCCCCCATATGTAAAGATGGAGGGTTTGTATGTTAGGAAAAATACAAGATTCTTTAAAAATTAGTCCTTTTTATATTCAGAATCTGTCATCAGCAGAGTGAAGCAAGGTGGATTTTGTCTATGTTCCTGGAACCTGAATAATGAAGAACTTTGAGCTGTCATGATCAAGGATGGAAATCTTGAAACTCTTGGATTTAATTATGTCCTAGGTCTCAAATATTTTATGAAAATTGATTGCATTCAGTTGAAGAATGTGTTGGATCCCTCAGCTAACACCAAGAAATCAGCATCATCTCAAATCTAAACAATGTTGACCCTCTGGGTCTTTTCTTGCCTGTTACTACAAAGGGGAAACTGCTCACTATAGATTGGTGAGGTTAAAGCTCCCTTGGGATTGAATTTTACTAGAGGAGACAAAAAGTGTAAAAAACACTGTTCTGACCTCTCGCAATTATCTTCCTTACCCTTGCCTCGATTATGTGTTAATGAAAATTCAGGCAACTCAGTGTGCATCATTTGTGAAGCCTCTAAATCAACTATGGATTTGCCATTTATAATGTCTGGTTAGTTAGTTATAAATGATTTGTTTAACCAGACCTCTGAATATAATGTCTGAAATGGCAATTCACAGTTAACGCTTTCAATATCTTGAGTGCTCCTATCAAGTTTAAAACATTACCATTGCTAGCACACTGTTGGGGGTTTATTTAGTGCCAAAATGCCTACTCATGGTTTTAGTCTTTTTCTTCAGTCAAATTAACTGCTGATTCTCAGATTGTGTTACATTGGTTACTGGCAGACCTGCATTACCAAGAGTATTTTCACTCACAAGTGCATAGAAAATATTTAAGTGATCTCTGTCAATTTCAGTTACGTCAAGAGTGGATATAACCCTTGGTACCTCAACAAGAGAGGTCTTTTGTATGCTGAATTCATCAAACAGCTTCCCTTCAGGTTGAATGGTTTGGAGTGGCTTTCCACTTATCAAAGTTTATGGTCAGAAAGTAATCTTTCAACCTGCAGAACTGAATCATACGCTGTCAGTGTTGACCAACTACTTATTGGAACCTTGGTCAATATCAGAAATATTCTGATCACAACAAACTTTTTGGGATTACCAGATATGTTTTCAGTTAATATATATACTAAGAAATCGAATGGAGATCCTGATTATTGTGCCAGGTTGTATGGGATATAGGAAATGCAGAAAGTCAGTTTGCTCAGAAGTTATCCTACTTAGAAAATTTGAGTGACAGGAACCTGAAGGAGGTACCAATTTAAGTTAATTTAGATCTCATTTTGGACAACAATGGTGTTATATATTCAAGCAGGTAGAATTGGGAAAACATTGAAATATGACTATGATGTGCTGAATCCTGCACATGTTGCTAAGAATCATAGGTTAACTGATTTGTTTGTGGGAGTTTTACCATAGAAAATGTAAGCATACTGCCATTCAAACTACCTTAAATACTGTTAGAACAAGTGGGTTTTGGATTCCTAGAATTCATAAAGTATTTAAAAGAATTTTAAGGTTGTGTATGACATACAGGTCATCTTTGGGTCAAAGGAGAGAAGGATGAATATGTTAAGATGTTAGGGCCACGCACAAAGAATTAGTCCCTGACATGTCAACACCTAGGTTTTTGTTAGCCTTTTTAAGGTTGGTTAAACTTTATGGTATACTGTACTGGTACATGTCTATAGTGACAATGCTAAGTCATTTGTAGCAGGTTGTCAATATTTAGAGCAAGCTTTGGCTTGTGAAGCATTCAAGGAACATATCTAAAGTTACAGTATTCAGTACATCAGAATTCCATTGTACTCTGCCTAGGTAGGTGGAACTTGGGAGACTCTTTAGAACTGTTAACAGTTGTCTGTATAAGATGTTGGCAGATCTAAATATACGTACTTCAAATTGTTATCGGTCATCAATGACATTCAGGTAATGATTAACTCAAGTCCATTAACATACCATTCATCTGAAAATAATTTAGAGGCAGTAACTCAGTTGTTTCCTCAAATGCAATGCTAATTCCCATTTGTTGTTAAGGCAACCAGAAGAACACTTGTGGAATCAACCTCCTCCATCAAGGGAAAATATCTTACATCAACCTTATCTGTTAGAGATGAGATTTTCGGTGACTTCAGAAAATTATAGTATGAGAATTCTTTCATAAGTTTTGAGAGAACACTGCTGAGATCTGCGTCAAAGAAATTGGGAGAATAAAATCAGCGTAGGTGATGTATTAGTCAAAATTCTCAACAAAAGTAGGCCCTGTTGGGTATTGGGTCATGTTTTAGAGCTTGTAGATCATGATAATAAGGTAAGAAATGGAAACCTCAAGAGAGGTTATGGTGTCATAGTTCATCACTCTTATCAGTCATATGTATCCCATAGATCTTTCTCTTGCCCAAAATCACAGAGATGTTAAAAAGGGTCACATGAGAAAATGTGTCTGATAATGTCATAGAACATGAGGGAGAGAAAAGTAATCTTTCAAGTTTTGAGTTTGTCAGTTCTAATTCTGTATTACTGTACCTGATCAGGTGGCTAATGTGTCTGATATGAGGGCGTTTCCCATAAGAACTGCTGAAACTGATTGCAAAAGCAAAATGCATTAGTGGTGTGCAGATTTAAATAATGAATGTGCTTATCTCGATATTTTCTGTTACAGTGCAGTCGTTTATTTTGTTTATATCGAATGTTATGCTTCAGTGTGCAGCGTCATTGCACTTTTTAGTAGGCGAGAGTGTGTGAGAAATTTACATTTCAAGTCTTTGGTCCATGTATTTCCAACAATTGAGCTTCTTTCCAAGCACATTTCCACATGTGGTTGCTGAGATGACTAAAATGTCAAGTACTCCAAGGCCTGGTAAGATTATAAATGATGGGAGGGAAATTTTGATTTTGAGTTTCCCTGAGAACTCAATAGAAGGTCAAGAGTTCAAGTGGCTAGCAGAACTGAAGTAGCACAGGTAACTTTCATTACTTCAAGGTGTTCCTTGAGTGTAGGTAAGGAATCAAAGCTTTAAATTAGATACCTCCAGTGCCTGTTGGAGGTGACCTTCAAAGGTAGGCGTGGTAAAAAACTGGCTTTAATAAATAAAGGGCTTGTTGTGAGCAACCTAAGCAGTTCTTCGCGATATTTTTGAAGTGTGTAGCGGCCGTCCTATGAATATCAAAGTAGCTGGTGAAGACTGGAAGAAGGGAAGGCAGTCTGCTCACAGGCCAGGTACAACTCACAAGAGCCGAGAAAGTTTCTGGGTTGCTAGATCAGGCCAGTGTACCAGTTCCTGGGTATGTTGGAGCGGGTTAAATTGAAGAACAAAAACACCATTGATTCCCTTAAGGTGTGTGGTTGGTCAGCTTTACTTTTCTGAGAAGAAAGGAGTCTACAGGAAGCTTATATTGCTAGCAGTTAAAGATGCATCAGCATCAGAGCCAAGTTGCTGTGCTCATGAATTGACATGGTATTCCTTTTTGAGAGGGGTGATTCCCATGCCAATTTTAGTATTTATGCAATCTGATCCTCACAGAGTGATTGAAAATAATCTGCATTTTCTTGTCAAAGGTTCCTCCTTGGGGGGTGGGGGGTTAATGTTCTCTGTGCACCTTACTTAGTGCATTGTAGACATTACTTATGGTTATTTGCAGGTTTCCTTTGACCCCTAGCTGCATCCTCTTTCATTTCTTTTACTGTACGTTCATATTCTTTTTTTCTACCTTACTTTCCAAATAATTTTTTCATGATGCAAATGCGAGGTTTTCCTCCTGTTACACTTTTAAAACCTTTCTGCTCTCAGTTGCCCCTTCAATGCAGAATTACCTCATAGGTCCCAGTTCTTGGCCTTTGGCATAAGTTTTATATTCCATTCCATATCAAAGGAGGTCAAGAAAAACAGTTTCTTCTGTATATTTCCAACACTTTATGGGAAATAACCAGAGGTTTGGTGGTTACACCCACTTTGTATTGTTGGCAGACTGTTTTATCATAATTTTCCAGTCTTTTGTTCTGCTAATTGTAGTTGTGTGTATATATTGTGAGGATACAGTTTATGAATGCTCATAATTTGTATCATCTGACCAGTGTTTTATTTATCAATAAATTTGCAACTCTCTCTCTCTTATTGATAATAGACCAAGATCCATTGCATTTTCTTTGGCTGCTTAAGTGACTCAAGGCCATTCTTGTTCCACTGTATGACAGATTTCTGATAATTAGTTTTAAGTTACAGTGAGCTGTCTTTCTAGGTTTACTAGGTTGTTTCCGTTACAGTATTCATTTTTATGTATACAGTGAATTATTATTGTTTATAGAATTTGGACTGGTTCTTATTACTTTACAGATCTTTAGTTAATTATATGTAATAGTCTAACTAGACCACTATGTTAATAATTTAACTCTCAGGACTGGTCTCAACAATTTTCCCATACAAGAGGTGCAAGATTACTCATATTTTGTGTAAAAAGTTAGTGATTAGTAAAAAAAAACTTTCTAAATGTATAAACATGAATGTGGAAGATTCCCACAAAATTTTCACAAGGTGTGTCTGTCCATATTGATCATTCATTGCTGAATGAATTTGAGCCATTCGCATTATCTGCGTTTACTTATTATTGCTGTACAGTATTGCATTCTTTACAGGTAGCACACTGGGTCATGGGGAGTGGCCATTAATTAACCATGACTTAAACAGGTGTGTCCCAGTCTTTGGTATGGTAATGCCACTTTTAAACTTCTTTACAGGCAGTCCCTGGGTTACGGCTGTACGGTTTACGGCGTTCCGACTTTACTGCGCTTGGCTCACGGCACTGCTAACCCGATTTTTCGGCCTGTTACCAGGTTTACAGCGCTGTAACCAGGTTTTACGTGTTTACGACACCGTAAGCGCTATTTATTCCCATTATAATTATGATGATCTGGTTTATAGCGATTTTGGGCTTACAGCACACCATCGGGAACAGAACCCCTGCCGTAAATGGGGGACTGCCTGTATTTTGGTTTCTCTTAATGATTACATAATCAGTGAGCCAACATAGCTCAACAATTGAATACTCTATGGAAGGAGCTGAAGAGGGAATTTTATGTAGAGTAATTTTCAAATTATTTCCTGACTGACAAAGAATTAAAGATTTTAGAGGAAGTGTATTTTTAATAATATCAACAGTAGATAATATTGCTTACAATTATCTTGTGAAAACAGACCATAATTATTTTTGAGTTTTCTTATCTGGACATATTGCAGTAAATCCCACTTGAATGAGAGATATAGACCCACCTGTGCATTATTTTTTTTTTTTTATTATGGAGTTCTTTTCCTATAACATTTCCAGTTGTGGTGCTTATGATGTTATGGCCTGTAAGTTTATTATTTTGATAAGTACAGTAATATGAAAAGATATATCTTGAGATTTAATTCACATTCAAGGAGCCAAAAGTTCTGTTGCTGAAGGGGCACGGTAATTATTTTTAGGTTTCAAGTTTCTATGTGTCAGGTATCTCTCATGGGAATTTGGGCAGATTGATTATTTATGTATCTCTTCAATTAAATACATTTACTCTTCTTAGCACAAGGATAAAGCCGAATTCTTGAAGATGGAAAGGGGTTCTGATCTATGACAAGGTTTCCTCATTCCTTCCCATCCTCCCTCAGAGAGGTGAGATGGGACTTAGCCTAATAGTTAAGTGACAAACATTTCCTTGGAGTGTTGTTACACATTTCCCTTCCAGAGGTACTTTGTGCCCCAAGGCATCAACCAAGGTTGAAGAGAAAAGTTGAAAGGCAGGTTGGAGAAAAGAAATGCACATCTAAATGAGACGGCGGCCAAAAGGTAAATTGCGTACAATTGAACGCACACCGGCTTGGTGGGGAGTGCTTCCGCCCTTACCATCATTAGCTATTACCATAACCACCTTGCAAAAGTTTAACGGCCGGTTTTCCAGCTTGCTGAAAGTTAATCTTGTGTAAAGACCGAGAGTTTGTACAGTATACAGTATTAGGAAAAATGTAATTTACTTTAAAAATTTGCCATTTTATAGGCGAGTTACATACTTGCATCTCTACAGCATCATGGTGGCTCACCACTTTGTTTGTATGGAAGAATTAAAAAGCTGATTTCCTTGCAGATCCACATATTTGACTTCCGTAATTCATCATTGCTAGAACTGTTGCACTACAGTATATACTATAACATTGAGTTGACCAGTCAGCATCTGATATCACACAAGATCTATTTGCTATCAAATGTAAGTAATTTGTACTTTTATTTATACATGCAATGTGAGCGTTTTAATAATTGAGATGTGTGTCCAAGGTCAAATCTAAGAATTTTACATTCTCGCTTATGACTATTATGTAGTCTCTTACTTTTCGTTTAATTTAATTTCAATATTTTTCTACTAATGGTGCCCAGATTTTTGTTTTTAGTATAGCAGTAATGGTCATATGTTCAATGTACAGTTAATTCAAGGCTTTGTTAAATATAGCAAAATTGTCCATGTAAATACATTATTAATAATTCCACGTGATAATTGAGAAGTAATTTTATTAATAGTCAATGTAAACAATCTGCTGCCTACAAAAACTTCCTTGAGGAACTCCATTTCTTAATTTAAATGTGTCAGTTTGAGTATTGTTTATATGAACTTAGAGTTCCATTCAAAATGAAATTTTAAATAAATTTTGGCTTCACATGCCATAGCTGTATAGTGATTTCAGGATAGACTGCCTCCAAGTAATCTCAAAAGCCTTTTGTATGCCCCACTTGTCTCTTTGCATTCAAACTTTGTCCAGGTAAGATCCTCAAGGTGGACCATGAATCTTGAGTGGACCTGTTACAGTATGGTAGACTGGGTTGGAGAATTGGATCTCTGGATATTCCAGGTAAAGCCATCATTACAGTGCTATTTTCTCCATCAGTTTGCGTAGGCATCTAGTTAGTGACTCTGGCTGGTAACTGTTAGCGTTCCGTTATTATTTACGGGGTTTAACTTTGGCAGTAGTTATGGAATTGCTTTGCTGTAAAGATCGTTTGTGTCAGAGATGATCATGATGTTGTATTTCTCTGGGATATTGGAATTTCAGTTTCTTCCTTTAATGCTTTTTCATAAATTGTATCTGTTAGTTTTGTTTCTCTTCTAATTTTGCTACAGTGTTCATCTTAAAATATTTGTACTGCTAATTTGTGCAAATTGTTATGCTAGTATAATTTATTACAAATTTTTCTTTTGTACAGATTTCTTTCCATTGTTGAGTAGTGCATGCTTTGCGGGAGAAATATAGGCTCTGTTTATTCTCTGAAACTTTTTCCATGTTGTTTCCAAGATATATTCTCCATCTTATTACTTCCTTCCTGAAATTAGCACACAGCCTGTTTTTATGAGTACTGTATTAAAATATCCAAGTACTGTACTAATGATACCATTTTGGCTAATTGCAAAACTTTTTCTAGAACACATGTCCTAGAATTCTAATTTTTTCTTTGATAACTAGTACAGTACATAAGATTGCACATGCACATGTGTTTTAGAATTTTAATTTTTTCCTTGATTACTAGCATTTGTAAAGCTGAGGACAGTATTGCTAAATGTGCATTTGTTCAAATTTGAATTCTGTAACATTTTAATAAAGCAGTATGACTTCCAAAGTCAAAGGAATGTTTGGTGATTTTAAAATATCATTGCTTTAGTTTATTTGAGATGAATCTTACCTACCGTAGAAGTTAGCTTACATCTTTGTGCCATTAGGTGTGATTGGCATTCAAAATAAACAGAAGAATAATGCTTGGCTTACCTTGAAAGCAGTGTTGGAATGTTTATGTTTTTGTCAGAGTTCTTCCTACAGTGTCCATGGTCATATGATGTGAATTGGCTGTACTAATATTGACTGTAATTTGGCTGATCTTCTCATGTATGGTATTGTGCTTGTTTTCTATTTTGCATTATGTCATTTAGAGCTAGCAGAGATAGAAGTGTTGGGTTCTGTAGGAGCGAGTTTTGCATAAACTGAATGTATTTGGTTAGGTATGATGGTCACATGATAAACTCTGCGCATAATGAGTGTGATTTTTCGTCTCTTTGTAGAGAATGTAAGGCATGTTTGGGGAGAAAATGAGTAATTTTGTGAAGTATTACAAGTTGCAAGAGGCCGATTGCATAAACAGTTAGTTGGGTCTGGTCGTAAGTCTACTCCGTTATGTGTTCTGGTGTTGCTTCTCTCACTCCAACTCTCGTCTTCTAATGCTTCCTTTGTGGTTCAGGAGAAATGGGTAGGTAAACTTGAGGAACCTGCTTACTTCTGTCATCCGTTAAGCACTTGACCGAGTATATTATGGGTAAGGATCGCAGTTTCCCTTATAGTAATCAACCTTTTTCTATCCCTCCCCTTTCCCAAGAGATAAGGTGTAGGAGCCTTTGTATGTCTGTATCCTACTCTCTGGACTGCCCTGCAACAGTAGATCATCTCCTCAGGTAGGCATGTCTTGGGACAGAGGTCTATGCCCTTCGACACATCTCGACCATCTACTATCTCGTGATTGATTCATTATAAAAAGAATTATTTGATAAAGTGCTCATATTAACCGACTCATGCATTATCATTATCTAGCAAGAATTGCAGTGATATGTTTGATACTGTTGCGCTGTCAAGGGTCTCACTTTGATAGTTTCTGAGCCACATGTTAATATTAGTTATTCAACCATTTACTTGCCCTGTGTGATCACTTATTCTTTCCATTTCTGAAGTTAACCCTCCCCCTCTTACCCAATCCCTCCCCCATTGCGTAGTTTTCTTCATCTTTTGATAACTATACCAATTTTTACGAGCAACCCTTCCTCTTACACAGCTTTTTTTTATTGTGCAGATGGCTCCTGCTATCACTTCAACAGGGCATGGACCCTCTGCCTTCACCCCATCTAACCATTTCCTTCCTTAAGTCAGGGTCCTCCACTGTTAGATTGTATCAACAACAGTGGTCAGTTTATTGGTCTTGGTGCTTTTCCCAAGGGATATCCAACACCTGTACCTCTTTACATAACTCAATTAAGTTCTGATAGCCCAGGTACGCAAGGCAACTTTGTCTTATTGTTCAAGGATATCACTGTTTTGTTTTCAGATTTGCAACATGCCCACTTTATTATCTCTCATGACCTAGGTTTGAAGGTCTTCTGATATTTTGAGCTGGAAGCTCTGAAATCTTCCTATCATTGTTTAGAATGGAACTTGGACGTAGTCCTTAAGTTTTTGACGTTACCTCAGTCTGAGCCTTTGAATAAAGCATCCTTTTACAATTTAACTTTAAAAATACTCTTTTTATTTTTTTTAGCTCTTGCTACAGCAAAGCGTATTAAGGAGTGTCCAGTCCTTTCTTGTTTGTTGGCTTTGTTCAGGGGGACTCCTGTCTTTCTTTTCTTCCATTGTTTAGGGCTAAAAACTATGTCAAAGGGAAAGCTTTTCCCAGGTACAGTATGTGACATTGCCTAATTTAATTGCTTTAGTAGGCAATGAAGAGGAAGTTTACTCTGCCCAGTTAAAGCTGTATGGATTTACCTGGACAGAGTTAAACCTTAAAAGGGAGGGGTTAAGAATATATTCTGCGATGTTAGGAGGGCAAACATTCCTCTTTTCATGAATGCTATGTTTTTATTCTACGTTGCTTATTGAAGTCTGTGCACACAGAATTGAATCCTGACTTTTCACCATTTTATTAAATAAACCTTAAGATTTATGAGCCATAAGCATGTTTGTTAGTTAACTTGAAACCTTTTGCTAGAGGAGGTTGTCAGTGCAGCTCAATGGAGGTGTAACTCAGTTTTTGCCTCACATTATTTGTAAGACTTTGAAATTTCTCATGAGAAGTGCAAAGGCTTTGTCCTATTGTCCCAGCTGGGATGACTTTCTCCTGCACCAGATATGAGGGTAATCTTCCTTTCTCTTAGTTCAGAGAGCATGAAAGTACACATTGGTGTCTAGAGGCATGCCTTCATTTCTAAGGGTAGGTATTTTTAGTTGTGGACTGTCGGTTATGGGATTTTGACTCTGGCATAGAAGTCATTAGTACTCAATGTGATAGTCCTTTTTGGCATAGAAGTCATTAGTACTTAGTGTGATAGTCCTTTTTCCTTGTAAGGATCCTCTGATAAGTCTGGCTAGGAGGACCTCACCCCCTGCTGTGAATCCACTATCTGGTGGCAGTACTCAACAGTAAAGATCATGCAACAGGTAGGAATGTTTAGAAACTTTTTTTCTCCTTTTAATAAAGCTTTTGGTTTACTTGACTGATTGGCTTTTTTCTGGCTGCACTAATCCACTATCCTCATTCATTGTGGTAGTCAGCTAACTCTAACGGTGCGTAAGATTCATCCCATATTTTATAATAAAATTAATTATTTGTATACCTACCTATTATTAAAGGGGAAACCCACCCAGTTTCAGGACATCTTAGTTGGTGGTCAGGGAGAATTCTGACAAGAACGTAAACATTCCAACACTACCCTGGTTGGAAGCAGGTGGTTATAGACAGCCCATCTTGGTCAGCCAAGCATTATACTTTTGTTTTCTTGGAATGCTGATTGCACCTAACGGTGGAAAGATGTATGCCAACTTCAGCAGTAGGTGAGTATCCAAATGATTTTATAATATTCTCATATTTCTGTCAATGCAGATATAAAAAATATCTAATAACCAATAATGTCAGCTGTCAACAGACAGTCCATAAACTTTGGAAATTGTAACTGCTTTATGGAAATGTTACCGAATTCACATTTGAACATATGCACATTTAGCAATAATTCATTTTCCACTAAGTTTTGTCTGGTACAAATTAACAAATTACAAGTAAAAGTGATTTCCTTAAACAGGCTCATATAATAAACCAGTGTCTAGTGTAAGGTAAAATGAAGTTACTATGATCTTATATACATATATATTTCGTTTTTGTTGACTTACATAACAATTCTTTCTTCTAACAAGATTTAACTCTGAAAGCACAAATATGGTATGTGTCATATATACACAAGACACAGATTAATGACTGTGCTCCATAAGTATGGCACATTTAACTGGTAGCATTACCACATGCACAGCTGTGGCACACTAAACTATTTGAATGTTCTATTTACATATCTGTAACATGTAGTAAGTTACTAGTCTGCTTCAGTCATCACTGCCAAATCATTTACTCACTGAATATATACCACTTACAACATAAAATCACACACTTATGAGTATCATATTACAATACTGATTTGCCTTGGAAAATCAAATTTAAGAATTTGCATTATTTACAAAAATATCGTTGAACTTCAAGTATTTGAGCATTTAAAATTGTGAGTTATTACTGAACCATATTTTTCTGTTATGTCTGACACCCTTTTTTCATCTCCAATGACATACAAAGTATAAAAACATATTATAATGAATTAACTTTAAAACACAAGAAAAAAATGGTATATTATTCCGAACGAAATACAGGTAGTCCCTGGTTAACGACGGGCTCGGTTGGTGGCGATCTACTTTTATGGTGCTTGTCTAGTGACAAAAATCGGCAATTTTCGGCGCCAAAAATCGCCGATTTCCGCTTATTGGCACCGATAATTTGGTATTGGCGCCAATACATACCTAACAGAGGCGGCGATAACCGAAAATCGGCACTTTCCGGCGCCGATAAGCCCGAAAATTGCTGAAAAAGTGCCAGAAATCGCCGATTTTCGGTTAGTGGCGATTTTTGGTTATCATCACACCCCCAGAACGGAACCCCCGCCGATAACCGAGGACTGCTTGTAGTATTTTTCCAAACGTAATATTCTTTGCCATTACAAAAAAATATCTGACTTTTCAGAATACTTTGTACAGTACATCATTACAAACACTCTTTATATTAGAACTTATGATACCTTTTTTGTTACAGTTTTTAAATACGTACAGTATATTATTCATTACTTTTTGTCACACTATATAAATATACTGTTTTATAAATTTTTTGCTAAACAGCTGAGAACTTCAGCATAACTATACAGTAAAGTCAAATATTAAGAGTGAAACTGAAAATTCAATTAACAATTTTGTCTTAAAATTATATCAATAAGAAAAAAGTATTTTTCCTGCTAAAATAAAGACTTCATCAAAGGTAAAGAACAAATTTGGAATAACAAATGACTAGGAAAAGGAAAAATATATTTCAAATAACTACTGTATAGTTTATCTCAAATAAAATCAAAGAATTTAAACCTGGTGGTTTGGATAAACTATCAACAATATAATAATAATAATAAATAATAATAATAATATGGTTGTACAAACATACTGATATGATATCTATACTATAAACTCTATAAAAAATATTATAAATTATTCGTAATCTTTTCTCATTTTTGAAATGCATGTAACTACTTTGATTAGTGAACTGTAATTAACAAAAACAAAACAAAGTTCAAAAACAAACATCTTGGCCACACCTTTCTCACACTTTGTTTTAGCTTAATTTGTTCTAGAATTACAGTGCATACCAACGTCTCGTAAATTATATATATTGCTAATGGTTCAGCTTACAAGGTCTGATTTAAATAGGAGGTCAGTTAAAACTTAATATAATTTCAGGTAATTTACAGTTCTACATACCCAACACCAAAATCAAACTTGTACCATAGAATATTAATATTCTAAACAACCTGAGCAGTCTTTTTTGACAAAAGTTTAAATAATTGATGTCAAATTCAGTGTTAGCAATGTTAACAAATACAGTAACATATTTCATGTTTGTCAGGAAGAGATCTTAATGGGATTTGACAGATTTTATGGAAGCATAGCATCTTCATTTATCAAGGATTATAACATAGCCTCTAAAAAAAGGCTTTAATTATGGGTTGTGAGCAACAGGCTGTCGTGACTAAGAGATGTCATATGCACAGATTTTCTCAGCACAAAATACGAGAGTTACTTATTGAAACTGAGTTGCTACTATTTTGTAAGATAGAAAATTATAGTTATTTTTTATGACAAGCAAATATTAGAGGGACATAATATTTTCATTAGACAAATGCTAGGAGGAAAAGATATTTTTTGTGATTGTGCACTCCACAGATTAAAGAGACCAGCATAAAACTAATGACATAATAATGCAGCATTAACATCAGTACTAACAACTTAGGGAAAGTCAAGAATCTAATTTAAATTCTGCAACTGGAATAGAGTACCCTTTTCAACAAAAAATAGTGTCCATTTTAATTCGTGAAGGAGGTTCATTTTTCCAGTGAACAAAGCACAAATGCTAATGTGGTTGAGGGTAGATAGACGGGATTAGTTTTCAGTAAACAGGGTTCGCACATAACTTGAGGTAGTAAGTCTCCACAGATAAAATGTTAAGAGGATGGGTATTGTGGTTCTCGAGTTATTGTGCTAAAAGGAAGATTATCAGATTCTGCTCTTACAGCACAGTGACATCAGTAGTGTTAACAATAAAATTAAAATGCTTCACATCATACAACTGGTAAATTGTTTGAAGTGATTTATAAGATTCAGCATTCCCGAATCAACCACACTGGTAGTGCAACATTTAGTTTTCCATGAACATTTTTTGCATTCTAGCACTGAATGAATCTTCACAACAATGCAATACAGGAGCTGTCATATACTGCGAATAGCTGCAAACTAAAGAGGACAGATTGAAAACATGAAATTTTTATAAACCAAAAATATAATCAAATCTAAGAAATATGGTATGACATAAATCTGAGGTGTATGAAAAACTGTTCTTTAACTAGTTGACTGTAGTAACTACAGTATCTACCCTTTCAGTGTTGGGGTTGATTTTTGATGACAGCTACTGATCTAGGATGATGATAATAAATTAACCTCTTAATGATTATCATCATCAAAGTGATAACTGATTACTTTGGACATTACAAATAGTAAAAAAATAGCAATGCTCGGTACCATGTCCAAAATATTCACTCTTAATGTCGGTAATTTTCCACAGAGCTGGGTTTTTAACCTCCCTCTGCTACAGGTCAGAATTACTGGGGAAATTTTTACTAAAAATTTTGAGATATCACGAGCCCCTTCAAAGTACACTTAAATTTAGAAATATGCCTGTATGGGGAAAACCGAAATATGATGCATTCTGTTGTTAGACAAATATAAATAGTGGTACTGAATTCCATTACTACAAAGATAAACATGCACATAACAATTACATAACTAACCATAGAGTTTATTAAAAAGGACAGCCTCTGTGAATCTGTGTATGACTCCCTTGTCTTTGTAAACAGTTTAGCATTTTTGTGATTAGTGGTTATAAAAAGTTAGTTGGCCAGAATGAGTAACATTCTTTAAAATTCTGTACAAATTTTGTTATATAGGACCTTGACTTTTGAGTTATTTAAAAGGAAATTCAATGGACTTTTTGGAGCATCAACAAACACCAGTAGTGTATATACAAATAAATACATAGTACATATCTTACTGCCTTACACATGTGGAACATTGCAAATTTCTCCTTTAACAATAGTCCAGTCTCACAAAAAATTCTGGCAAAATTTTGTAAGTTTATTGATACTAATAACTATTAGCTGCTCTTTGAAAATTATATATATTCTTAACAGTCTTTACATATAAATTTTAACTTCATGTAACAGCCATACAAAGAACAAATGCCAACATCTCTCAACCTGTAAGTCTTGAACTAGACCCTAAATCTTTTATCCGGACAGTAATTACATTGTAATTGCCACATCCCTTTATACAGTGATATTCAACACAGTGCAAGTAACCAACTTCCAAAATATACCACACAATAATAGATGACCAGTATAAGACATAAGGTGCCTAGCTTACATAAAAAGTATGTAATATAGCCATAACGAACAATTAGCTACCATTATAGGAAATATACAAAATACTGTGTGTTCATATCATTATCAACTTGTTAATAACTATTTATTGTCTAAGTTTAATATTGCTTTGCTTAAAATATGAGTGTTCAGATGTTTAATTTTTTCTTTAAATAAAATCATGGTTTTTCAAAATCAATGTGATTACAATAATTAATGTACTAGATATATTTCCTTGTTGTAAATTACCTGCATTTTATTTGAATTATTTTGATTATAAATTTCTACTCACTCTTCAGCTAAGCATGTTAACAGCACATACAACAGCAGCTTTCTTACAAGAATATATGTTCTCATATAACAAGATGGATTCATTGAAACAACATGCATTTTTAATAACAAGAAGTTTCCAGTTTAGTTTAATAAAGTAGGTTCATTTAAACAACACTGTTTTGAGTCAGTAGAACTTTCTCATTTAGTCTAACAAAATAGGTTCATTACAGTACCATGCATTTTGAGCCACTAAAATTTTCACTAATTATTTTACTTAATTAGAGATACATTTAGTTCTGCTCTGCAGCTTTGAAGAACAGCATTAAATATAAGAGGACTCGTATAAAATCAGCCTTATATGAGTGGAGGCAACATCAGAGAAAAAAAAAAGACTTAAAAATACAGTGCAGTAATAGTGGAGGGAGTACAGTACTTAGTAGATCAACGGGCCACTAAACAGATTAAATACATATAAAAAATGAACCTTTTATATTTTGTACCTAACAAAGTATGTACTGCAGTTTGTTTTCTAACATCTTACAAGGATTCAGTCTTGAAGAGGCAATATCACTTTTAAAATAAAGCTACCACATGTAGATGCCATATGAATGTGTGTACATTTTGAATAATAATAATAATAATAATAATATGTGGCATCAGTAACTTCATCTCTGAGGATAAAAAAAGCTTCATGAATAATGTCTAACTTTCTAACTTTCTGCCAAATCATTAAGTACAGTGTTACATATGCACAATTAACCTTGGAATGGAAGCATTTTGTTAAGTTTGGCATTATCCTAGTTAGGAATTCAGTAGTTGGATGTAAATATCAGGAAGAAGGAATGGGAATACAGGAATTATTTTACAGAGCATAAGAACTTCTGACCCATAAGAAAAAATTTACCACTAAATACATCCAAAATATGCAAAGATATTTGATCTCTACCAGATACACGCAACTTCATTTATTACTGAACATACATTCTCCCCAAATATGGGATTACAGTCTTGCTAGAATGCTTTATTGTCCCCCTCTGTATCATCAATATTCATATTAACCATTAAACAGGATAACAGAACCTCTCGATTATTTGAAAATGATAGCTGAAATTTGCATATTCACATGGCTTACACACTTACACCTCAAGGAACTTTGCTCCAAGCTGGTTTCAATAACTAATACTTCACTCAATCTCAAATACTAACACATAACTGCCAGTGTCTGATTCTTTGCAAATTTACATCTGATTACGTTTTCAGCCTATGACCTGATCTTTTTATTTTGAGAAGTTTTCAGTTTATTTTATATATAAACCTGCATAGTTACTGCTAACTATACCTGAAAGCAACATTAATTTAACATTTAAAATATGGGGAACCTAAGTAATGTAATCGAAGAAGAGCTTTTAAAAATTCTTATTAAGCCAAGTTCATGTCCATTCTACTTTAGGAATACTTGAAAGCAAGATGCACTTTAAGAATGCATGACAACATATTGATACATTGTCTCAAGATCAGATTTAACAAAAGATATTATTTCTCATTTTTTTCTCCATCTTTTAAATAGTACAGTATCTGGTTTTAATTTTTTTCTCACATTTCTTTTTATATATTCTTTATAAGTTGCAGCTTTTGTTTGCAGTTTCTAGTTCTGTGAAATTTTAAGCTAGTTTAGTAGTTCTGTGAAATTTTAACCTAGTTTAGTATGTGTTGGGATCTACTATCTGAATTTTTTTCACCTGTATTTCTCTTTCTTCTGGTGCACAGTACTGTATGTATTAGATGATAAGGTCTTATGCAGAGTTAGCAACTTTATTGTTATTGCTATATAGAAATGATCAAGTTTTTATTAAATGATCAAAATTATTCAATAATTTATAATGAAATTAGTACAGTACTGTACTTGTAATCTTTTGCCTTTATATATTATTTGTCATGTTAATGTGGGTAAAGGTCAATTGTCGAATAAATAATGGCTATTTTATGGGAATTACAATACTGTATATATGTATGAGATTCACTTTGAGATCTTCACGTCCCGTATTTGCCAGGATGCTCCACTACAGGGTCATATGACATTAAATTCTTTGATTACTATGAATACTTATACTTTCAGTAAATTCAACAAACCCCTAATCAACTCTGCTCCAAATGGCTCATTTATGAGTGGTCTCTTAACTCCATGTAAGTTGTCAACCTCCAGGTTTTATAGTATTTAAGGGTAGAAGAAGTGGGAAAAATATCTGAACCACATATGTTCTTTTGTCTCACAATCATTACATTCTGCTATTTACATCTGTGCCCGTCTCTTGTATTTTGGATTTTTAAAGTAGTATGGGCCATCTGCATATTCTCCTTTTCTTTAAACCCATGACAAAAAGGGGTTTGACATACTTTATAACTTTTATATCAAGTTATCTTAGTCATATGTAATACATTTTACAACCTTTACTTGGCAACTTTTCTCTTTTAAGAAAATATCCTCAACCATACAAGTGAGACAGTGCACAATGCACCCCATACCCATACTCAGTATGCATGTGCGCATAACATGAGATTTATGCTTTTGTAATTAATACAAACAATTACTCATTTGGCAAAATATGTCTGAGCTTTAATAGCAAATTATTTACTATGCAATGGTCATTATGTAAGTTACATTTAGTGAATAATTTTAAACAATGCAGTCCTTTTTAACTGGGAAAACTTATCAAATTACATTGTCACTACAGTACTAAAAAATTAGAACTGCTGAGCAGACTTTCATTATGGCCCTCTGCTGATTAGTTATGGAAAATTACATACTAGTACTGAGTCTGCAAAACCAAAAGGGCAGGTTATTTTCACTAAAAATTTAAATTAGTGACTGGGCCACAGTATAGAATTATCATTAAACTTCTAAATAAAGACATAGGGGCCATATCAGTTTCATTTATAACCACCCAATCGTGGATACCAGAAGTATTTTCTTTAATAATACCCTGCTTCCAGTCATACACTAAATTTCTTTCAGAAGAATGTTTTTCCTACACTGAATTCTCTCAGAAGATTGTACCTGTATAAGATTTCTTTTAACTCTATACAGCAGTGTATGTTATAAGCATCTGGTTGAAGAAGTTTAGCAAGTGTGTATTTAACAGCAGCCAAGTATAATTATTACGACTAGTGACGATAAAAAAAAATTCAATAAGCACCATGAACATACATTTTTATCAAATTATTGTTAAAATACTCGGTATAGCTAGCTTCCAACTTAACTGTATTTAAAGATAGTAAGGCAAACTCTTGATAAATAACTTACATCACAATAAAAAGATAGCAATATCTATAAAGCCAATAAGACACGTTTTGGCAGTATTCCCAAACAATCTTGCCAGCCAACATTCATAATTTTTCTTAATCTTAAGAGTACAGTGAAATAAACAAATTAGAACTGTAAAATCTCCAGTTAAGAAAAGACTCAGTATAAACAGTACTGGAATAGCGATGGTTAACTTAATGAAAGAACAACAACAATTGCTACCTACATGAAAGAACCATATACCAAATAGCAATGGTATCTTCATAGAAGAGAGAACAAATGGGCTGAAGTGCAGTTCAGTAGTAGTGATTTCAGCAACAAGTCTGTTAGGTAAGAGAGATTAAAATTAGGAATCATCTGCAGGAGTACAATATTCCAATGTAAATCTTCATAAACTTTATGATGCATAAAACACTAACTTTTCAACCACTAGAATTGAAATTTTGAGACTTGATTGGAATGTTATTTGTTTAATAACAAACCCATTACCTTTGGTTTGCCCATTTCATGCATAAGAAATCAACCCAGATGCTTCAGTCTTAAAGAAAATGACAGTATGACAGTCTTACTGTTACATTTATGAGGAAATCCCCAGGTCAGGTAGCTACAAGGGTCATGTCATTGTTTGTGTGCCTGAGAGGGTGCAGAGGAATGCGTGGCTGGTCTAAATTTTACTGCAGCCTTTGACTGTGTGAATCATGAAGTACTAATCAACAATTTTAAGATTACTGGGAAGCAGTAGACCTTTTATTAATATTTTAAATGAATTTTTGATAGGCAGAACCCAAAGAGTCTTATGTAGATGGCCAGTATGTATAGTAGCATAGTAATGTCATTCCAGGTGCTCTCAAGGTAGTGTTCTTGGACCTTTGCTGTTCAGTATCTATACTAGTGACTTGTGGCAAGGTCTGGAGAACAAACTGATTGCATATGCTGATAATGCTACTCTTGTAGGTGTTGTTCCTTCTCTGCACCTTAGGTCTGTGGTTGCAGAATCCTGGAATAGAGATCTGGCATGTATTCTGAAGTGGAGTAGGCTTTAGGGCATGAAGCTTAACCCTTCAAAAACTCAAAGTGTTATAGCTATTGACCTAGAACACTTTTTCCTTTGCATCCCGATTTACATTTAAATAGTACAGTTTTTACTATTTTAAGCATAACTTTTGATGCGAAATTGAATTTTGAGATATACAGTATGTGTAATACTGCTTTCTCTGTTTCCCAAAAAGTTGGTATCATGTGGAAATGTTTTAGAATGTTTCATGATGAAGTTATCATATCTAAATGGTTTTCAAATGTTTTAACTCTTTTAATAGTTCCTCGTTGGGCGAGTTGGTAGAGTTGTCGCCCAGCACTCGCTAGGCCCGAGTTCAAGTCTCTGGCCAGCTGATGAAGAATTAGAGGAATTTATTTCAGGTGATAGAAATTCATTTCTCAGTATAATGTGGTTCGGATTCCACAATAAGCTGTAGGTCCCGTTGCTAGGTAACCAATTGGTTGTCAGCTACGTAAAATAAGTCTAATCCTTCGGGCCAGCCCTAGGAGCTGTTAATCAGCTCAGTGGTTTTTTTAACTCTTTTCTCTCTTGTTTTGAGTACTGTTCTCCACTTTGGTCTTCAGGTGCTGACTCTTCTCTTAATTGCCAACTCATATCTCAAACTCTTGGATAGAGTTATGTCATCAGTCAAGTTTATCATGCCAACATTTAATGTTGACTTGTGGCATAGACATAAAGTGTGTTCATTGTGTTTGCTGCATAAAATATACTACAATAATAAACATCCTCTGCACTCTTCTTTACCAGATCTAGCAGTTTTTGCTTGCTACACTAATTAGGCTGCTGCTGCTAACAGTGGCATTTTGTAGTCTCAGGTTTAATTCTACTCAGTTTGCTACAACTAAAATGTGGAATAGTTTGCATTGTGCAGACCTCTGCTGATGTCTCCGGAAGTCAGGTGTTAGTTTTATTTTATGTCTTTGGATGTATTTATTTGAAATGTGTATTTATTTATCACCTTTTTATATAACTTGGCTCTCACTGCAGTCTGATTTTCCTTGGGAGACTTCTTGGGTTTATAGTCTGTTGACTCTATCCGTAAGGGTTTTCAGCTGAAGATTTAAAGAAATAAAAGAAGTCACTGCTGCCATGAAGTATATATATGTTTAACTTCTGTTTAGTCAATCTCATTCATTTTCATGGAATAATGTAAAATTTCCTTACATGTGTTATAGTGAATAGACAATTTTTTTCTTGGTTTTGGAAGACTGAGAGATAATAACAATTAAATGGATGGTCACCATCATTTTAGATGGTTGTTTAAAAAATATTTGAACTGGACATTTGCAGTTTATCGAATTTGTAAGTAGCTGACATCTTGACTAAGAGCAAATACCTGAGGGTTATGAATGTGGCTCAGTGGTCTGGTTAAACTACATACAGCCATCAAGAATGGTAGTAATAATCGTCCCAAGCCCATTATGTACCACAAAGCCCAAACAACAACTTAAAAGGGAGGGAGCTGGGCTGTTGAGATCTTGAAGCAGTTGACAGGAATCTGTAAGATCAAGATAAGAAAGAACTCTTGGGATGGATATAAGCAATAGAGACCATAGCTCTGGCAGAAGCATGAAGTCATGTACCAGATTAAATTCTTGTGAGCACAGTAGATTTCTATCTGTATGATCATTAGAATGTTCGAGAAGTTTGTGCCTTAGGCCATTCTGTAAGGTATAGTGAACCGAGAATTCCTATATCTAGCAGAATGCCACATAAAAAGGATGTTGATAAAAAAATAAGGATGAGGGTTTCAAGGAATACTAACTCGCAAATGAACAATTTAACACTTATCCTGCTGTAGATTAATAATGTGCCCAAAACAGGTATCTATTTGTGATGTACCTAAGATAGAAATTATTCAGAAGTAGTTTGATGCCCCCATGTCATTAAAACTAAGTTGACATCAAAATTCCTCCTAAAAAGTATAAACTTGGAAAGAGCTCTAATCTTGTGGATATGTATAAGCACACCTTTGCTATCCATTAAATTGTCTGAGCTGGAAGATGTATGTGTCGTCACTTGCCTCATAGTGCATCCTGTGGGAAGGAACAACATGACCAAGAAGTTTGACATCCTTATTCTTGGTATGGGAAGAAAGAGACAGAGTGGTGAATGGTAACATGAATTGGTCCTAGCAACATGGGGTCTTAGTCTTCACTACAAAGTCAGCTGCATAACAACCTACAGAATCCTAATTTTTAGTATGAGTCGCCTTACTTAAAACATCATATAGAGTCTGCTGTCCATCTTGAAAAACCACATGCAGAAGAAAGGCCATCTTCAAGGTAAGATCCAGTAGACAAATTTGAAGTTTAACAAGGTCTTTCATGACTAAAGAAAGGTCCCAGTTCGAAAGCTTCACTGACCTCTGTGGTACTTCCTTCTCAAAGTGCTGATATAGCCTTCTAAATTCCATCCAATAGCCCATATGGATGTCCAAGGCATTCTAATACTTGGGATAGAGCAGAGGTGTTGATTATGTCAAGAACAGGTTCCACTTGGACTGGTAGTGATTGTGGGTTGGAACTGCATAACTTGGAGATAGCCTCAACTGCCTCTGCTGTAAAGTCTCTGTCTCTGAGGCTTCACTGGAAAACCTTGTGAGAGTAAAATTCTAGACCTCTAACGTGTTGAGTTTCTGGTAAAATAATATCTTGATGTTGAGTTTCTGGTAAAATAATATCTTGATTCTGGTGAAAATATCAAAAGTGTGGCTGGCGAATTGCCTCCACAATCTAGGAAAGCTCTTTGGAATGTCTATCAAAAGATCCAAATCAGCAAAATAATACAGTTGCAGCCAAAATTGTGTAGCTGAAGACATGAAGAGGTGCTTAGAGCTTCAAACCTTGTACAGAGCTGTTTTGGTCAGACAATGGAGAAAGGTGTAGACTTCCAGTCCAACCCAAGAGTGTATGAGGGCATCTATTTTCCACACTTGTGGTTCTACAAAGATTGAGGAGTGAGCCAGGATTTTTTTGTTGAGGCATTTTGTCAAGGACTGTAGTAAGGGGGTTCACCACAATTGCAATAGAACTCTGCAACTAGGCAGAATCTAGACACACAGATCACTCAAATGGGACGATCTGGTTGCTTCCAGGCAGGATCTCTACACTGGATGGACTGCTGACTTATGCTTGAATGGGGATGGTGGCAATTGTTGTTGGTGTCTGATTTTGAGCTCCCTTAACTCTCAGAGTAAATTACTGTGTATTGTTGTCTGTTATATTTCCCTCTTTCTTGCCTCTCACTTGAGGTGAGAAAGCTGAAAGACCAAAAAAATAAACTAACTCCTGAAAGTTTTTGAAATGATGGCTTGAGGTGACCAAGTAAGTCCATGAAGCCAGAAAATGCAATAGATGGCATCCCCATCCTTGGGTTGATTTACTGAAAAACATAGGAGCCCCAGAGAAGGTGGATCTGGGGGGGGGGGGGAATCTGTCTTGAGGTTTTGAGTGTCCTGGCACCACAGCAGGTCCTGTCAGATGCTGCTGGAGATTAGAACTAGAAATGTGTTGGATTGAGATGCTGCTGACCAAGACCTATTGAGTTGCAACTGGAGAGAATAAGTCTTGGACTGACTGCAAGGGACTAGCTTCTCTGAGGAGCACTGCAGTGACAACAGCAGTCTATCTTGTCTTCCATTGGATGAACCATCCAGTTGCCCAGGTACCTGTGGAGTCTGATTCCTTGATCATGAACACATGCTGCTACCAGTGCAAATGTCCTGGGTAAACACCTGAGGGGTGTAGGCTAGTATGAAGCAGAGGACCTTGAACATGAACAATGTCCTTCCCTGAAAAGTGAATAAATTTGGAAGATGAGTGTAATGGGATAAGAAAATATATATCCTTGAGACCTACACAGGCAAGGAAGTCCACTTTCTGAATTGAGCAGTGAAGCAGAGCTACTATCTACATCCTGAAATGGGTGTGCTGCAAGCTCAGACTGATGTTAAGAGGCCAACCTACAGTACCCTTGGAACCACAAGTACATGGCTGTAAAACTGTAGTTAGCTGTCTGATACTTATTCAACTTATTCAATCGCTCCTATTCCCACCATCAGCTATACCTTATTGTCTAAGCACTTTCCTGAGTCTTGGCCATGACTCAAAGTCCATTCAAAGAATAACCTACTAGTCTTGGGATCTCTGTGAGCTGTGCATATGTCAAGTGACACACAAGCACTAAGTCACTTAGCTGCAGGGTACCTGAGAATCCATATATGCATGCACTAAGCTACTTATTGCACCCAATCTTTCTTTTAGTGAAGACTGATGCATCCGAGATTTTGTATGGTACACAACATGGGCTACATCATAAGTACCATGTTTGTTAAGAAATAGACTTATAAGTTTGTTTTAATTCACATGCAGATTCATGAAACTGTTGCAGAATATTTAAACAATTTACACTAAATGGAAACAAACATCTCATAATTTTGGCATCTCATTTGGCTTATGATAAGGGATTTTAGTTTCCATACCTCAGCAAACTTTCATTTCTGTTTTACTATTACTTCGTCAAACCATATTTACATACTTTATCTACAGAAAATAAATTGATCTTAGTAAATCAGCTGTACAGTATAGAAATCATGTTTTTTTTTATTAGTTCTTACCTTTTGTATATCTTCAGTGCTTCAGCCTAGACTGAAAATGTCAAGACTAAATTTTCCAGCTCTCTTACGAACTAAGTTAACTGCCACTGAAAGAAGAAATGCACTGAAATTAAAAAAAGCCAGTATCACCCTTATAATAATCTAGAGCAAAGAAATACTGTATTACAATTAAAGAACCTAAGAGTAAGCAATTTGGCAAGTTCATGAGAATTCTTGCTACATAATGCTGTGCAGTAGAATAGGTACTTGACTAACTCATTAATATTATCTTTGGCACTTGTTAGTATAAAACAACCAAACAAAAAATCATTACCTTACACAGCCAAATAACTAGCTAATCAAATTGTAATTTCAGAGAAAACCTTATGAGCACAATTGTTCTGTCAAAAGATGAAGTTTGGCTCAAAATTATTTCAACTGTCTGTGTTGTATCAAAGTGGCAAGAACTTTCTCAGTGAAGGACATATTAACAAATATCATTGCTCAAAATGTCAGGTAAGGATATTGATTATTTTTAGAAATAAAATAACTGTAAAATGAGAAAACTATTAGTATCAATACAGTAATACATAACAGAAAATTATTCATGCTCCAGTTTGAGGGTATTAGACAACCCTCAGTAAAAGTTGAAAAGCTACAAAGTATTCTATTTTTTGTATTCGGTGAATCTTTTTAATGCTATTTTTAAAAAAATAATATACAATTGCATTTCACATTCATCAATCCATGTGATCCTACATGAATCCAGAGTTATATTTGTGCTGTGGCATAATCTGCCATTACTTCTACTGTATTGGTAGAACAACATAACAGCTGTTTACTGTATTAGTAAATAATTTGAATTCCAAAAGTGATTGTTAGTACAGTATTTATCATTTTGAAGATTTTGATTCTCTTGTTACAATTGATAACGTATGGAAGAACAAAGAAGAATTGATGTATGTTGGTATAGTAGGATACATCTCAGCAAGCACACTGTATGCAGTACATATCTTTACATATCAATATGTACTTTATACAGTTTGTTGAGATATATCCTACTATACCAACATGGATCAGTTCTTTAGTCTTCCATGCAATGAAACTACTTTTGGTACTGGAAGGAAGCTTGTTCTTGTTACTGACATATGTAATGTACTTTGATGTTCAGTAGTGTAACATATCTTGGAGGGGATAAGCAATGAGTTGTGATTGGGAAATTCTCCTTAGGATACAGTAACAAGGTTCTTGGAGAAATATGGCATTTGTTCTGTGGACAAACCGTCAGCTTTCCCGCGCATGCACTGAACCAGCCTCCAATACAAATGAGGAGACTGATCTCCACCCTTCAGCATGTTTTACGAGCTAAGATTGGTCATGCAACTCTCCTACTCTCTTGGCCGATGCAAAAGCCAAAAAGAAAACCACTTCCAAGGTCAAATCCATGTCTGATGCACAAGACAGAGGGTCATACGAGGTAACCCTCAGACTCGGTGGGACCAAGGTTAGGTCCCATTGAGTGGTTTTGTTTCCCCTCATGGAGCAAGACTACTCAAAATTCTTTTTCAACCAAGATACTTCTGAGGAGGTAGAAAGGTCTTTTTCTTCTTCGTTTAACGTGTTCTTTCCCATTTTTCGTATGGGGTAAGCATGATGCCTTCTTTGAAGGACTATGGCCCATAATTCTGAGAGAAGGTCACCCTGTAACCTTTGATTGCAGAAACTGATAGGCCCTTGTCTCGGTAAAGATAAACAAGGAAGTCTGCTACCCAATGGAAAGAGGTACTGACTGGAGAGTGACACCATGTATGACACTAGTCGCAGAAGGTTACCCACTTTCCTTGGTAAACATTTGCTGATGAGGGGCAGAGGGAGCCAGACATTTCTTTAGCTGTTCTTCAAGAAAAGCCTTTCTTTTGCAGAAAATGCTGGATAACGTCCACCCATGAAGCTGAAGTGACTGTACTTTTTGATGGTAACTGTGAATGTGAGGTTGTAAGAGTGGGCCACGGGAAGCACTCCCATAGTATCTGTGAGGAGAAACAACAGATCAGCTTACCACTCACTGAGGTGTCAGGCTAGGTGGTTGTTTGTAAGGAACAATCGTATTCAGATTGTTTCCTTCTGTCTGGCTATCTCTCCTGTAATTTCAATTTGTCACGTTGGCAGGTGAGGTGTTGTCTGTCGAGTGTTGTATGACGACAGGCAGTCAGTAGCAGGGCAGCATAGAGTTAAGAAGCAGTTAGTATTAGTCAGTCTGTCAGCAGCAGAGCCTCAGGTATGCCTACCTGAGGGCCAGTCGGAGTAGCTTCAGGTATTAGTTGCCTGGAATACAAGATGGGTTGGTGTGTTTCGTCATTTGGAGTCTGACCTCGTTGTGTGGAGTATGACCTCATCGTGTGGAGTGTGACCTCGTCGTGTGGAGTGTGACCTTGTCGTGTCGAGCATGACCTTGTTGTTTGGAGTGTGGCTTCGTCTGCAGTTCAACCTGTTTTGGATGTTCGCTGCATTTGAGTGTTCTGGTCCGAGTATGGCGGATTTGCTTATGTTGGATGTTCACCTCTTCAGTTTGACCCCATGGTGGTCGTATTTAACCCAATTATATTCTAGAGATGATGGCAATATGAGTATGATTGGCACTGCAGACATTCCAACATCATCTGCATTGGTACTCGGTGGTGACCATGAGTGATAACACCACTGTAGTAGCTTACATAAACAAACGGGAATAGTCTCCCCTGATCTGTGCCATTTTGCTATACAGATGCAGGTGTGTGCATCAGTACACTTATGAGAGCTGAAAGTTTGGTACATTCCCAGGAAAATAAATATAGTCACCGACCAATTGAGTCAAAGGGTAATCGGGACAGAGTGGTCTTTTCACTTGGCAGTAGCAGACAGTCTGTTCCAATTGTTGGGATGTACAATGATTGACCTATTTTCCACCAGGCTGAACAACAAATTACCCATCTTCTGCTCCCCAGTCCCTGATCCGTGGGCTGCAATGCAAGATGCTTTTCAACATCATAGGACAACATGGATGTACAGCATATATGTTCCCACTGTTCAGTCTCCTCTGGAGAGTTCTGAACAGTATGTTCGTCACCCCAAATCTTTGAGTGACCCTGATGGCTTTTAAAGACCTATGACACTTTCCGGACACACTAGGATACTCACCCTCAATTCTGACAATACCTCTCTCCTAATTAGTGAGTCTCCACAAATGACAGGTGATAGTTTGTCCCCGTAGAAACAAATACAAAATTTTTAAAGTAATTGTGTTTTTCCCAAGTATAAAAACTAGAACCTTTCACATAGGAGGAAACCCTCCTCTGCTTCCCTGCTTCTAATACCAGTGGTGCATATTCTTGCAACTGAGAGTCCAGTGGGGAAAGTCAGGTGAAGGGGTATACCTGTCCCCCACCTTTGTGGGTATCTCATTGTTAGTTAGTACATGGGCCTGTCTAGCACATGCACAGGAAAGGTACTCCAGTGTGAAAGATTCAGGTTTGTATACATAGGAAAAATTCAAATTACTTAAAAGATTTTATATTTTGTAACTTTTTAGCCTCTGGAAACTTTATGGTAAACAAAGCTCTTTCTGCTTACTATAATGTGATTACAGAGGCAGGGGTAATGCAGTGACTGGCTGACAACATTTGTCTTTGGAAATGGTAACTTGCTCCTGTTAATGCTTAGATATCTCATCAATGGCAGAAGTTTACATATTGCTTTTTGCAGATATTATTGAAAATGTAGTTACTATCAAACACAAGCAGTTTTTCAGCATAATTGGTCATGCCTTATGAAATGATCAATGTGTACTGTGCACTAAACTAACTTTTTGACTTGTCAGTGGTAAAATACATGTTTATAACTCTGCCAGTTTTTCCTATGTAAAAGGATCAAAGCAAGCTTTGTTAGAATTCCTGATAGCCATGTCTGGTTTTATGTATTTCGTTTACCCACCTGCATATACTGATGTGCTTCTTTCTGTGGAAAATTAGTTTGTGTTTATTAAGCAAACTAAATATATATGATTATTAACTTTTCTGCAGTTGTCAAGAATATCCCTCCTCAAGCTGCCATTATTTTAGGTACATTTCGAAAAAAGTTTGCAATTCCCTGTTTGATGCAAATGTGTCAGGGCGTCTGAACAGTGGTATTTGGTGCTTAGCACTGCAATTAACATCAGCCATCTTATCCCTTTAAAAGGGTGTAGGGGTGCTGAAAATTTGAAGTTTTTACTTCGTTCATTAGCTTTTGTGGGTATGCACCCATGGCTGACTATGAGAAGTGCTCATTAACCTGTTAAGCTTCACTAAAGCATATTGTGGGCGAATCCAAAACATCAGTTTTTCAGTCAAAATTTATGACTATTACAAACTGTCCTATTTTGATGCTTTTATACATATTCTTTCAACTTTTTATTATTTCATTATACAGGCAGTCCCCGGTCATCGGCGGGGTTCCGTTTCTGAGGGTGTGATGATAACCGAAAATTGGCGATTTTGGCGCTTTTCGGGGGTTATCATTGCCGAAAAGCACCGATTTTCGATTATCAGTGCCTCTGTTAGGTAAGCGACACCAGTACCCAATTATCGGCACCAATAAGCAGAAATCGTCGATTTTCGGCGCCGAAAATTGCCGATTTTTGTTGCTAGACAAGCCCCATAAAACCGGATCGCTGTTAACTGGGGACTGCCTGTACTGCTTACTGAAGGTTAGGAAATGCATGAAAAGTAAACAAAAATATCAGTATGCTGTCATAGTCCTCTAAGGGGATCCATTACTGTATAAACAATTTTAGCTGACATAGTAAGATCATATATACTATTATATATCATTATTAATAAATAAGCAAGTTAAAGGACAGATTAGAATAAGGTGTCTTCTTGAATAGAATTGCAAATCTTATGTAAGCTTATCCATGTAACTCTCAGGTCACTATCTCTACATACAGCATCATTGGGGTGATACGGATAGTTGAGTTTTCCATCAAGAAGAGTACACACTTCTCAAACTGGTTCACTAGCAAAAAGGATGGGAAGCAAATAAAGTTAAGTAGGTTACTGGATATTCCACTAAACAACAGCCCTCCTTGAGTGTGGGGGTTGAATTTCTTTCTTTCCCATCAGCAGGTGCAGGCACCCTTTTCTCAGATGTGTCATCGTATGTTTAGTCCAGGATTCTCCTTTTATTTGTGGCTTCCCATTTATGAAGTGGACAGTAATCCTAAGAATTCGTCCACCTTTAAGAAGGCTTCCACAACCACCGTGTAGCATCTACTCCTGTTTCCAGCGCTGGTTGCTGGTTGCCAAGGAATTTGTTCAAACTTTTCACTGTTCAATCTTCTGCAAAAGCAGACAATACTGAGATATACTTTTCTTTCTTTCATGCAGTCATGCTTCTTGACAATTTCTTTGCCAGTCAAGATGATGGTTTTTACAAAACTGAAAGGACACAATGATGATAAACTAGGGAACACCACGGAATTCTTGGGCTGAGGATCCCATGTTTTAGGATGGCTCCCACCTCCCTCTAGTTTTGAATCGCTAGACTAGGTGCTTTAACAATGGAGTGAATTTTTTTGCTACTTAAGCCTAGACATGTTTTTGAATCAAGTCACTTTTGAATAGCCCAACATACCCTTCTTCTTGGGCTTGGATGGAAGGTTTCTTGAAACCAGCACCCTTTGTCAGGTGAGTCTAGTTCCCTAAAACACAAACTTGGATTCATGCTTAATCAGCAGAGTCCAATATATTTCTCTAGCCCTTGCGACTATTTAACCTGATTCTGATTGTTCACTATCACAACTGACTGTGAAACTTTTTTTCCTGATGTTAGTCTCCTCAGTGGACGCTCATTTTCCTGCCTTTGAAGCCTGGATCTCAGCTTTAAAGAAACCCACACCTCTTACTTAGCATTAGGCACCCTTGCCAATCCCTCAAACATTCCTGATTAGATTTGATTTTTTTGAAATTTTAACTGTCAAGTTAAGAACTTGGGGCTCTTTTGACTATCCAGTGAAAACAGGGATCTGGAGTGGTTGGGTAGCCAGATAGAGAGGTCTAGAATATAAAGGAGATTAAGTACTAGAATTTAAATGTGGAACTTGGAAAAAACCCCAGTTTCCAAATGTGGAACTTGGAAAAAACCCCACAGTTTCCAAATGCAGAACTTCAAAACCCTACAGTTGCACTAAGAAATAATATTTTAGATGAAGAAAGGAAGCTGGAATAGAGGTAAAATAAAAGGCTAAATTGGGTGCAGTTGGGGGTCAAAGGGATGCTGCAAACACCCATTAGTAATGCCTACAGTGCACCATGTGAGGTGCATTAATGCTGTTACTTCCCTACAGGGCTCTTTTTCCAGAGACAGCCATAACAGGAAATCAGAACAAATCACCTAGTCAAGAAAAATTCTTGTTCTTTAGACTTGCCTTCCTGGGACAAGGCAACTTGGTCAGAATAGAATATGAATTTGGCCCTAGCACTGGGACCAATGAGGTCATTCAGCACTGTGATGAATGAAGATGAATTGCAGTGTGGCTGGTTCTCCCGAGTTACACTGCCCTTCAGGAAGCAACTAAAAACTCAGACAAGGCCAGTATTCACTTTGCCACCCTTTGCAAGTGTCATGGGAGGATGGTTAGAGATAGTGAATTGCAGTATCTTGTATTTAATTGCTTATACATTATCATCTCTTACTCACTTATGGAGATCTCATGTAAGTTTCAAGTCTCCATGACTTCCAGAAGGGACACTACATGATCATGCTTCTGGCTTTTGATACCCTTACACAACTTGCTTACTAAGTAGGTGTACCAGTGTTCCTTCATTTACTAATGCATACTTTTAAGATTTGATTGATTGATTATGAAATTTAGGTCTTGAAGACCAAGCGCCGGAACCCATCAGGATTATGCAGCGCAGCTATGAAGATGAAATATATAAGGAGGACATCCATCGAGACAGGAGCTGTCAGGAAAAAGCAACTATTGTGTTTTGTAATGTCCTCTGCAACAACATTATTGCTCTTTCTTAATATCTTAGAATTACAGACTTCTTACTGCATTTGATATTATGGAATTTAGGCTCTCAAGCCAAGCACAAGCATGTGGGACTTTTGACCACTCAGCACTTTAGACATTGAAAAGAGGGAGTGGAGTAGTTGGACAGCAAGATAGAGATCCAGAAAATAGAGGGATGAAGTGTGTGTGTCTATCTATTACTGTAAAGTAATAATTAGAGAGATTGAACAGCAAGGTTGAAGAAAGGAAGAACAAACAGAGGTAAAGTTTAAAGGCTATAAAGTGGGTGTAGCTAGGGGCCAAAGGGACGCTGCAAACACCCTTTGGTAATGCCTGTAGTACACCATATGATGTGCATTGATGGCACTGCCCCCTTCAGGGTTCTTACTGCATTGCCTGCACAGGGTTTCAAGCTCCTTATCCTATACAGTAATGGATTTTCTGTTAATGATTAAGCTCATTAGCTCTGAATCAAATTCTTCAGTGCAATCAGCTAATTCTGGTGTGTCTACAGCAGCTTTATCCTCCATCCTAAAGCACAGCTTGGACTGCTGTAAAATGACAGGTTTGAAAGTCAAATTGAATTCTCTTTAATGCAAGCCCATTGTTTAAAATTTTCTTTTTTCCTAACCTGGTCATTTCTCACAGCTATATGATGGACTACACATGAAGAAGGGTACTTACTGAACTGGAACTAAATGTTAAAAGGCACCTGAGTGGTGCTGCCAGTCAGTCAGCAAAAAATCATTATATGGTGTCTGGGATTCGTGATGATTTGTGAATGGGGCTAATGTAAATGATGGGTTGTTACAATAATGTTTCATCTAAAAGGACTATTTTTAAGTGATGGGTTTCCTTGAAGATATGGATTTTGTTTTTGAAAAAAGACAGATCAGTAGCCCATGGAGAAAAACTAGAGAGATTTGATCCAACACATGCTTAAATTCTCTAGTCAAATAAAAGAAGTTTAGGGCAGTCAAGAAAGCACTCTCATATGAAACACAGTTCTGTCATGACAGTTTTCCTTAATTATCATTCATTTATTCAAACATTAGACATAAACAGGCTTTGAAATTCTGCTTCTTTAAAATGTAATAGCAAAGGAATTCAAACAAACTCGTAAGCAGAAAAACGACAAGAAAAAAATGTAGCAGGGCATGCTAAAACTTATTATGTAAAACTCTGAAAATTCAGTACAATAGTCCAGTTAAGGGGGCCAGCCAAAATATGGGTAAAATAAATTGGAAATTATATAAAAATTATGAAATAGATATGGCACATGGCAATATAAATGTGAGGTATTACATAAAAATTCATTGCAGGTTTATAGTTACAGGCAGCTTTCAATAACCACTCCAACACGCTTAAGCGTATGATTTGTATTTAGTAGTCAGTACGGTGTAATACGTATAATTATACTAAATTTTACTGAAAAAGGACCATCAAAATTGACTAATGGCATCTTCTACCCATTGATACTAAAGCCAAATTTAGTTAAGCTCAAGCCTTCAAACTTTAGTCCAAGTACCACTGCAGTGCATCATTCCATGGCTATGCTCCCCATTTCACATAACTTCAACCTATTGTATGTAATTTTTCTGCCAATTTCATTAATATTTCACACAAGATAAGCTCAAACCTGTGCAAAAGATGTACTGTATACAGTATGATTGCTTATATTTTAAATTTTAAAGGATCATTACTTTTAATAATTTGTTGAAAGCCAATGAATAATATGAAGAATAAAACACGTTTGTTCAAAAGCTATTTACAAGAGCTTTGCACTATAATAATTTAATTCTGTCCATATTGGGCCAACCCCTTATAGGAAAATTATAAGTCAAACATAAGATTCTAAATCTGAAGGATAAATAAAAACGTGGGCTACAAAAAATAACAAACATGAAATTTATTTCCCTAAAAAACTCAGAAAAAAGAAAATGTTAGACAGTGGCAATTTTCAATTTTACAGCATCTGAAGCTTTAGAATTTACAAAGAATTGCAGTAGTAAAACAAGCATGAATAGACATCTACAAAAAGCTCTACTTAATAATAGTGGGGTTCCAAGTAACCCAGACAGCTTAAATCTTACATGCATTTCATATTACAAAAATATTTAGAATTTACAAAGAATTGCAGCAGTAAAACAAGCATGAATAGACATCTACAAAAAGCTCTACCTAATAGTGGGGTTCCAAGTAACCCAGATAGCTTCAACCTTACATGCATTTCATATTACAAAAATAGTCATTCATGATAAATATATAGTGAATACCACTAACATGCTATATTTACATAAATATTTTATATGGATATCACCTGTACAGAATCAGAAAATTTTAGTTGAATACCATCTGACAAAAATCCCTAATTAAGTTAGAATACACTCAAGTATTATATGGAAAAAGTAGAACATTTCCCATAAAACCAGTAAAAACTATTATTTACAATGATTAAAGATAAGAAAAAATTTAGTTGCATGCATACAGAACCACATGCATAGGAAAACCATAAAAATCTGGTAACTCCACTTCCGTGAAAATAGAAACTAGGCTACCCTACTTTCAAAACTTCAACATGCAAGCGTGGTTAGTTACAAAAGGAAAAATTTAATTAACTTCATGCACACCTATTACATACATGTAATAGTTCACGCATGGTTAGTTACAAAAGGAAAAATTTAATTAACTTCATGCACACCTATTACATACATGTAATAGTTCACAATTGTGATACGTGAATTGTCTGGATATTATTAATTCCTCAGAGAAGGAGAAAGATTATAGTAATCATTACTGCGCAAGCATAGATAGATCTTCAGGTTCTCACAGTAATCATAGTCAGTATCTGTGTTGTAAGCACCGTGAGCTGTAATAGAAAGTGGGAATGGGAGGAGGGAAATTTCAAATTAAGTAATGGGTTTGTATGAAAAATCTAAAACAAGAAATTAAACCTGTTTCACAACATATCTTTTACTTGTAACAAGCTAAATTTCAATTTAGGAAACTGGGATTGAGCTGCTAAAACACCAGATAGGCTGAGTGGGCTGCAGGACGTGAGGAGGGGAGAAACATCATTGTGGGAAAAGAACCCTGTACAAAATACTATTATGAACTTAGAAAAACCATAAACTAGGTTACTTAATCTAATTTCCACACTAAGCCTTAGAACAAGGCCACAAACTTTACAAGGCACTCCCATCTGCCTCCTAAAGTCCTGTAGATACCCAACTGTGTTACAGAAGAGAAAATAAAAAGAGCTCCAATCTCATGGACACGGAACAAAACATTACTTCGCAATTTGTGAAGCCTTATGCCTCATGGTTGAAGCCTTATGCCTCAAAAGCAACGAGAGTGAGCCCCAATGGGAAGAAAAATAATGTTATTTATCCATGAAAATGTTCTTTTGGTGAGAAATGATACCGATAAAAATGTCACTTGAATCCCATCTCTCTCTGAGCTAACAAGCCAACTAATCCCAATATTTCACACACTGCACTTAAAATACTGATAATGTACAATTCTGTTAAAAGCCTGTGTGGAGGTAAACAGAACATTATTCACAATGGATTCTCCACATTCTCAGGATGAACGTGGGTGTCTGACACCCACTTGCCCAGCATTCACAAGAGCCTGCCTACCATCCACAATCCCCACCTGCTTTCCATCCCCAGACGACGATACCTAATCAGCTGATTTCCTTTTGCTCATACACTACCTGGAGAAATCACAGATCGAGGAGCATGCCAGGATCAGATCAGAGGAGGAAACAAAAAGAAGAGGAGGCAAAGAAAACAGGAAGAATTAAGGGTCCAGCGACAGAGAGAGGAGTATGAAGTTTGCAGGCAACAGGAAGCAGACTGCTACAGTGCCTTTCTGCAAATACTAGCCCCCCCCTCCCCCATACAGCAAGCAACCACAGGAAGCCCCAGTGCGCTGCCTCCAACACCTGCAGCTCCCACCTCCCCACCAGAGGGTGTAGCGACCCAGTGAGTACTTCCTCCACAGAAAGCAATTACCCAAAACCACCCCTCCTTCGCCCAGATGCAACTTTTCAAATTTTTCGGGAATGGTGACATCGATGGGACGATTATTCAGTCATGGTGAACCTGCCCATGTTACCCAGAGAGAAACAATTAATCCAGATGAGGATGTGTCTTGCCTTGGAGAGGCAAAGGATCCTCAAACACACCCTAGACATACCCCAAGACACCAGATTAAATGTCGAAGTCGTCTTGGATGCCCTTCAAGAACACATCAAGAGCCTTCGCGGCAAGAATCTACATCGTAGGGAGCTGCTTATCCGCAAACAGTTAGAGGGAGAGTCATTTTCAGACTTTTACATAAGGATCAAGAACACTGCAGAGGAAGTCGACATCAGTCCTAGTAGATCTTCAGTTTGTGAGCAAACCCAGGTGAAGATGGTCATCCTCATGTGAGTCAGGGGTGAAGAACTGACCGAGAAACTCATAGCCCTCGACACTAACGCCTCTCTACAGGGTATTATCAACAAGTGTCACACCTATGAGGCCACCAGGAAGGCCACTTTTGCAGTTCATGCTTTGTCATCTCTGCTATATGCCCTCTCAAACTCCAGGGAGTAGAAGAAACATGGAAAGGGTGCCACCCCTACCAAGCCATCATAGTGTTTCATACCAGTCATGCAACTGCACACATGGATCCACAGAGAGGTTGCACACATGGATCCACAGAGAAGTGTCTAGCAGAAGACAAGGGGCATTGAACTACAGCATAGAGGTGCCCTGCCAGACAGGTCCAGTGCCGCCACTGCAATTGACAGGGACATTACAATAGTGCTGCCGGAAGAATACAAGGGTTGCCAAACAGAGTGCCACTTCCAGTGCCAAGCCTACACCACCCTCTCCGGGCAAGAACCCCAGCTGCCGTCGGATGGGAAGACCCTCTTCTATCAAGACACCACAGCCAATCTCCGTTTCCTTCTCGTATGCTGACATCGCAGCCAGGATTCAGGTGTTGCCAGACACGTGCCAACGTCTCTGTTATAGGCCCTCAGCCTCTTGACCTCCTGTGCATTCCTAGGTGTGCACTACAACTGCCTCCAGTTACCCCAATGTTTACCAGATGGTTCTACAGTGACACCTACCTTAGGATCTTTCACTGCCACTCCCACCTAGATGAGAGATCCTGTTCAGCGAGAATCTAAGTCCATGAAGGTGTCCGAACACCACTGCTGTCATATATCCACTGTGAGAGTTGGCCATTATTCCACCAGAATTTCCCAGACCTATTCTGGATGTTACCGATGTCAATAGGTGTTCAGAGCTGCCTCTTCACACTGCCATGTTGCCTGCCAAAGCCAGACTTTTTTCTACAAATGTGCTGATCTCCACGGAGGAACTGAAGAAACCCCCACTCAAGCCGATGGAAGGACCCCAATGCAAATCCATCATAAGGAGGATGCCCTACCTTTGGCCGTCAGTGCACCTCGCCAGATACCATATGCCTTCCGGGAACAAGTCAAGGCAGAGCTTGAGTTCATGGTAAATCAGGCTATCATTAAGCCAGCCGGTGACAAACCATCAGACTGGTGTCACCTGCTCATCATGGTACCAAAGGACAAAGGCATTCGAATCACCGTTGACCTCAAGAACTCAACAGCCAAGTAAAATGCCCAGCCCATCCGCAACCCTCACCATTGTCTAGCATCTGCAGCGTTGATAGAAGGCCAAGTTCTTCACTACTGCAGATGACCTGCATGGGTACTGGCAAATGCATCTTGCAGAGGAGGATCAAAAGTTAACCACATTCATCACGCCCTATGGCCTATGGCTGATTCCAACATTGCACAAGACCAGTGGGATTTGTGGCCACAGGAGACACCTACTGCCTTCGAGGAGACAAGGCTCTGCAAGGTGTTGAGAATTGCGTCAAGGTAGGTGACATCATCCTGCTGTTCAGTGAGGATTTCCTCAGCCATCTCTGCTGAATCTGTGAGATTTTGACAAGGTGCCGCGAGTTTGGCATCACACGTAACAAGGAAAAGTTTGTGGTTACTGCCTCCAGCGTTACCAACTGCAGGTTTTCAATCTCCAAAGGTGGCATTTCAGCAGACCCCAACAAAGTAGCAGCAACCAAGGGTTAGTGCACCAATTGGGTGACTTTACACCTGAGATAGCTAACTCAGCTAAGCCTCTTAGACCCCTTAAGAGCCCCAAGCGTGCATCTGTTTGGACTGCAGATCAGGACGGAGTATTTTGCCAAGGGAAGACTGCCCTGGCTAGCCCACCAGTCCTTGCCTCCCTTGATCCAGCCAAAGTTATCCTACAGACCAACACTTCTTGATTCAGTAGACTAGAATGTGTGCCCTTCTACAGGACCACAACAATGGAAGAGACTGCTTGGTACAGTGTGGCTCTTGTTTCCTCTCAGACGCCGAGACATGCTACGCCCACAACAGAGTTGGAGATGTTAGCCGTAACCTAGGCTATGTCCAAATGCAAACTGCACCTAATAGGCCTCCAACATTTTATGCTGATGATAGACCATTGCCCACTGGTGCCAATTCTCAACCATTACACTCTGGATGTGGATGAGAATCCCAGTTTGCAACATCTCAAGGAGAAAAGCTCATCATACCCTGTGCCCTGTCACGTGCCCGTCATCCAGCTCACATCACAGGTCAAAACCAATTGTGTTGAAACTGGGCCATACATCAGGACCATTGCCACCGCTCATGCAGCAGCCCAAGAGGACAACGCCCCACTCCTGGACACTGACAGGGTTATTCAAGATCCTCGTGTTTCAGCGAGGGAGGACCCATTGTACATCCATCTTTGAGACTGTGCACCCGCAGGATTTCCTACCAATTGTTACAACTTACATAATTCGTTGGCCCTATTCTGGAAACTACAGGGCAGCCTCTCAGTTGACGCTTGATGCTGAGCTTGTACTTTGTGGGGCAAGGATTGTAGCTCCTGCTGCCCTTTGCTGCCACACTCTATCACAACTCCATGACAGTCACAGGGGAATAGAGGCCACAAAGCAACGAGCACAACAGACTGTTTACTGCCCAGGAATCAAGTCTGATATTGCAAGTATTGTCCAAGCTTGCGAGCCTTGCCAGGTTTTACAACCCAGCCTCCAGCAGGAACCTCTTCAAAACGACGACCACCCTACTAGGCCCTTTGAGCCTGTGTCACCGGACTACTTCAACATCGCAAGGAAGTCATTCCTCGTCATGACTGACAGATTTTCTGGCTGGCCTTTGGTTGCCCCATGCTACAGTGACAACCGCCTCTGCAATGATTAGGATCATTCAGGGATTTCATGGAGCGAAGGGGAGTACATTATCTAGTTAAGACCAATGGTGGACCTCAGTCCACCAGCCGTGAATTCAGGGATTTCATGGAGCGAAGGGGAGTACATTATCTAGTTACTTCCCCGCACTGCTCGCAGTCCATTGGTCATGCCAAGGCCACTGTGAAGGCTGTGAAGCATCTTATACTGAAGACAGCGCCCTCCAGCAACATCGACTGTGAAGACTTTGACCATGGCCCCTTGGACAAACTATAACTTGACAGGCAAAAACAGTGTATCATTTATTAATTATAGAATCTTGAAAAGGAAACCTGCCAAATGTGGAATGCAACTACTGCAAATGTAACAGCAGATGTGTTTTCACATTTCAGGACAACTAGATAGATTTTTAAAAATTTCTGCAAAACATGAAACAGGAATGCAGCTTCCCTAAATACTGGAAGGATAATGCTGTGACACTAAAGATTAATCCATTTATGCACAGTGGTGACTACTATTACCATCTTTCTCTGAGAGACTGTGTTCTGACAGTTCATAGGCCATAAATGTGGGCTATCATATGAAATAGGCTTGTCATGAAACACAATTTGACATGAAGGCATTACCAAGCATTCACTGCACATGCTAGGCTGAGATTCCTTTAAATTTAATACTGAAAACATTGACAATTGAGTCTAAAACCACAGTTGGGTAAAGGTTTGAAAAATCTCATCAAAATATTATTACTAGGTGTACTGTACCTGTACTGTATTGTGGTCTTGCACTGGTAATTCGATAAAACTATTGTATAAAGTGCAACTACTGAAATCTACTATGACCTATTAATGTTATGCAAGGCCTTGGTTTGGAAAAGGAAAAATCTAATTATTTCAAGCCAGTCTCTAATATTTCAAGATATACACATTTTTATATTAGCATAAACTACCAAAAGAAAAATTTAAAAAGAATGAAGAGTTAAAATTTTTATATTAGCATAAACTACCAGAAGAAAAATTTAAAAAGAATGAAGAGTTAAAATGTTATCACTACTTCAAATTACTATAAGACCTCTCTCAACTAGTTTCAAATGTAACAACTACTGTACATACTTTGGTCAGCACCCTGTAATATTAGGAGCATTTCATCTTCCTTTAAGCAATTTTTCATGTTAAAACCTAGGTAACAACTGTTAATACGTAGTAAAATGATAAAATTATATTTGGTTGTCTTAACATCAATCTGAACAGTATTCCTAGAGTAATACATTAGGCTAAAGTATCCCCGTACAGCAACCTCAACTAACCAGTAAAAATTAATATAAAACACAACCACTTCAGTATTTTCACACATTGTTCAGAAGTTCTGCCCGTATGGAAGAGAAGAGGATGAATGTTTTCCTTACTTGTGAGTCTTGTTAAACAGCCTACTTAGTCCATTTGACTTCTTGTGGCCATTCAAAGGTATGACTGAAATTTCAACCCACAGAAAAATAGGTTTAAGAGTAAGTGTTAAAGTAATAAAAGTAAATTCAGCAGCACATCTGCTGTTTGAACCGAGTTTCTAATAAAAATATTGTACTATGACTAGGCCAAACCCAAAGCAGTCATCTGAAATCATGATCAAATGTAAGTTTGAATGAATTAATTTCTATGATCAAGAACTAAATGAGTGAGAAAGAAATTTTCCATAACAAATCATACCATTACTTTAAGTAGTTCCAAGCTATTTACTAATACCCAAAGTAGTAAGCTTGAAGAGAGTTCAGTCAGCTGTTTACTAGTGTTGATTTTCACCCTAACCATCTTGGACATGTAAACAGAAATCTCTTTTAACTACCTTTCATGTATGTTTTTATCATTAAATTAAGACTGAATTGAGAAAAGCATACTGTACACCTAAAAGCACTTTCTTACATCCTATACAAGAAAATATTAATTGGTTTAAAAATTCTGTCCAAGCTCATGCCTAAGTAAGGCCTATGTACAGCACAAGCAAATCTTCAAATTAAGAAGTAGCTAATCTTCCAATGTTTGCCCAGTTGTCCCTATGCTGTACTACTCATAGTGTGCCACACAAGGCATGCTAAGATGGTCCTACTGGTTTTCAGTAATGCCCCTCCTGCAACAGTTGCACTGCTTTCTGCCTTTTGCTTTTCATTCATTCCCAATAGTTTCTTCCTATTTAGCTGTCCTAGTTAAAGTTTAACTTTAATTACCATGATTCATGAAAAACAAATCCTTTAGTCATGCACTATGAGAGGATAGAACTATGACTCAGTGATCTCATTGAACTTATTAATACAGTATACTAATTTCTCAGTTTTCATTTATGTAAGTCATTGGGAAATATTTTCAAGTACAGAGGTCTGCAAGCACAGCATTCTTTAGCAGTTTTAAAAAAGTCATAAAATAACTGTAGATACTGTCACATGCCTACAGGAAAACTATGTGAACTATGAAACTTCAGATGATGATCCCTAACTCTCTTGTAAGACTTGTTTTTCAAGAACAATACCTATCATTTAAGTCAAACAAGAATTTTTTTTTTACTAAAGAAAACCCCTCGCCTTAACTAGGTACAGATTGAGATGCACCTCCATTCACTCTATTAAACAACGAGGCCAACCTCTTACTTGTGGTATACCACATCACTAGACCTCAAGAATAAGTTAATAAAACTACACATCTTATGGGGTCGACAAACTAGGACTATTCCAAACCACTGATTTTTTAATTAAAAAATAAACTCCCTTCACTTAAAAATATATGAAAAAATATTCTAGTGTAAGAAAATATAACTTAGACTATATAAGTACAGCACTCAAACCAACTGTCTACCCTTCAAGCTTTCTCACTTATAGTAGTCAATACATTTCCAGTATAAAAATCCTTCACATAAAAACTTGACTGATCTGGATCAGGTGTATTTGACATGACCATAAGAATTACTTGTAGAATATATCTCAATACAGATTGTAAACTGTTCCAATAAATTTAATGAAAGGCATAATTACAATTATTATTTCCATTATCCTAAGTTAAATGACACCAAGTCATAATTTCTACGAAAAAAGTATGCAAATTCTAGCTTGGGAACTAGTAGCTTTAAAAATCCTTTAATAATTAAAAGCCTCAGTATTATGCAATTCCCTGATACAGAAAAAGCATTGGGCTTACTCGTAAAATTAAAGAAGATGCTGACCTTCAATCTGCAAATTGTAAAATATGTCAAGCATGAAAAGTGCCTCATCTTTGATAACAATCATCTGTGCCGTTTACCTGCTTCTAAAAAGGTAATTTTTGCATCTATTTCCCTAAATAAGAATACTGTATTGTGCCCCATCAATACTCTTATTATTAAAAATATAACCTTCAAATATGTAAACTGACAGACTAAGATGGTTTGGGCATGTGGTGAGAATGGACGAGGAACAAATAGAAAAGTAAATATGGACGTTTATAAGAAAACACAGAAATTCCGGTAAAATGTGCATAAGACAGAAGAGAATGGAGAGGAATCATTTCGGGTCTTGCCCCATTACAGGAAAAGCTGGCATACACGTGTTAATTATGGAGATTATGCAAATGCATAGTCTTACACCAACTGGCTGAAGATTTAGGCTAGCCTTAAACTGAGTGCTTTATGGCCTACTACTAGTTTCCTCACTATATGATCCAGCCTTGGCCAAACTAAATACACTGTACACGTCTGATTATTTCTTCACAGAAACTATAGTAATGAACATGATCACTAAGTACAATATGATTGTCAAGATTCAAAAGAAAAATGCAAAATAAAAATTCCTTTCTTCTGTATGGGTTAATATTACGTCTTACACCACAAAATTACTAAAGAATGACTTCTGGATTTTGGTAAAAAAATTTTCAATAATCCCTTGAAGCAGCAACATACCTCAAATTTTCTGGCTCTCTCACCTTGTTAAATCTTTCAACTAGGCAAAATAATTTTTTGATTCAACAATATCAATATCTGGCAATATTAAAAAAAAAATTACTCATGCAAAAACTACATAAGCAAAAAACCAACCATGCAACTCTTGTAGTTACGCATGCTTACAGAATATATATGAATATTTCAGAACACTTTTCATGCTTCCTATATAAAAATAACTGCCTTACTAGAGCCAATGTTTTGAAATCCCAAAATGCAGACTACAAGATGATGACAATGATTATTATTATATTATTATTGCAGTAAAATATTACTTATTGCAGTAAAATATTACAGTATTATTATTTGGTATAAAGAAATCTAACAAGACCACAGATTCACATTTCTTGACTCCCATAGGCTGACCCATAAGACTAACTTACAAATTAAAGGTAAATACTACACTGGAATCACGCACAGGAAAAGAAATTATTCCCAGTAACAAGACCAATGGGTCCAAAAGCTAGACTTACAGAGCTTGTCCAAAGGATTTGTTCTTAAATTAGAAAAAATCCTGTACTGTAGTTCCTGCAGGAAGAGGAATGTTTCTAAAATGAGACTAGCAGCCCCACTCCCACCAGCCTACTGATTTTTAGGCTTTTCTCTTCAATTTAACATTCACTGTACTCAACAAGGTATACTGTATATAGTACCACTACATCTATGAGGTAAACCTAAGGGCTTTTTACAGCATTTCTAGCCTCAACTAAGTTTACTTAATACCTTTTACTTTCCATGCATTTTCTCTGGTTCTTACCATCTAGATATCCAGCTACTTTACCCTTCTCATGCTCCAATTTTCATCTCTCACTTTTGAACAAATACTCTGGGCCAGCCCTATGAGTCTAGACAAATGATAGTGTTCTAATTAAACTACTTTCTGATAACAATAGTATCATTAATTATAAATACAGACCAGGAAATAGTTTGTTGACTATGCATCTGGCAGTTTTCAAGACAATTGTTAGTCAAGAAAGATGAAAAGCTTGAAAAAATGGTAGGGAAAATGATAACACCGGGTGATTAATGGCTGAAACTGAGGTGGGGTAAGGTTGTTTGAGGAATATCTCCACTTGAAGGGTGTTCCTCACCTGGTCTGCCTTTTAAGTAACAAAGTAATGGCTCCAGTGAGGCAGTCGTCTGTACTTCCAACAATACATAAAGGGTACAACCAGGCAATGGCAAATGCTAAGCATAAATTACCATGAATATTTACAGTCTTCTACTTTTATATATATGTGCGTGCTATTGTGCTTTGTTACTTATATTGTGTGATTAGTTACCTTGCCTCTTGCATATTCAATCTTTTAGTTTTTCTTGAAAAGTATTTAAATATGCATCTATACACAAACACTGATATTTTCAGTTCACATACCAGTTCCTTCCATAAACATTATGAAAAAGTACATGCTAGGGAAAGGGCAAGGAAGAAAGGTTAGCGTCATGGTAATCTTATCGAGGACAATGGAAAAATTCGAGAATTTCGTGAATGCCTTTTAGAAGACGCTAATGACATCTTACATTGATTATCTTGTGGTCTAAGTGGTCTTTCTAACACTGCATTAATGGCTGCCATCCATCTCGCTCGCTCATCCCAGGTGGCTGCTGACATCACGTATGTGCGATCAGGAGTAATGAGTGAAAATGAGAAGTCATGTTCTTTGCATCCTCTTGGAACACCTTCCTTTACACTGTAGTTGTCATCCTTAAAGCCTAAGAATATTTCTCCTCTTGGGAAGGCATCCTGAAAGAATAAAAACAACTTACTATTTCATATCTGAATTAAAATGACTAGACAAGATAATTTAGCTACTAAACACAAGAGTAAAGTAATTATATTAAGAGCTCTTCAAGTGCTAGTGAGTTACCAGTACCATAACCATGGGAGGTGACTACATAAAAGATATTTCCACACAGTTCCTAAGTACTGTAATATGTACAGTATACTGTAAAATTTCCAAAATCCAGATTTACTAATGGAAGAAGGCTGCCTAGTTCATGGCCTACCAATACAAGACATAAAACTATTTTACAGTGTGAACACACAAAACTAACTAATTGTGTCCCATCTTTGCAAAATCTGCAACTTCAAAGTTTTAATGTACTTCATGCAAATACAATTTAAACACTATTGTAACCATGTACATTATATAAAATCTTACTACAAAATTCCTGGAAATTACTGAAAATTAAAAAGTAACCTTTAACCTATAAAAATCTACCAGAAGTTCATTCACAATCCCTTATCCAAAACCGCTGGTGCAGATTTTGCAACTGCAAAAACACAAGCACAGTTTGTTTCTAACAAAACAATGTAAAAAGTACAGCATAAACAAGAACTGTAATGTGTTTATATACTCATATATCATCCAATCTCCTGTACCAGATGATCCTTAAAATTTCGTCCCAAAACATGGTTTCATCACATACACCATGTATAGTGTGAGATGCATTTTCAGTAGATTACACAAGGCATAGTTTTTTTTTTTTGGTAGATTATAAACTAGACTAGGCTTCCTATGCCTGTCTCAGTTTTGGTAGATTGCATTGATAATGCATAGTATATATTAAGTTAAATTTTAACTCATTAGTAAGCCTTCATGCAAAAATTCAGTAGTTAAATGCAAATCTTCGTACATTCAATTAGGCTTAGCAAACCTGTGGCTTGTCTATGAATTCATTACACACCTATTTCTTATTACGTATTAATCACTTTCTACTGCATGCGTAACACTGGCATAAACAACCGAACTGAGGAACAGATGTTTGCCGATGTTAAGTACCATAACATGTTTATTAACAGCTGCATTACAGTTGTTGACTTATTAAAAATTTGCTTATTTTCAATGGTGATTTCCATAGATAAATATAAAATGCATTTTACTCGTCCTTCACGTAATGGAGGTGTTAAGTAAGTATACTGTACCACTAAATTTAAGGCTGTAGCTGTACAGGCTGCAAAACATTGCTGAAGAGGCAAAAGCAACATCCAAAACTGGAGAAATAACATCTTTTACTTCATTTAATTTACTGCATGTATGAAAGTAAGATTAATTTCTAAACCCAGCTTTGTAATACTGTACATGAAAAAACGTATCTCTGAATTAAGTTTCATTTAGCAACTAACAGTAATGGTGATTTTTGGAACAAGCCCACAGACATGAAATTCAAGCTTCCAAAATATACAGTGTTCATTTGAAAGAAGTAACAGAAGGTACTAATTAGTGCAAACTACAAAACAGAAAAAAAAAAATCATACAAAAATGAAAAAGTACCAGCAACACAAGCTAAAATATTTCCAACAATAAACTAAATAATAACAATTTCCAAGCAATTCAAATCTAATAAATACTTATTTTACTGCAAGTTATTAGATTAAGTTGTCTGTTGATTTACGGTTAAAAAAACATCCGTCATCAGATCTGTAACCTACAAGCTATATAATGCATACTTTTGATGACAAAGAAGCATATTTTAAGTCGTCATGTTCTAATAAAAAGAATAAAGGAAGATATTTATATGGTTTGTTTCAAAACACTCAACATTTATTAATATTCCTCTACCCACAATCCATTAACTCAATTTTTTTAGCAATGTGGCAGCAATTATTAAAAAAATTTTAATGCATTTTCATAATCTACAATACTTGGACAATGTCACTAAGCTTAGTAAATTAAAGAGTGCTTTCATCAAAACAGAATCAACCATGGCTTTCCTTGAGCAGCTTTGAAAAATTTCACCACCAATCAGAAATTTTTGGCTACCACTATGAATTTAGAAAATGGAAGTTATGGCTCATACAGCTGCTTTATAATCATCAGATCTAATGATCACGAAAAATCCAAAAGTAAATTCTTAGTATGGGAATTCAAGTGCAATATCAAAGTCTAAAAAAAAGTGATATGTGCTGAAATGCCTGGTGAAATGATCTGACATCAGTGTAAATTAAAATAAACCTTATTTCACTTACCAGTTGACCCTCATGATACATAAGCTTTCGATCATCAAGAATACACCAGCGCTTTCTATATGCATCTTTTTCATTTGGTCCCGTCTTGCACAGCCATCCCTCAATGGCAAAATCTGATGTTAAGTAGGGCACTAACTGGAAATACAGAGGCAATTTTTTTCAGTACAGTATTATGATTATGGTGTCAATGAAAATTGCATGGCAGGAAACTTACAAATACAACTTTTTAATAAAAATACATTACTCCAATATGCCCTCCACAAAGATATCAATAACTATGAAGGAAAATTACAAAAGTAGAACTAGTAAACATACAAGAAAAATCATTTCCTTAAAACTCACCTCTTCAGCACTGGCACTTGGGTAAGCAACCATCAACCAGTTTAATTTTATACTTCGAATAGTTGTGTACCAGTGAATGATCGTTTCACCACTTTCATGATGCACATATAAATGTCTCGTTGACCCATCTGTCATGTAGGACAACTGCATCCCATTTTCTTTATTCATTTTGTTAGGTGCAAGGCAGACATTTAGCTCTGACAGAAGTATGGTAGCTTTTGGTTCTTTGGAGTTCTGGAACAAAAAATTAATTACATTTCATAACAGCCACCTTTTAGGTTCTGATAGTCCTTACCTAAAAACTACCTTCACAAAACAATGTAGTACAAATTCAGAATGAGCAAGGGTCACTCTATCTTATTCCCAGATAAAGAACTAGTTGCCTGATGGGACAAAGATGTAAGGAGACTAAGTCTTTGTGGTGTCATCAGAGCAGCAGATTTATAAAAATTTCCTCCTAGAGCAAAAATAAGTGCTTTCATATCTGTTTTCTAAGCCAGTGTCAGGTACATTTAAATGAATATGACAAATCTTTAAATCAATTTGTATTTTTCATAACTCTCTAGCATCGGCTGGAGTCCGGTTAAAAAATAGTTACAAGGAGTTGGTGGCATCGCTAGATGGCCAAGATAGAGGTGTGAAGGAGAGTTGACCTCCTATACCCCATCTCAAAGCATCGAGTCAGTTTTCTCTAGCCCAGGTAAATTATGAGGGGTTGGCTTGAGGTGGGCAGTACAGTATATGTTAAGACAACAGGTTTGTTAGTTATGAAAAATACAAATTGATTTGAAAATTTGTCACTTGTTCATACAAAGAACAAACCTTTGGTCTTAACATATGGGAGACTTACTCTTGGAGGGAGGATAGAGAAGCCTTAGAACCGACTGGAGCTTCAGCTCACCTGGGCTCACTTCCTGGCCAGAGAGGGACATAGGAAAGAGTGATATGCCTCTGAACTGTAAAGTAAAAGGATATTTGCCAGCCAGACATCTGGGTTAAGAGATGATGTGGGATTCCTGTTACATTGTGTTTTGTAGTGAAATAAAGAATTCAAGTATTGCAGACAACAAAACTACATTAGCCATCAGCCTTGTTTGTTGTCACTTCCTTGTCATTTCCTCTCTCCCTTTGTAAAGAGAGGAAGGGACTTGCTTCCAAAAGAGTTTTTACAGTGTATTAACCATCAAGTAAAAGTACAAGCAGTCCCCGCTTACCGGCAGCATTTCAGTGTTGCAGCGCTTGGCTAGTGACATTGTTAGCCAGGTTTTTGGCACCAGTAAGCGGTTTATAAGCATTGGTAAGCAATTTATCGGCACTGGTAAGCATTTATCAGTGCCGATAACAAGTTAACAGCGCTGTTAAGCGGTTTATCGGCGCTTACAGTGTCATAAGCGCCATTTACTACCATAATTACTACGCTGTTCCGGTTAACGATGATTTTTGCTTATTGTTGCTCAGCCGGGAACGGAACCCATGCCATTAACCGGGCGACTGCCTGTAATGGAAAGGAGCTCTACACTCACCTGTATCTGACCAGTTCCAGTACATGATGGATAATTTCTATCCACTGCCTGCCAGTAGAGGAGAAAAAAGAAAGAGAGTGGAAGACCAGTCAAACATCTCACTCTCACTTTCAAAACCAACATCTTAGGAAAGATGCAAACTGTCCTGCTAGGGACCCATGGAAAAAGTGTCCAAGGACCTGTGGGCAACGTCCCTTGTGTGAAGGTGGTTTGGCGCAGCCATGTACCAGCCTTTAAGATCCTTTTAATCAACAGGTTCTTTTTGAACATGATGGAAGGGCCTAGACCCCTAATATATGTGCTCTTGCATGCACAGAATTGGCTTCCGGATTTGAAGAAGTACAATAAGCTTGTTTAATTACTTCTTGAAGCCAAAAGGAGACAGTATTCTTGTACACTTCCTTCTTGACCCAGCCTGTACTAACAAAAAGTCTTCAACAACCTGGCCTGAGGTGGCAAGTCTTTTTTAGGTAATTACGCAATGCCCTAACAGGACATAAAAGTAACTCATCAGGGTCATCATCAACAAAATCTGAAAATGAAGGGATGGAGCAAGACTCGAATTTGTTGTCGTGAACGGAGGTATTCGAGTCTTGGCCATGAATTTCGGGAAAAATTTGAAGGCTACAGACGCCCAACCCCTCGTGTGATGTGTTTAATATCAAAAGATAGTCCGTGTGGTTCACTTACTCTCTTGGAAGATGCTAAGGCTAACAGGAAAACTGTCTTCAGTGTTACACTCCTGTCTGAAGAAGCTCTCAGGGGTTTGTCCCAATTAGGTGGTTTAAGATCTCTCAGGGAACAGGACTGTTCCCACAGGAGTCCATCTGACACTATCACACACCCTTCTCCCAGGGGTGATGTGAAGGTTACGTCTACGACATTTCCATCTCTCATTCATCATTATCCCATCCACAAATGGAACTTCAAGTAATCTTCCTTACGATATCACTTCTCGATCTATCCAGCCATCTGCTTCGTAATATTTCTGAAGCTTTACTTTCTTCTTAAATTGATAAAACCTTTTAGATATAGTTTCAATGTCATACAATGATTCATGTCTGTAAAATGATACTGATCTTATGTATAATCTTGCTTTCCAGTTCAATTTCATTCTACTTGATTTTTGCATCTTATTCTGCCTGCCCACTTTTTTTTTTAGCTTCTTTTAGTCATACTAAATTCTAACTCAATGAATTTGTATTGGATATCATTGTTCCTAAATAATTAATCCTTTCTCCAACTAGTGTAATTTCATCCCCTTGTGAATACTGTCCTAATTTTTATTTTTCTTAGATTTATTCTTAAGCTCCTCTTCTTACATTAATCTAACCCTTCCTTCCATCTCTTACAACTTTTTCATTATGAAATGCATGAAGAGCAAACAACAAAGGTGACATAACATTACCCTGTAGCACTAAACTACAGTAATCACTGCATTCATTTGTCAGTACTGTGCTCTATCAACATTAATTTAGCATCTGATTCATTCATGGTTAGTTTCAGTTTTATAAATTTAACAGGAATAACACAACATTCAGTATGACCTTCCATAATACTGGTTTGTGGATGCTGCCAAATATGTTGTAATCAACAAAAGACACCACAAGATGATTTGTCAACTCCATACACTGCTGCACAATGTATCTTTACATAAATACTTGATCTGTGCAATTCCTGCCTTTTCTAAAACCAACCCGTTCATCTCTATGGATTTTCCCAATATCTTCCTCAAGCTTACTGAGGATGTGCATTGTGAACATTTTCTTCTGTCTCCTAAAACAGAAAAGTGCAATGTCTGGGTGCATCCAAAAACCAACAATATGGGCATATAAGAATGATGAAGCTGTGGTGAAACAAACTTACTGTGCTAAAGAAAAATGAACTACTGAAAATAATATAAATTAGCAAAATGAGAATGCTTGCCACACCACTAATACATCTTTTATTAATTGTTATTCGTAAATTATTATAAATAGTACCTGAAATATTAAACTACTGTACAGTACAGTGTACTGTATACCTAATTTTAATAATGATCAGATACATGAATCTAACCAATTGTTTTTAAGCAGCAAAAACAGTTTTACAAAGATATGTAAGAATGTTCTTATATATCTGAATCACTATGAAGTACAGCCATACCCAGAACAAATTACAGAAAAATGATGTTCTCCCCAATTCATTGAGATATTAAAAGTAAATGCTGTTATAACTTACCTCTTTGTTGAAATATTTCAGTGTGTTATCGGCTATAACAAATCTACGGGGATAATATTTGTTTTCATCTTTAGCCTTTTTCATTAAAATTCCTTCCAAGCTATTTCTTATATAGGTTTGCTTGTCAACATCAATAAACTCTTGTCGCTGATACTTTGCTCTTATCCACTGTTCTATTAACACCCTGTAAAAAAAATAATTACTGTAAATTATTTTCTATCAAAGCCAATTGGATGACAATGATTCCCTAACCTTGTAATTATTTTGAAACAATTGAATAAGATCAAAACTTCCTAAGAAAATTATTTAACTGATACGTCTCCATATATCAGTTAAATATGAGGTAAGACTCATTTTGTGATGCATGTACAGCAGGTCTTCAACAAATTACGACACACTAAAGAAAGAATAGTTAGTGCCTAAGGAAATCCAGTATTAGGACAAAACACTTATGCCTTGCCCCATTTTCTTTCATTTCCCCTTTTGCAGATCTCCGTCTCCAGCTTTATTCATAATGTATCTATTCCTCACTTGTATAGCACATTTACACCAACTGTCTATTTGCAGGTTCACAGATCTTGATAAGTCTCTCCACAGGACCCTACAAGCTCAAGTACGACAATTCCCTGAATTCCTTTAATTCCCAACTCTAATCATTAGCTATTCTGCTAGATGAAAAAAGCTGTCCTTAATCCTGAAGGGAGGCCAATGCCTCCTAAACTAAGTCCAACAGATGTGGAAAGAATGCAGGGGCGAGATATGCCATAGCTATAAAAAAGTTGTTTTCACTACTGTAAAAAGACAAACAATGTTTGAGAACAGAGAAACCTTACCCACAACTGATAAAAGTTTCAAACTGATCTTTGAGTACCAGTATATAAAATTTTATTTACCCAGTAAGATTTCATGACCTGTCTCCCACATGTAACCCCATAATTATTTACACTACTGGTATATTCAGTAAAATGAAGTCTGCAAACACAAACGACTAATTATCACTTTGAAAAATATCTGAGATCACAAAAAGGATGGCATGTTATGTAAGTAATTAATTGACTAACAAATTGCAATGTTTCCTCTGTATTTCTGAAGTGCTCCAGTTCAAATAATAAAAGACAATGATCAATATGACATAACAGCTTTTAAAGAATACAGAAAACCTATCAAAAATGTGTAAGAGTGATGGTCACACTTCTTAAAAAATAAAATAAATTCAGCAAATGCTCACTCAGTGAGACTCACACGGTGAACTTGAAACGCATGTTGCACATTTTCCTTGCCTGTGAATGCTAATGCCGAAACAAAAAACCTTACTAGTATGCCCTGCAGTGCCAAACCCCTCTATCAAAAGCCCATTTTGTACTGACAGACTAACAAAATTGGCTTAACTAAGCCAAGAGTTGCATGATCCACCCTCAGAGTCATTACATTCACATTAAGCTGTAATGCTAAGTCACATTACGTGTGTTACAAAGTTCATCATGTTGTCATGTTTCCTTGGAATCTGTCTTTGCAATAAAATCTGATCTACAAAAAAAGACAAAACCACTGACTGACTTCATAAAACAGGCTGAAGCTCACTCTCTACAATCCTTCTAAAGCTATTAGACATAGTTTCAGATGGGATATTCAAATACTAATGTGAACTTGGGCCTGCTTTCTGCCTTTTAATTCTCAACTCATCCCTATGGCCTCTTTTTAATTAACTGTCCAACATATTTCAACTTTACTGGGCTTCAATTTTCACTTCCATTCAAGAAAAAATCCTTAAAGCAAGCACTGACAGTCTTGAAAAGGTGATGAATAAAATATTCCTGAAGACAGAAATATCCACTTTCCTAAGTAACTTCTGTCCAAAAACAAAGCATAGTAAAATACAAAAGGCTTTAATTGTAGGAAGCACATGTGAACTCTCAAGATATATTTTTTAATTCAAATGTATTTTACTGCAAAACCTAACTTGGAATGATAGATTAACATTACTATTGTACTGTGTAAACTACATATACTTTTGAAATCAGGCTGCTTCACATTGCAAAGTGTAATAATCACAGCTGGTATGTCACATCATATGTTTGTGTTAACTTTAGACAGAGATAAGCATCATAGAATTTCCTTGCTGGTATCATTCATGAAAAAACTGCTTATAAAATTTACCTATTTTTTTCATAAACCTGTTTATCATAAAATAGCCTTACAGTGTGTGGAATGCACCCAGGCACACAAAGCAAACTATCCATAAAGAAAAAAAAAAAACACTACACACATTCAGCCAATTCCCCCATCTCAACAGGAAACTATCACTTCTCATACAGCTGTGCCAGGCTCCAACTGCGAGAGAAAGTGAGGGGGACAACAGAGTTTATGATAAGTGAGTTCATGTATTTAAAAACTTGTCTTATTGAGAACATGTTTGTTAGTAGCCTGAATTACTTTTCAGGATGCCAGCAGTCCAATCACAAAACCTGGATTGGGAGTTGGCACAGAGAGGTTCCTCAAGAAGGATTCATAATGGACAAACCTCTAGCCTGTGGGTATTTCCTTAAGTAACTGGTCCGTAATGGAAGGAACAGCAAATGACGGATGCTCACCAAGCAACAGAGGCAAAGATACAGTTATTCCAGGTAAAAAAGACTACATGTCCTAGAATAAGAAATGATAAATGATATACTACCATCCCTTTACCAGAAAGAACATGGCCTGCTGCTATGATGGGTCCCAACAAAAAAAAAAAATGCCCAATGCCTTATGGGTGACATTACAAAGATAAAACTTAGTGGAGGTGCACAGCTGAAAAAGTGATAGTTTTCCGTAGAGATGGAGTGGCCAAGCAAGCACAGTGGTTTTCTTTTCTCTCCTTAAGCAGTTTGCTTTGTGTGTCCAGATGTGCCCCACATTCTGTAAGGCTATTTCAAGATGAATGGGCTGTATTCAACAATCCTTTGTCATCAGACAAAAAATATTTTTTACGTGCTAAACTGTGTTTTCTACTAAAAAATTCACTACTGTATTTTAAAAACTTTTTCTCTTAAAAATTAAAACTTAACTAGGATAAAAATGATTACTCAACAGCACTTAAAAGGATGGCAAGAATCAAAGTTTTTAATACAAATGGTACCAGTTTTATGGGTCTGTTTATATAATTTGCAGATGATTGCCATGAGAGACCTGGATAGCTTGGAGGGTGTGCTCTTGCAGGCTCTCACGTGTGCACAAGAGGGCACATTGTAATTTAGTTCCATCATTAATGTTAACTATGACACCATCCTTGGAGATTTCTTAAGTTGGTACAATAATTCACCTGCAGTAATATAATTTCAATTTAGAAATTTTTTATTAGCAGACAACCTATAATGTATAGAAACCTTTCTTTTATGCCAAATGTTCTACATGTAAATATTATTAACCTTTTGTGTGTAAGAAAATATTAAATTAAAAGGAAATTATCTCATGAAAAGAATGGAAAATATTAGTAATAAAAGAAGTGACTGTAAAGAAAATTTTGTCTCATGTATCTTACATTTTGTACAACTGAAAGAAGTTTTAGATGATTTGTGTTTTACCTCATTTCATCTGGTTGTAGGACCCAAGGGATAAATTATTTTACTAATACTTGTATTTTTATATTTTCTGTATATGTTTACTCATCATATTCATTTGAATAAAGTTTTGAATTTCTGACTTTGAATTACGAATTAAAAACTATAAACCTAATTTACAAGCAAAATTTTGCAGTTAGGTCCACAATAATATAGCCACAAAGTTCCAGATAATTGTACATGTTGCTATAACATTAAAAGTTTACTGTACTTATGAGAAATTAATATGTTATTTACCTTACTCCATAAATAACATTAATACATATTAAGTCTGATTACTAGTCACCTTAAAGACACTGAAACTGAAAATACTAAATAAACCAGAGTCACTCGCACTTGCAAAAACTGTGCTAGATAAATACCATTTTCAGAAAATTTATTTAAGACTTAAAGCTGAGCTGAAATAACCAAGAACTTTTACTCACGGGGGATCTCCTGACTGAGGTATTCTGTAACAAGCGGGAACATGCTGTTCATATTTCTGTTTGGCTAGTACATTACCCATCATCTCCATCATTTCGACTTGTTTATCTTCCCATCTGGAAAACATTACAGAGAAATCTATCAGTGTTGAACATTGCAAGTGCCAAAAGCATCAGGCAAAAATTCTCAGCTTGTACATACTGAAGCTGAATTTACCTTTAAGGGTGATTACGTGATGATAAAAACATAGCTAAAAAATTTGTGAAATTAACAAAGCTTTCAGATAACAAAAGAAATTCTCTCTCTAGAGTAATGAGCAGTATTGAAAGTGGATTTGATTTGGCAAATTGAATACCAGTACACATTACTTTAAATTAAGGACTTTTCAAAACAAACTAAACTACAATATTTATAATTTTTTAAATTTTGACATTCAGTCTCAAAACCTATATCACACCTACAAAATCCGGAACAAAAATGATAACACTGTACATACAAAGGCAATTACAGTACTGCTTTTTTAGTCATCACGATAAAAAGCTCTTATGATCATCAATTATCCAAACAGACTGCTACTGGGAGTAATGATAAGTTCAACTAAAAAGAGGAGATCAAAGGTTTCCATATACAACACTGAATTTTGGTCTACTCTGTAATTTATTTCACTTCTACAACTCAAAAGGAGACTTAAAATCTTTCTTTAGTTGCAAATTAGCTTAGTATTTTGCTCCAACAGTTGCCATATTAATACATCAATTATAATGGGGAAAACATTTTTAAGAGAAAGATTTAACTTACAACAAAACCCACCTCACAAACAACAAATTGATAAAGTACTTACACTGTTCTATTACTATATAAATTGACATAAGTATTAGCATTTGTTTATCAATATACTGTACTACCAGACAGATATCTAACAAAAAACACAGTAAAGCCCTTATTCCACAGCAATGTTAAGAGCTGGGGAAGGTGCTCATAAATTTACATGTCTTTTGTTTTCCATTTCTGGACATACTACAATAAAGTATAAGGATTCAGCTTCAAAATGACCCCATGAACAACATTATGTTATTTAAAACAAATTTATAGTGAAAATGTAAGGAAAACATTTCTATACCCATAAGAGGTGAGAGTGGGATTTGCCACAAAAGTGTCTTGGGGACCCAATCCCCCACTAGTGAATCTTAAAAGGTTAACAGAACCCATATACTCCTAAAGACCTTCCATTCACTGCACTAACAAATCTCTTATATGTAAATATGCAATATCTTTGCAAACAGGGGGGGTATAAAAGCCTTAAGGAATATTTTCACATAAAAAATATGCAAAGCTCTCTAAAACTTGTAAATCTTGTACCTCCTAACTGAAGCAGCAATTTTAATGAATAATTTTACATTTCTGATAACACTATACACTGTCCATCTGGATGGGTTAGATCATGCTATCAGACAATATCTTGAGAGCCAAACCATAATGCCTTTCCCAAAGAATAAGAGGAATACTGTAATGCACTGCATGACAGTCAAGTCTATGTTGAATAACAAATGGTTCCCTCTACATTGCTCAGTGCAAACAAAAGATTCCATGAGTCCAGGAATGAGGTAGGTCATGGGTAAAATGGTTTTGAAGGATTCCATAAATGATTAGACAAATCAACAACATTATGGGGATTACAGTACAGGGGAATCAGGAATTGTGTGAGCATCAACAATTACTCCCATCAATTTCAGTTCTCTTTGTTACATGCAGACACAACTACTAAAATTAAAAATTAATATTCTTGAACCACCACATCACACTTCTAGATGTGGGTAAATTAGCTAAAACTGAAACTTCAATGCCCAGATTAAATAAACCTGTTCTTGTATGAGATTTTTCCTCCTTTCTCCAATACACCTATATCTTAAGTGATTTGTCACTATCTCTAAAAACTATTATCTTTGGTAAATAGGCAGCTTTAAAGAATAATGAATCTTATATAAAGTTGAAACAGATCAAACTCACAGCTGACTGTGGTGGTCTTCATACAAAAAAAGAACGCCACATTGAATTAATATCTATTCCATGAATTGGTCAAGCTTACTTGACCCATAAATGAATAATCTATAAGACCCACTTACAGAATGCAGAGGATGCAAAGCAACACTTACTACTATATACATTTTATGTGATTGTCTGGTCAACAACCAACCATGAATGTCAATTACGAGAAAAAATCCTTGAAAAAAAGTTTGTCTGAATCTTCAACATTTTCAGCTTATCCAGTTTATACACTTATCTTTTTAAGGTACTGTTATTTATTAAATGAACCATCTGCTTCGAGTGTGGTGTACAGGCCAACCAAATCAGAGATTATTATAGTATTCCCCCTCCCATTCTAAGGCCTTTGCACACTTCACTTTTTTATCTGCATTTTTTGCACTTTTATGCAATTACTTACACAACCTACAGCACTCAATTCAATGGAATTTGTGATGAAAGGAATGAATACAACAGTGAAATATAAAAATTGGAAATTATATACAGTACTGTAATCCTGAATGGAGCCACTCACTGAAAAGCAAAAAGTGTAATTCATTTGACCCACTAGTACCTACGAGGTGGTGTAAAATGATGTGTCTGGGACTTCGAGTGATACCTACAACAGGGTATGTAAATGTAAGGGTTAGTGGCGAGACAAACTTGAATTATTCAAGGCTGACAATCCACTATTGTACAGCTATTCCAAACTGTCATCTCTTCAGACTAATGAAATCAGTAGACAAACTAGTATGCTTGTCCAACCAACTGAAACAAGTACAGATTATACACAGTACTAAGACTCTTTTAAGTATTTGCAGCATACTGTTATTAATTGAATCATTTAAGATCTTTCTTAAATTGGCAAGTATAAAGTGTAGGCTTGAATGAAAAATTCACCAGAAACAAAATGTTGAAAATGCTTTGAGAACTTCTGCCTAAAGTCAATAGTTCAAAATATTTTTTACAATACTGTATTCTATATAGTATGTATTCTTCCTTCCTTCATTATTTCAATGACAGTAAAAGTACTGTTAACATCAGTTCCAAGAAGACATTTATTTACAAAATGATAATTCACACTGATCTAAAACTACAAAACATTTACTTAGAAAGTAATTATTGATAGTGAAAGGCACAATGATACAGATTTTATTTACATTTAATACACAAAAGTTAAATCATTCATCATGGATAAGTTAGGTAGATAAGAACCAGAGTAATGAATAGGTGCTAGGGGATATTTTTCTAATTTCTAACTCTAAACAGACTAACTTAGTGAGTCAGCAGTAAACACAAAAAAATAGAGCACAACACAGAGAATCTTGGTGGGAAATACGATTAATACACCTTCCAGTAGAGGGTGGTTGGTGAATGATGGTTTCAGCACAGTAAATACAAAAACCACAAAGAACAACATCACAGTCATAGATACCTTCTGAAATTTCCCATTTCAATGAAAGCTATGCAGCAAAAATATAGAATCTTTCATTATTTAGAGTTTCAAATAAACAAACCACTTAAAATAATAAGCATGCCCAAAAGGCAGATTCAGCATTGTTGTAAATTTCTACTTGGTTGTAGACAAAATTACAACCATCTTCTGTATTACCAGTATTTTTCAATAATTCCTGTCCATGCAAAGTGAACCAATCCGGAGATAATTTGTTGAAATGCAAGGCCTTCCAGTCTCTTGTCCTGAGAGGGAGAATGCAAATGTAGGAAACTAATATATTTCAAGGCAGTACCTGGTTTCTAATTTCCATACGCAGCTTTTAGCTTGTCATGCAACTCACTCCCTACAACATTCTTGTTAACACCCAAGATAACCATTCCTTAGCTACAACGGAATGGTCGAGGATGTAAATACAATCGTAGTATTCAAGTGCCCACTCAAGGTTTCACTGAAATAGCCTTTACAAGTGAGCAGGATTCATTCCCTGGGTAAAGTCTCTGAATTCAAAGAATTCATACCTTAATCCAAGGCCAAATTTCATATACAAATATCATGTTTACAGAGGCGGGTAATCAAGGACTTCCCATTGCAGAATGAACAGCTTACTAGAGTTACTACTTGTGCCTACAACATCGTGGACTTTAGTCAAGAATCACTGCTAAACATAATTACAATGTCAATTGGTTGTGCTTTTATATCACATATTCTTCTCTCATCTATAGGCATTCTGTACTCTGAGTGATTCTACAAAGGGTAAAGGTAAAGTATCTTAATGTTTCTTTGCTTACCAATTTATAACTGCATACTCAAATGAGCTCTTCCCACTAGCTCTGATGAGAATAACAAACCACAAAATTTCCTTAAATTTCCTTCGCTCCTGTGTGACACGAAATTACCTATCTTGTACAAAACAGAAGTTAAGGAGTGCCATAAAAATGCACAGGTTGAATACTTGAAGGATTTTACAGACAGCTGAGCACTCAACTCATAACTTTTTTCTGTAAGGTTCATAACCAGCATCAACACCTCAAGGATGAAATATCAACATGTCTTGTAGAAAACCAAACCAAGTCAGAACTAGTCCATCAAGACCTGCCTGAACTAGAAGAATAGTATATAGATATGAAAATAAATAGTTACATAAATCTACAAAGATATAAGAAAACACTGCAATTGAGATATGTTGCAAGAATTCGAGCAAAGACGCACTACCCACAAACATCATGTAAAAACATAATATAGTACTGAGAGAATGACTGTTCCATAGTTTTACATTAGAGAAAACATGTACTGTATTATAAAATGGTCTACTTCTGACAAAGTAGCACAGACAACATTCAATACAAAACAAATGTAATACTGTAAATGCAATTGCTGAGCTTACAATGAAATAACACTATTGCACTGGAATATGCATGAACTGTACAAGACATCTGCAAAAACATAAACCTTCAGAATACCATACAGACATATTCTGTAGGTGTGGAGTTAGACAAAGCACTTCAATATGGTTAAATTTACACCAAAATATAAAAAGCCCTATTCTTCTGACTACCTTTGCAGTCATCAACTGTTGTGGTTTCACTGACATATAAAGTAACTAAACCAACTTGAAGGATAAGGGCAGAAAAAGCAAAACAAGAGCCCTGACTACACACAGATGGAAAAAGCAAAATAAGAACCACCGCTGACTCCCACCCACTAAGGATAACCAAGCTGATAAAGAGGAAAGGTTCCCCTGTAGTTGGGAGCAAAGTATAATACCCATCTTCAAAAAGCAGCTTATAACTCATTGTTCAGCTAATTTCTCCCTTTTTGGCATTAAGCATAAATGCAATAAGATGTTTATTTATTGAATGGACTCTTTACTTATCAGCTTTTACATTTTGCTATGCCTTTATATTTTTTTAGTCTTCTAAAAAGATTTGTTCACAGATTTCAACATACACAAAAACAACACAAAATGGAATCATGTGGGTTGGTCCTTAAAGGTTCAGGAAATTACTACTGTATAAGATTACACTACTGTTAAAGTCAGGCACAAGGAGGCAATAATCAATTTGATTAGTAGCCTTCAGGAATGCTTGGTGTACTAGTTTACATTTGGGCTGCGTAGCAATGTAAAAATGCCTTGACATGGTACCTCTTGTCAAAATTCTATGACCTATTGTTTGCTTCTGTCATCTAAGAATTGGCAGGATATTTTATCTTTGGTTCATTTCATTTGCACTCTCTGCAAATGCTCAAATTAAATCCACTGGAACAAGGGGTTTTCTCCAGTGCAGGCATAATGATTGCTGATACAAGAAAAAGACAGAAAATTTTCAATGCAAGAAAGCAAGAGGAAACAAAAGAAAAAAAGCAGAGAGGCTTTGTAAGAACAGATAAATGAAAGAGAGAGAGAGAGAGAGAGAATTTCCATAATTAACAACTATCTCAGTACTTCGTCATTTGACATTTAACTCAATATCTCTCTTTGACAGTATCCACCAAAGATAACTCTTGACACATAGGGCTTTTTCATTTCTGGGCTTAATGACTGCTCATACAAGACATGATATTTTAATGATAAAATAAGGTTTGTTCATACTTACCTGGCAGATATATATATAGCTGTATTCTCCGAAGGTCCGACAGAATTTCAAATTTCGCGGCACACGCAGTGGCCGGTCAGGTGGTTAGTACCCATTCCCGCCGCTGGGAGGCGGGTATCAGGAACCATTCCCATTTTCCATTCAGATTTTCATAGTGCCGTTGTCTCCTGAGGGGAGGTGGGTGGGCACTACGAATATATATATCTGCCAGGTAAGTATGAACAAACCTTATTTTATCATTAAAATATCATTTTGTTCATGAAACTTACCCGTCAGATATATATATAGCTGAATCGCACCATTGGAGGTGGGCAGAGACAGCATAGGATTGAGAAACAAAACAATGTAGATGATTACACATCTTGGTTCCTTACCTTTTAGCATAGCTGACTTCGTGATTACTGTCACCCAAGTCTGCGTCTGCTTTACTGGAGTTTCCAACGAGGTAGAGACCTATATGGTTGGAGAGTTCCAGACGATCTGTCAACGGGGACGTGACCACTATGTGCCCAGATCGTAGCCCTCAAGAAGGAAGCAAAGAGACAAAAATAACCACCTGACCTACCAAACATCGTGACTAGTTAAAAACTAAGGAAAGGGAAGACTGCCCCCACAGTCTACCCACAACCATAAAAACACAACCAAAAAATTTTAAAAACTATTCCTAACCATACATTAAAGGATAGGATGGGTACTGCCTCCTTCTCCCAAGATCGTACCAGCCGAAACGTAAGGTCCCAATGAACAGCAAGACTCATACACTGTTCTTACGTCCTTTAGGTAATGAGAGGCGAACACAGAATGACTCCTCCAAAAGGTGGCATTCATAATATCGTTCAGAGCCATGTTCTTTTGAAAGGCTACTGACGTTGCAACAGCCCGAACCTCATGCGCTTTAACTTTCAAAAGTTCGAAGTCACTCTCCTGACAACTCTTATGCGCTTCTTGAATGGTGGACCTCAAGAAGAAAGCCAGCGCATTCTTTGACATGGGGACGTCAGGTCTTCTCACCGAGCACCATAACCTGTCTGCAAGACCTCTCGACTCTTTAGTCTTGTTCAAGTAGAATTTAAGAGCCCGAACAGGGCAAAGCAGTCTTTCTGGTTCCTGGCCCAGAATACCCGCCAAACCTTTCAATTCAAAGGACTTCGGCCAGGGGTGAGACGGGTTCTCATTCTTGGCAAGAAAAGACGGTTGGAGAGAACACACTGCATCGTCTCCTTTAAAACCAACTGACTTAGATATCGCATGAATCTCACTGATTCTCTTTGCAGTAGCGAGAGCCACTAAAAATAAAGTCTTCTTTGTTAAGTTCCTCAAAGAAGCAGCATGAAGGGGTTCAAAAGGGCTTTGCATCAGGAACTTAAGAACCACGTCCAAGTTCCAAGATGGAACCAAAAACTGAGGTACCTTAGTCGTCTCGAACGACCTAATGAGGTCATGGAGGTCCGTATTGTTGGCGATATCTAATCCTCTGTGTCGAAAGACCGCCGACAACATACTCTTATACCCCTTAATGGTAGAGACTGCCAGCTTCGGAACTTCCCTAAGGAAAAGAAGGAAGTCTGCAATCTGGCTCACAGTGGTCGAGGAAGAGGAAATCCCTCTGCGAGTACACCACTGTCGAAATACGGCCCACTTCGATTGATAAACTGCGATCGAGGATGTTCTTCTGGCTCTCGCGATCGCTCTTGCCACCTGCTTCGAAAAACCTCTCGCTCTCGCCAGCATTTCGATAGTCTGAACGCAGTCAGACCGAGAGCGGAGAGGTTTTGATGGTATCGTTCGAAGTGGGGCTGTCTGAGTAGATCTGGACGAAGAGGTAACACCCTTGGAAAGTCTACCAGCAGCGACATTACCTCCGGAAACCACTCCTTGTAAGGCCAATACGGAGCGATCAGAGTCATCCTCGTATCTTGCGACGACGCTAACTTCCTGACCACTTCTCCCAGGATCTTGAAGGGAGGGAAAGCGTAAAGGTCCAGACGAGACCAGTCCCAAAGAAGGGCGTCTATTGACACTGCTCCTGGATCCAGGACAGGAGAGCAGTAAAGCGGAAGCCTGTTGTTCTTTGACGTTGCAAACAGGTCCACTAAGGGACGACCCCATAAACCCCACAGTTTTTGGCACACTTCCTGGTTCAGAGTCCACTCTGTCGGGAGCAGTTGATGACGACGACTTAGCAGGTCCGCTCTCACGTTCTGAACGCCTGCTACGAACCTCGTCAAGATCGTAACGTTCCTGGAACTCGCCCACAACAGGATCTCTTTCGCAAGAACGAACAGGGAACGAGAATGAGTGCCTCCCTGTTTTTTCAGGTAAGATAGAGCAGTGGTATTGTCCGCGTTCACCTGGACTGTGCGACCGGACACTTGATCTTGGAAGAATCGAAGGGCCAGAAAAATCGCCCCTAATTCTTTCATATTGATATGCCAGGCCACCTGTTCCCCTCTCCAGATGCCTGACACTTCTCTCTTGCCCAGTGTTGCTCCCCACCCCGACATTGACGCGTCGGAGAACAACACTAGGTCGGGGTTCGGAAGGCTGAGAGACACGCCCTCTGAAAGCCTCGAGGGATCCAACCACCACCTGAGATGCTCCTTCACTTCGAGGGAAAGTTTGAGAGACAACTCGAGATTTTCCTTGTCTTCCCAGTTGTCTTGCAGGAAGAACTGAAGAGGCCTGAGATGTAGTCTCCCTAGGAAAACAAACTTTTCCAGTGAGGAAATGGTCCCCAGCAGACTCATCCACTCCCTCACCGAACAGGTTTCTTTCCCTAGGAAGGCCAGGACTTTTTCGTAGCACAGCTGTTGACGTTCCGGGGACGGAAAAGCCCGAAAAGCCACTGAGTCCATCTGAATCCCCAGATACACGATGGACTGCGTTGGGGTCAGGTGTGACTTTTCGAAGTTGACCAGCAGGCCGAGTTCCTTCGTCAGGTTTAAAGTTGCTTGAAGATCCTCCAGACACCTCTCCCTCGATGACGCTCGAATCAGCCAGTCGTCCAAGTAGAGCGACACACGTACGCCTGCCAGATGCAGCCACCTTGCTACATTCCGCATGATGACGGTGAAAATCATGGGAGCTGTGGACAGGCCAAAGCAAAGAGCTCTGAATTGATACACCTTTCCCCTCAAGACGAACCTCAGGAACTTCCTTGACTGAGGATGTATCGGTACGTGGAAGTACGCGTCTTGAAGGTCGAGGGATACCATCCAATCCCCAGGTCTTAAGGCTCCTAGAACAGACTGCGCCGTTTCCATCTTGAAAGTTTCTTTCGCGACGAAGCGGTTCAGGCTGCTGACATCCAGCACAGGTCTCCAACTTCCCGACTGCTTCGGGACCAGGAACAGCCTGTTGTAGAAGCCCGGGGAATTCAGGTCTACGACCTGTTCTATTGCTCTCTTGACGAGCATTTGCTGCAGCAGGTCGTATAGGATCTCTTGTTTTCTTGGACCGTACGACGGAGAGAGGTCCAAGGGCGAAAGGCTCAAGGGAGGGGGAGAAAGGAAAGGGATCTTGTATCCTTTCTCTAAAACCGAAAGGGACCAACTGTCTGCCCCTCTCACTTTCCAGACTTCGGAAAACGCAAGAAGCCTGGCACCCACCGGTATCTGGAGGAGAATCACATCACTTCTTGCCCCTACCTCTAGCAAGGGCTTTACCTCTCGAGAGGTTCTTTCCTCGAGAAGAAGGCTTCGAGGATGCTCCGGCACGAAAGGGCTTCTTCATCTTGGGAGAAAGTTGCCGGTTTGACGTCGTCGAGGTCACAGGAACCGCAGGGCGCTTCGATGACTGAGCCAACAGGTCCTGTGTGGTCTTCTCTTGCAAGCTTGCAGCGATGTCCTTAACCAACGAAGCCGGGAAAAGATGATTGGAAAGGGGAGCAAACAACAGTTCTCCTTTCTGTGCCAAGGAGACGGACTTCGTAGCGAAGCCGCAGAATAGAGACCTCTTCTTGAGCACTCCTGTTGCAAAGTGCGAGGCCAATTCGTCAGAACCATCTCGGACCGCCTTGTCCATACAAGACAAGACGCTCAAAAGGTCCGACAAGGAGATCGAGTCCTGACTCCGAGACTTAATGTCCAAAGCTCCAAGACACCAGTCAAGGAAGTTGAAGACTTCTAACGTCTTGAAAAGGCCCTTCAAAAGATGGTCCATCTCCGTAAGAGTCCAGGGAATCTTGGCCGTCGACAGATGAGCCCTCCTACTCGAATCAACGAGCGAGGCGAAGTCTCCCTTAGATGAAGAAGGAAGACGTAAGCCTAAGTCTTCTCCGGTCTCATACCACATCGCCGCTTTTCCCGAGAGTCTTGAAGGGGGAAGGGCGAAAGAAGACTTTCCTTGAGCCTTGCGGGAGTCCATCCACAAATGGACTTTCTTGAAGGCCCGCTTAGTGGAGAGCGATTTAGTCATTTTCAGGAATCCCGGAGCTTTCCTAGACGTAGAAGAAGTCAGTTGAGAAGGAGGGGAGAGAGGAACTGCCGGCAGAAACTTGTCAGGAAACAATTCCTTCAACAGCTTGACGAGGATCTGGTAGTCCGACGACGAGGACTGATCCTTCAACTCATCTTCAGACTCCGAGACCCTGAGTCTATCTCCAACATCGGGCGGGGAAGAGCAGAGAGAAGTTGGAGAGGAAACACGCCGCAGGGACCTCTGCTTGGAAGAGGAACTGGCGTGCAAAGCAGCTGGAGAACCAGGAACCCCACGAGAGCCGACAGCAACGGCAGGTGGAGCGTCTTGAAGGGAGTCAAAAACGTCCATCGGGGCGTCACGTCTGGCAGCATGACGAGCTTCTTGAGCGTCCAGCCGGGCGTCACGTCTGGCAGCATGACGAACGTCATAAGCTTGGCGAGCGTCATCAACAAAATGGAGAACATGACGTCTAGAACGAGAAGGGAGGGGAGGACGTCCTGGGGTGACGTCAAGACGATCCTCCCCAACACCCTCTGGGGACGAGAGTCTAGGATTCCTTCCACGACGAGCGGGCGAAGCAGACGAAGGTGACGAACGAGGAGCAGGAGAAGGAGACCGCCTAGATCTCTTCACTGGAAGTCTAACATCCTTCCGACGAGGACGGGACCTGGACTCTCTCTCTGCAATGAACGAGGAGAGTTGCTGCTGCATGGAGGCAATAAGGGTCCTCGTTGGTGACGCCTCTCTCTCTGGAGAATCACGGAACCTAGAGGCAGAAGGACGAGGGGGCGTCCTAATCCTCTTCTCTTGATGAGGGAGAGCTCTTGGGCGCTCAAAAACGTCTTCTTGGGATGACGTCCGGTACTTCTTTTGCGGGGGAAACGCATCCACAAACTCTGGCGAGGAGCACAGAGTAGGAGAGAGAGGACGTGAAGCGTCCTCCTCCCTAAAGCTTCTCTTAAGAGGGCGAGAGTCTATCTGACGGTTCCAACCCCTGCGTGGGGAGGACGTGTCAGAAGACGAGAAGCAGTCCTTCAGGACCCGAACACGAGATCGAGCCTGGGCAGCCTGGGAAACGTCTTCAGGACCTGCCGAAGGGACGCCAGACCGGTGGGGGTTCCCCGTCACCCTCCTTCGGCTTTCGACATGCTCTCTCCCTGAGTCCTGGGAGTCCAGCAGAGGTCCAGGCCTAGAGGCATGATGGGGCCGGTCTGACGCCCCCTCCACTGCACTGGGGGCACTAGTCACTTCACAACACTTATCTTGGAGAGCTGACACTTTAGATTCTAAAGCACGAATCGATTCCATCATAGCGGAAAGCATATTAGTCTCCACTGGCACGATCTCAGGGGCAGGAGACAAAACCACAGGGTTAGGATCTAAAGGTACAGGGGAGTTAGGGCCGACATCGACACTTCCGCAAAGAGAAGCACTCCTGGAGGAAGACCTCCTCAGTCGATCACGCTCCAACTTCCTCACATATTTATCATACGCTCTCCATTCATTTTCAGACAAAGAAGCACATTCATCACACCTATCATTCAACATGCATATATGCTTCCTACAGTTAGAACAAATAGTGTGAGGGTCAACCGCAGCTTTCGGCAACCTCACCTTACATTCAGACATCACACACGCACGGTAACTAGCAGAGCTAGACCCAGACATAATGATAATCTAAATCAAAACCCAAAGAAAAGTCAAAAAAGCGTATGCCGATCTACCGATCCAAAGTCAAAATACCAAAAGACAATGAGATACTCAGTAATCTAGAAAAAAGCAAATCCTATGACGGAGGTGCAGACAACAGTTGTTGACAACACCGGCGACAGAGAAAATCTGAATGGAAAATGGGAATGGTTCCTGATACCCGCCTCCCAGCGGCGGGAATGGGTACTAACCACCTGACCGGCCACTGCGTGTGCCGCGAAATTTGAAATTCTGTCGGACCTTCGGAGAATACAGCTATATATATATCTGACGGGTAAGTTTCATGAACAAAAGGGTTATTTTATGGCAGTAAATCTCTAGTGCAAGAAATGAGAAAAGAGCATTTTTGTGGGAGTGTGTGTTTGCAACATTTCAAGTTTTCATTCCAAGAAATGAATAAGTACTGCAGAGGCAAAAAAGAAATGAGAGGGGCAGTAATTACAAACTTTACAATGCAACAACTAATATTTGGTCATTTCACATATAACAGAATCTCCCTTTTTGTCTCTGAGTGTTCACCACAGATAACTGCTTAGCCACATCAAACTGGTACTTGATGTCATAAAACTACCAAAGTTAAGCTATAATTTTAAACCTAATCGAATGAATGCCCTGTACAGTATATGATTATCACTTTTTCAGTGAAAAACACTGTTCACAACAAAGTACACAGTTAAAGATATAGCTTTCTCATCATTGAAAAACACTGTTCAACAGTAAAGTACACAGCTGAAGACATAGCTTTCTCATCATAAAACGTATTTTGAGGGCCCCCTGCCACACAATGCCAACAATTTTCATGACGTCAAGCCTCCATAAAATATAAACTTTGACTTTTACATAAGTAAAAAAAGTTATTCAAATATGACAGACTGAACTGAATAACGAACTGAGAAAATTACCAACAGTCAGCAGTTGTAAAATAAATAACCTTATGGGAGACAACCTAGCAAAACTCATCTAATATTACTGGGATATGCAGTGAATAATGACAAAAGCTACAGAAAACTAATGCAACATTAGTAACAACTACAGTACGTGTCTTACTGAAGGAAATCTGCTAAATATAAAGAGCTGGCATCAGAAAAGATGGGGTTCCCTGAATGAGTCCATTTCTTGCAGAATTCAATCAGCAATAATGACATTTTGCTAAACTAGCACTAACCAGTTTTGAGAAAAAAGAATCAAGTCATTCAACATAAACTTTTGGATGTGTAAAAACAAACTACGCTAAATAATTGAAATTAAATTATATAAAATTCTATTACAGTACATAAATCCCTGCAAGAAAAATGTAACCTGTAACAGAAAACCCATGTAGTCCCCGGGTTACATCAGGTTCAGGTTACGTCGTTCCGGACTTACAGTGCTTGCCTCACGGCGCCGCAAGTGGATTTAGGGCGCTGTTATACGCTTTACGGCACCGTCACCTGCTTTATGTGCCATCACCCCGCTTTACAGTGCCGTTACCCGCACTTACGGCACTGTAAGTGCTATTTATTACCATTATAATTATGATGCTTCAGGTTACGGCGATTTTCGGCTTACGGTGTACCGCCGGGAACGGAACCCGTGCCATAAACTGGGGACTACCTGTAATCCTATTTCTACCCAACATGATACAATATAAAGTACTGTACTGCTTTGTACCAAGCATATCACATAATGTACTGTACAAGACAAGTACTGTACTCAGAATTACCTTCCTGTAACTCTCACAAGATCCAAACACATCTTCAACAACATTCATAGACATAATTTACTTACTTGTCTAATCTTAAAGATCTGACTTGAGATATGTGTGTCCCCAATCCTCGATGTAAAGAAGCACATGTTGTGCAAATAAAAACGCCAATGTTGCAAGATGCCCATTCAGGATCTGAAATTTAAAATATTCATATAAGAAATACTTCCATTTAATCACATTATACTCTGCATAAACAAGTACTACTGAAATAGGGCCTACAGCATCAAGTACTACTGAAATAGGGCCTACTGCATAAACAGGTATTACTGAAATAGGGTCTACTGCACCAAAATGTCCTCAGCAAGGAATGAAGCCAAATTTTCTGAAACTTCTAATCTGTATACAGTACAGTATCTAAATAGTTCCTATAGTACCTACATAATGCAGTTCCTTAGTCCTGACTTCTTTACAAGTATTGGCATTACAAAAAATTCTGTACATATACTCTGTCATAGTACAGTACTTGAATACAGCCACTAGAATATCAAAAAGCATTTGTTATCTGACATCAGTACAGTAAGCTCTTTCCTTATGAAATACTGCATAGGTATTACAGAAAATTCTGTATATATAAACTGTCATTATACTTTAATGCAGTCACTCGCATACTGTATCCTAAAGCATTCGTAATGTGACATTTATATACTGTTTCCATACTTAGGTTCATTTTACTCATGATTTTTCTTGTATTCTACAATATTTCAGAGCCTTCCCACTAATCACAGCAGAGAGTCAACATCTTTCAAGTAAACATAAGACACTATGTTCTAAATAACAATGCTTACGTATCTTTTCTTTTATTTGACAAGCAATGGAAGTCCCAACTTTAACCCACCAAAAAATGTTTATTGATAAAACAAAAATATTATTTTGTTATTTAAGGGCATAACATGAATATGTACTACAAGCACATCAAAATTTGACACAATTCACTAATATTGTACCTTGACTATTCTGAGTCTTCTAAATTTTATAATCGTATACAATATTAGAATTAAAATCTCATTTACTTTTATCATATGTCTTTTAGTTTTCAGGTACTATCAGGTACAGAATGATTTATATGTTATATTATATTCATCCCTCAGTCAGAATTTCTCAATAATGAAAAAGCAGCACAATAAAATACCTGACAAATAATGAATCAAGTAATGCTCAACACATGCAAACTCCTTAACACTTTGCATGCTAAACAAAGCTCTGTGCTTATCAAGAGTGAATGTCAATTTATTCTTAAAACCCAATGTGGATATCACTTCCAGTCCCCATATTAATAACCACACTATGCAGTAAAGTAGTTGAAAGTACTGTGCATATCAACGATCAGAGCTTGATTAGAAAATCTTTTACTCAACATTACAGTTCTAACTCCCACACTAACATGAAAAGTAGAGCAATGTATGCCATATGAAGTTGTTATTAACCCAGAAGAAAAACAGTAGTATCTTATAAAATCTGAACTACAGAACTGTACCACTTAATTATAAATGATAAAACAAAGGAACATTAATCCACAACACAGAAGGCTGAAAGCCAAAATTAAGTCGTACTGTAAGAAGTCTATACAGTAATGTATACCCTAGTTACAGACATTACCGGTACATTCAGTGATATGGAACTGTGTGAGTTTTGTATGTGTAGATTGAAAAACATCACTTTTGAACCCAACAGTGCAAGCAAATACCACTGTCCCTGTTTAGTAATCATAAGTACTGTATTTATGAATGACTTAAATACATTTGGACAGTTCAGTTTATGGGTGTGATATTCTAAGTACTTCATATATAGTGTTGTTATTGTATATGAAGTGAATTACAGCAAATGAAGATTGGAACTGTGGCAAACACTATGAAGCTATGTGATGAGCATTAAGTACATTGTGGACCTCAACATTAATACACTGAAAGTCGTTCAATGCTAGTGGCGAAAGCAATTAGGGTACACATCCACATGGAAATGGTTGCCGCAAAGCACATGCAATGGTGTATTTACTGTTGGTGTCCAAGTGGTTTAGAAATGTTTCATTTTAACATGTGAAAACACTTATTCAAACTTCAGTAATATGCCCATGCACATTGGAAATCACAAGTTTTTATTGTATGTAACTAAATCTCATGACTGTATTTCACCAGTCACAAATAAAATATATTCTTAGAAATATGTTTCTAGAAATGACTGAACTTTAATTTGTAGCTACTTAATCCTATTTTTCTTTAATAAAACAAAAGTATGTAGTAGCATTTACCCTCTAAATAAGGAACCTATTATTATACCTGACAAATTAAGAAAATTATACAAGAACAATAACAATACCTTATTACTTTTTTGATAAATAAAATACTGTACTTAATTTTGTTGTCTAGCTTTGACAAATAAAAACTATACTTTTTGTAAAAAAAAAAATCTTTGCCTAAAACCTATTAGCCTATCTGTCATACTCATGTGACACAGAGGTATACTGGTATTTTCTATTTGCTTTTTAGTTTATTACAGACATGAAGAATCACACATCATATAAAGAAACTTGCCTGATAGTAAAGCAAAATTTAAATGCAAAAATGTTAGAAATTTATAAATGCCAAGATGCACAATACCTCAAGTTATACCATAGACCTAAAAACTATGAATACAGTGCAATAAATCATTTTCACTCTTGTTGAGAAAATCAGACCATCAAACTATCAACATCATTTACCGTATATTAACTTCTGATATACTGTATTCTACAACCAAAGACTTCAGCAAGACAAATACATAAACCAACCTTTTTAGGAAGCTTAGCAAATTATTTTTTCATTGTACGGTATTAAACAAGTACATCCTGAAAATGATACCACAAAAACATGGGAAATCCAGCCAAATATTATCTTTGCAAAGAAGTAAATATGGTGCAAAATATTATGTATGAAATGTGTACCATACTTGTACATGTTTATGCAATACTGTCCACAAATAAGAACAAGTTTTCACTAACGACAATTTTTAATATCCAGTGACAATGGATCACTGTTACTGCAACTTAGTGGGGACACATCATTTCCTGTCTTACAACAAAACACACTGCAAATTTTCATGAAAACACAACCACTCACTGAGGTCATGGAGAACATACCCACCTTAATTTCTAAAAGCTGGTACTATTCTAATAGACTATTGAGTATCAAAATTTATGATGTATTTCAGAAATGTCTGAACAGTATATTACCAGATCTTGCTTCCCCAAATATAGGCTATAATGAATTTGCAAAGTAGTGTCACCCTAAAATGACTACATACATGTAAACTTTATTTACTATGTATTAACTTAGGTGATCATGAACAACACCAAAACTGGAAACAGAAGATGAAAGTCAAGTTGAAAAATTTTGAATAAAGCCTTTGTAAGGACATTTTCTTTTGGTAAAGAACGAGACCCTGAATAAAATTTGGAGAGGAGCTATCTGGTATCAAATCATCTACTTGGTTTAAACAATAGATAAATATACAAAATGCTGTAACCTATGTGCAGAGGCCTTTCATGCAATATAGGCTATGTATACTATACAGAAACTCACAAAAGCTTAAGACATCCACAGCAGTTTTTATCCCTTTAAAATAATTTACAAAAATCAATTCATTTATCGCTTCATTGGAATTTTGGCAGGAAAATTCTACGATAAACAGCAGGAACACATGCTGTGTCCTTACAGCCTTTACATCAATGAATAAACTGTCCTTTACCTAATACAATACATAAAATGGTCCCTTGTGTACATGTTCAAAATCAATTTTATATAAATTTACAGGTACTACATGTTCAGTACCATTCAAATTCACAGCATTATGAAAGTGGTAAAAGCCTCTTAAAAGCTTATAAAATTGGCTAAAAAGCTTTACAGGAACAAAGCCTTCCTGATTATCATGACTGCATAATACTGTACTAAAAAATGTGATACATTGTCAAAATTGCAAACAGGGTAATGCTTCAATTAGGAAAAGAGGTAACAAGAAATGGCCATGACTAAAATACTGTACAAGGTTATTACTTTTGGTCAAACTGTACTCATCAGGTACAGATGACCTTGAAGATCTACCGTCATGTGACGATATCTGTTTAGTTATGATATACGGCTTTCTCTCCTTTCCATTCTCAGTAATACAGCAAACTACAAAGAAATTAAACCAGCACAGTACAATACATGAGTGAAGAATGATCTGTGACTTGAAGAAATGGGCCACATTAAAATTAAAAGCTGTTAACTTTGTTCATTATCAAGAGAAACTCATCAATTCTGGCAATTTTTATAGGTTTCAAGTACATTTATTTTTACTGACAACTTCCAATTCATGATCTCCTAAATAACATCATTCATGTTTAAGGTACACACATTTATTTAGAATATATCACGGATTTCCTTCATTCATCTAACTATACAGTAGACTCTATTATTTATTTTTTTAGATATCCCCATTTCTGCCATTTCACAGCCAATGTAGCCTGTACTGTATCTCATTTTCGCGTAAATTTTTAGTACATGCCCCATGCATTTTTAAAGTACTGATGTTTAATATTTTTAAAATCAACTACCAGGTAAATATTTCATGATAGCACTGTATTTAAATTTAAGTTTCAACCAATAAAAATAATCAAAAGATTGGACAAGTGCAGTGTTGACCATTTAAATGCATGGGAAAAGGGAACTTGGTATCAAGTGACAGTTTCTGTGTGATAACGAGTGTCCCATAGATGTATGAAGAACTTTTCACACTGGAGGTTTATAGAAGGTTTTTCCTCTTTTATGCAAATGGCTTCAGTCAGGAAGAGGCACCCACGTTGGACCTGCAATGCATAATTAACTTGGCAACAAGAGGTTCTCTTGCAATTTGCTGTCCACAAGGATCCTGTTATGAACTTTTCTTTTTTTGGGGCACATATTTGGAGGTGGCAGGTGAGATACCTCAACAATTAAGTCACTGCCATCTCAGTGTGTGGCCAAAAAGTCCTCATTTTGACAGGTGTATCTGTATACCATGTTGGCCCTTTGGAGTTCACCCAGTCCAAGGATGCTTTAAAGGATGAGATTCCTTGTTTATTATTGGTAGTACACAACAATTTACCAATATTGCTATCCTTGTGGGGCGATGTTATTGGTATTGCTCTCTTGAAAAATTCTTTCGTGTTCTTTACAGTATATGCCAATAACACCTGATTTTCTTAAAAGAGGTTCACAGTGTAATGGTTTTGGCTGTTGCCTCTATTATAATGCCACTTACCTATAAGTTTTTATAACCCTCTCAAACCACAATGGTGCAGAAGCCATTATCCACAAGTTGCTGGATAGTTTTGCGGAGTTCCTGGTGGGTTGCAGACCAACTGTTGAGGGGATATACCAGATGTAGTGGTGGTGGTCTTAAAGTGACATGAGGGGCACTCACTGGCATTGCTAAGTCAGTGTCGGAGTTCATGGCCTTAACAAGCACTGAGATGTGTGTGTTCATGTCACTATTCTGAGTTAAGAGGTCACACATAAAGGAAGTTTGCTGTGAGTGCTTCTCTCGCTGATAAAGAGGAGGATAGAAAGCACTGCAAGGAGGATCATGAGGAAACCTCAAAATTTCCATCACTATGCAACCCCCCTTAAGGTGCTCTTTGTAAATTTCTTTATCAGGCATCAAGGAAGTAATAGTTAATCTCTGACACCCTCATACATTGCATATATATTAACAATATATCTGTGAAAAAATGAGATGATGACTCCTTCTGTGACTAAGGAATGAGCAGAAGAGGCCAGACTTCTGCTCAAAGGCTTCCTTTAGTCATAGTAAGACTTCATCACCCCACATTTTCACAAATATACTGTCATCATGTCTGCAACGTATGAGGAGGGTGTCAGTCTTACTAACTACTACTTCCTTGATGCCTCCAATAAAGAAACTTACAAAGAGCACCTTAAGGGAGAAGTGCATAGTGATAGAAATTTTGAGGTTTCCTCATGATCCTCTTTTCAGTGCTTTCTTACATCATCATACTTGAATATCAAGGATTCTGATGATATTCCGTCACAGGTTATTACCTCTCTCCCTGGCTAATCAGAGTTTGGCAAGGGCATGACCTTTTCAACTTATTTCACTTTCCTTCTTTTTTGTTCTTAAAGGACATCCAGTCTCCTGCGGTTCACAGCAGTGGATGTCATCTTCAAGTAGTCAGGCATCCAAATACTTTGGAAGGTTTTCTCTCACATACAATAAACTAAGATTGATGTCAGCCTGGCAATTGTTTCCTTAAAAGTCCTTTCTAGCGGTCACAAAATTCTTCTTTCATCAGTAACAAGCTGAAAAATCAGAGGTCCTTGTACAGACAATCATTTAAGGTTGCTTTTATTCCTCAGGAGATTTCAAGACATGTCTTGCCATCAGTGGTAGAATGAACACACACACACACACACATGAAAAGGCATCACTGTTTATCTCCAAAACTAGAGAGTACAGGGGAAAGTATTAGCCAATCAAAAATCATGGTTAGGGATTAACTTGAGCCAGGAAGGAAGCAGGGAAGCACTGATGATCATTGCAGGTGTCACCTTATCCAATACATTAAAAAATGGGTTCAGGTGTGCTACAGGTGTCCAATAGATGTTGCACCATTGCGAGTAAGAGTAAATCTTCATATTAACCCATATCTGTACATTTGATGATATTAAGGAAAAATTGTATTCTAAATATGGAAAGTAACCAAATATGATCACACCCTGACACTTAGGGCCCAGTGCCTGTGTACGATACAGTATTACCCAGTATCATAAAAACTTCTTTCATATTTTGCTTTTACAGCATGACAGTTCTGTCTGTGCTTTGTGGACCCTCAAAACTGATACTGAAGTTAAACTGATAACCTGAGATTAGTCTACCTGTATTTATAAATGGTCTCCAGCTTTGAATCTCAAAATTTTGCAGTTAAACACTGTTATCCTCAGAATTTCCTCAATTTTTCAGTATTAAATATTAAACGTATACTGTATATAGGTACTGGTACAGTATTCGAAGTGTCACTCGAACAGACTTTATAACCAGAATCACTTTCTAGGCCCATTTCTTTGGTTCTGTTATAGTATCATGGTGTAATTAATGGTCACATTTCCTGTTCTTAATAGGTTTTCAAGCGATTTCCTATAGCGCAGGATTTGTAAGCTACTAATTAAAAATTTCCTTAATAAACATTTGGCTCTACTTAGTAATTTTTCACTGGCAAGAGTATTTTCATTTCAATATTTAAAATGTAAAGCAACTTCCAAAAAAGCTTCATTCTCTATCACTCATGCTCTCCAGTCAGGGGCTTGTATTTTATTGTCAAGTGTCACCAAAATAGTCAACTTCTCTTATTTGTTCAAACCACAATTTTGCCTGTACAGTATATTACCTCTACTACCCTGGAGCTAGTGAAGTAATAACCTTCCTCAAAGATGAATTTGATAGTACATTCGGAGAAGAGAAAATCAAAGTTTGGGGAAATATTTCAAGATTTTACAAAACTTTTTGGTAGCATTTTCATAAAAATGGAAGTTACGGTTCCTCAGATCAACACTAAAATTCAACATACTATACATCCAATAACAAAAGAACATGCATATGTGCCGAGTTAAGATAGCGAGAAATTAAATATCAAGGAGAAATAACAGTGATTTAATCCCCATACATCTTTTCCTGCCCCACACTACTCATGTCATTTATTTCTGCTGTATACAAATGTGCCACAATCTTTTCCTGTCCCAATGTTATCCAGGTCATTCATTTTTGCTATTTACAAATATGAAAGTACTGTATCTTTCTTTGCCAAATTTTATTCACGTCACTAATTTGTGTTTTGTACACAAATAAAGGCTAATCCTTTGAACAAAAACTTAGTAATCCCTTCATCCATGCTGTTACTACTCTTTTAGAAAATTTTTCATTTTGCATACTCATTAGTGACCTTTAAAATGATAGATACTTCTACAAAACAATATAGCTCCCATCTTCTTTAATTTCATGTCAAATCAATTTAGGAATGTCAAGTCACACACACAAAAGTGTTCATGATTTAAACTAGTGACTCCCAAAGTAGACAGTAGCCAAGGGGGAGTGGGAAGATCAAAATGTCAATAAAGAAAAGGGGCAGGTTACATGCAGCACGGTGGCATCATATCCACGAGAACATTTTTTCCTTTTATAAAATATAAGCAAAGTCCAAATATTTGGTTGTATCTTTATGATACCAGTATTTAAAGAGTGCAGACAGCAGGATACTGGCGAGATGTACATTTACCGGTACCCTTTCATTTTGTTAGTGGTTGTTTTGAACCTTTAGAAAACACAACATGGTAAAAACACAAAAAAACTGTCTGCATAGTGTAGAAGACGACACTTATGGATGTAGCCTGAGAGAGAAGTGGGCAGTAACATAACGTTTGGGGACCACTGATTTACACTATCACTGCAGTTTTCCTGCTTACTCATCATTCACGTAATGTCTAGATTAGGCTACTTCTGCTACTGCCTTTGGTGCTTGTTACTTATTCACAAAGCATCAGCTTCCACATTCTCTTCACGCACCATGGTATTACACAACCCAGTGTTAGAGGGTTTTCATTACTTTTAATGCAAAATTGCAGGGCAGTCTTCCTTGCTATATTGTAGGTGTTACTTTTATCTTTCATTTTTTATTTAGTACTGTACAAAATTTCCCTTCTCTTTCCTTCTCCGGATAACTTGAAATCTGTCAGTTTCTTCAATTCTTTTTTTTTTTTTTGCCCTCTTCACATATGGGCACACTATTCTGTGGAAGTTTGCCGAGTTACTGATTGCTGTTTTTGGCTGGTTCCATATAGAGTAGCTGTTATACAGTACAGTAAAGCTACATATACTTTATGTGGACACTATATTTTTTCTACATTATGCAGTTTCACCTTATAAGGAATGACTCCACTGATAAACAAAACAAGTAAACCTGTAATGCCTACAACGGTACATCAATTGGTGAAGAATAATAATTCACAACACAATCAAAGGTACCTATAAAACACGATCTATAAGTATATAAAACAAGATCTATCATAAGTGACTGACCAATCCATACAATAAGCCAAACATATCAATCTTAAACATACAGAACTTTCATGGCTCCTGGATATTCAAGCCTTCTATTTAAACATTTCTTCTACCCCACGAAGCCAATATTTTCTCAGTCTACATCTCTACCTGCTTCCCAAGACTTCTGATTACTGTATACAGTATACCCTTTTCAGCAACCTATTATCCAATCTCATTTCCATGTAACCCTCTTACCATATTTCTGTTCTACTGTATCTCTAATCTCTACACATCTCACAAGTTAAACCCTTCTCTTGCCTACTTATATAGTACATTAGTACTTCATTTCATTTTCTTCATTCCCATCAATCATATAGCTTCTTAAAATTTTATAGTTATCATCCTCACCTTTAACAAAGCTGGGAGTTAAACTAAACTCACAAGTCTGTCCACATTTAATTTAGACTACTTCACAAATCACAACACGCAATCATAAAGGAAAATCAGAATTTATCCAAGAGAGTATAGAGAATTTTGGGTGCCTCGGGTAATTAATCTGGTCATCACCACTAATAATTCTGATGTTGAGTTAGACTGACTGATTGAATTTTGAAATCAAAGTCCACCCACTCCAAAATGCTTAACCAACACACTGATTAGTTGACCAGGCCTAGGCATATTAACATAATTTTGTTTTATTGCACATTTTTTCATCTCCATTGTGGAGTGGCTCAACAATCCCTTCACAGATCCTAATTTAACTTAAGAAACATAGCCTACCTCTAACAAACTTTCTGCTTAGCTTCTGCATCTCTTACTAAAACTATTATATGATTTACTCCTCTCAGCCTATCATTATCTGTTAAATTTACCTGAAAATATTTGTACTGTATGCATCAACTAAATATATTGTCCCGCCTCCACACAAACAATCACTGCTCCATCTTTCTGACTTACATTTAACCTTAAAACTGAAGTCTTCCAACCATTTACTTAAAAAGTTTTCCGTTTGAAAACACTTAAACAGGTTGCAAGTATCAGTTCCTTCATACTGTATTCTGTCCATAACCTCTTTTGCTTAATCCACAAACTGGCACCAACATTTTATGGTCTAGGGAATTCCATTAACCTTGGGGGTATACAGTAAACCCCCGTATTCGGGGGGATGTGTGCCACCCCCCCCACGAATAACTAAAATCCGCAAATACTTAAAACCCCTCTAAAAACACTTATAACTACCTATTTTGATAGTTCAAACACAAAAAAAAGCCCCTCTAAAAATGCTTATGCCTAAGTATTTTAATAATTCTATAACAAATAACAAAAACTGCATTTAGTCATGAAAATATGAAAATACAGTAATTAGTGAATATTTCTCAGTGAAAAATACCGCGAATGGGCGAATTTTCCATGAATAATATGTGTATAAATGTTCCATAGAGAAATCCATGAATAGGTGAGTCCGCGAATCGTAAGAACGCAAATATGGGGGGTTTCCTGTAACACTGACGTGTCAGACTCACTTTTATACCAAATAGTCACTCTCCTGCTTACATATTATCCCACATGCATCAATTAATTCTTCAAAACCTCTGAGTGTTATACAAAAAATATGTACCTCCTTAAACATCCTCAGTATTCTCCACATCACATCACTCATGTAACATAAGCTTTCACTAGTTCCATGTGCTTCATACAGTATTCAGATGTCCTCCTTTACTCTAAAATCATTCAAATAAATAAACAAACACCTGATTCATACACACTTTATCATACCTAATCTGCTCTTTCTCCTTGGACTACCTACTCTGCAAAGCACAAGTAGGTACAGTACTCAAAGAGTTAATTTGAAATCATCCAAGATATTATACAGAATTTAGGGGGCCTCTGGTAATTAATCTGGTCACTGCCATTAATAACTTTGATGTTGATGTAGGCCGACTGGTTGAATTTTATAATTGAAATCCAATGGACTGATTAGTTGACTAAGCCTAGGCCTATGGTGGCCTGATTCTTGGTACAGTATAGCATATTCATAGAATTTTGTTTTAACCAAGGTGCTGTGCACTGCTAATGTTGATGATTAACAAGTTACATAAGGATGACGTCAACATTAGGGATACTTTATTTTTAAATGCCGCAGTAAACTTAGTCCAGCCCTTTAGCTTTGCTTGAGTGACAACATTTGTCTCGCCAACTATTCAGCTCACTGTTGGAATAAAAGATGCTAGATTATTCTTAATTTTAAGGATATAAATAGCAAAATTGTAAACCATTTTTCAGTAAGGGGAAGAAGGGGAGGAAGCAGTACTAGAGAAGCTTTGGTTAACTGAAATTCATAAGCATTAAGTACTGGTAAAAGTTTTTTCAATTTTTCATTTTTTTGTGCTCTTTTCGAGATAATGATTTTTCATGATGATGATGTTGATTCCTTTTCATAAAATACTGATTTTATGAAATGAAAATGACATAGCAGATGACTGTGTTGCAAGTGCAGATGAAATTTAGCTTTTTGCAAAGACATATAGGGCCATATATAAGGTACCGACATGTGTTGTTATTTTTGAGTCTATGAAAAAATTTGTAAAGTCCTTTACGAGAAGGCAGAATGGATTGCCTGAGTTGTACCACTAGCCTATCTTAGGGCGAAAGGATGTCCTAAGATGAAATGTGATGATGATGAATATAAAGAATGAAGAAATCCCTGTGTATAATGTAAACAGTACAAAATGCTTTGTGTTCATTTATAATTTTTTTATTTTTATTTAACAAGGAATACCGGTTATCAGATTAGTGTGTGTATGATCGTTTCAATACATATGAACAGACTACACCCCCCTTTCAACCAATGAATAATAATTGTTTATTTTATATTTTTTTTCATGGGTTTGTCTGATTGATAAGGTCCCATTCTGGCATAAACTAATCTTGAATTGGCTAGAAAAAATGTAACAAGCAGTCTAAAAATAAATAATTACTTTTGGACAAATTAATTTTTGTAAACATTTCAAATATCAGTTTTTAAAATTAGCCTAAATCATATCTAATTATGGATCATAAATCTGTAAAAAAAGGCGAATCTACACATGCATAATATTAGGTAGTTAGTAAAAAAATAAGCGAGAAAATAATGGCTCTATAAGTGAAGCTGCAAATGCATAACATTGCCTTCGTCCTGAAGCACCATTCCCCTAGCATCTCTTAAGTTAGTATATTAACTAATATACTAACTTTAAATATACTAACTTGAAAAAATGTTTAAAAGTAACTTAGGCTCAGCCTTCCTTTCATAGACGCGACTAGCTAAAGAGGTTGTGAGCAGAAGGCAAAAGGTCAGCCTGATTAGGCCTGGCCATTTTACTGTAAGATACCTCTTAAGATAAAATAAGCCTAGCCTGACGACCTTTGAGAAAAATATAAATATGTATGTATGAACTTTGACCTTTGTAAATTAAAAAAAAATATATATGGCTATACTACGGCGTATAGCAGCATAAAATCAATTATTCGCCCAGGAGAAAGCTCAGGCTAGACTACACCCTATTACACGAATACACTTTAGGGCACGCATTCCCCGAGGCGTTTTTACCAAGAATCAGGGTAATTAGGGTACGACGGGGCATCATGCCACTCCCATATTCAAAGAAGGCACTTTACCACGTAAACCCCCTTCATACCACGGGGCAAGAAACCAAAATTAATTTCACTGTAATCCGCTGAATATAATCTTACTTGCGAGACCACAATCGGCGCATTCGCTATTCCCTTCCATTCGCACTAATTCGCCGATCCGACGAGAGTTCCTGTCACCCATGGTGAAAGTCAACGTTTGTGTGTGAGCGAGCTGGGTATATATATAAAATAATTTGTCTGTGGCACTAAGGTGGCACTGCGCGACGCACTCTACACCGATGTCACTAGTATACTACTGGCATATTTTGAGACTCAGCGGGAGAGAGAGAGCGCGAGAGAGTTCCTGTGACAGCTGCCTGTTTACTATTTATTATCTAGGTCATTTCTTTCGTTTTAACTACTTTATTTAGATTGTTTGTCGTGTTAAAATACTATTCCTGATGGCGTTTTGATTCTATTGCGTCATATTTTGTGAATATTGACTTTTTTTCCACACGAATTCAATCATCCCCTGGTAGACGCAGCATGACGTCATCCAAGTTGCCAGTTACGCGTTTTACTAACTTTGTTAACAAGCAATTAACTCCACTTTAACCACTGCTAAACGTGTCAAGCAACAGTATATCAATCCATTATCACACGATACAAGAATTTTTTCGCAATATTCTCCTGAATTCTATTGCTTTCATAAACTACAGCTTGGTAACTGTTCTGTCATGTTGAACAATAATTTGTGATAAAACTTCTTTTACGGGTTACATCGCAAATGAAAATCTAATATATCCAAATAAAAATGAGACAGCTCTTTTTGTAGTATGTGCGGGATGTGTGTCATATGGAATCATGTAAAGGTTACTGTCACTTCCATGTGCTTCTAATGTCACAAAATCTCCCTCCCCCCAGTTCGTCCGAAACATTATGCAACTGAGTAAACTACTGAAGAATGAGTCATCTTTCTATCAGCAGAAATCTCCTCGCTCTAAGAAAATGACAAACCTCTGATTCCTGATTTTAGCGTTATATCTTTACCGTTTAGTCGAGCATTTCTTTCTTACTGCAGCATTTTGTCTATTCAGTTGATGTTTTCTCCCTAGACTAATCGAATATTATCATTATAGCTCAGATGTAACTTGCTTTGTTATTTGTATTCAACAAATGGATTTAAAAGAACGTCTATAAACATGAATGACTGCAGTACATAATATAGGGCAGTCAATAAAGATAATTTGTTTAATCATGTTAATGTTTAAAGCGATTTTGCACGGAAACGCATACAAAGAAATATTTTCATTTTCATTGTTCTAAAACCTCGGAATGTGCCATGGCGTTTTCTTGTTTCTTCTTTTTTTCGTTTTTAACCACAGCCTTCTAACTATGCATGTGACCTCCCTTTTGGCTGGGGGTACCCTGTAGCATAATTGTTTTTGCCTTAACATTTCCTGTTTTCTTAAAAGCTATGTTGGACTGGCGTGTTAAAGACAAGAAAAAAAGGTGAAATCTGTTTGTGGCATTAGAACAGCTGTGACGTGCTCTTGAATTTGTATTTCCTTTGTTCTCTGCTTTCTGGCTTTCAAATTCTAAATCCATCATAAGTTTATTTACTCGTATTCTAGAGAAGTTTCAGTGCTGGGGTCTGGAGCTTAGCCTTGCCTTCAGCAATTTTGAGACCATCCTCGTGGGTTTCGAATTTGCGTGCTATGAACATGGTAACAAATTTAGATATATTTGTTGGTAGGTTTACTAATTTTGTTAGGTTTTCATTACTTGCGATGAGGAGTAATATTCATCGTTAGGTCTGTCTGTCTTATAATAAGCAGGGTTACGTCACGGTTTTTGAACGATTTTATTTACAAAAATAAGATTGTGCCTAAGCTAGCGAATGGTTGATCACTCGTTAGGTAGTGTGGATCCGAATATAGGCCTAGGGGCAGGACTTTACATTACTTCAGTTATTGTTAATGTCACCGATGTATTAAAAGAAAATGCCGGTTTAAAAAGGTGCCTTGTCTTTGTTTAGATGGCAAAGAGCGCCTGGGTAATTTTGCAAATTTCACTGGCAAAGGCCTGCAATCGCTGGTTTCTCAGAAATACTTTTCTTTCATCCCTGTTTCTTGTTTTTCATGCTGCCAGTTCTCTAATGGTGACAACACTGCTCATTCCAACAAAAGGAAAAGGTTATGGTATTCTTTTCAAGAGTTTGATGCTTTAGGACAATTTTATCTTATTAGTTCTCTTTTATTATGACCTAATTTCTTTTATCCAAATCACGTTGAAACATATATTGTTAACGTTATTGTAAGGGAAACTGTCTTTTGTCTCAAGAACTAGATATTTGTTTCACACAGAACTTTAACGTCCATACGTATTATAAAAACATGGGGGAGTATAAAAACATGGGGGAGTTCTCTTTGCATAAAATTAATTAGTATTTGTGCTCGAAGACAAAGAGATTGCCCATTTTTCGATCTATTTATCTATTTGCTCTAGATGTACGCACGCCTACAAATTATTGTCATTATTTTAGATTAGGCTGCGATTATGCCAGCACGGGCTCTTGCTCCTGAGGCAACCAGTAAACATTTATCTGTAGAAGAGGGATTGGGCGGGATTAGAAATAAATTACAGGAGGAACTGAAACTCCCTTGAGCATTACAAGACCCATCAGTATACAGGCTGCGACTCCTGGTATAGTCAAGGAAGCCCGGGAGGAAAGGACTCGCAAAAAGAGAAACAATGTCATAGTATTGTTACGGAACGAGAGGTGAAAAAAAAGGGGGGTTGTGGGAACTTTTCAAGTGACGAGTAGGACGTTGCAACTGCCTCAAAGTGCAACTGAAACTGACATGCAAAAGGGATCAGAAAAAAATGGGAAGCAGCTGTATCCTAAAGTCAGAATGAAAAGATGGCGCTGAAGATTTCACAGACAAAATATACATACTGTAAGTGAACCTTCGTTGAAATTCTGAATGCAAGCGTAAGAGCGAACACGCCCAAGCATTGATTTATTCATCTCATTTCTCGTGTTATATTCATCCAACTGTAATTTGCAATTTGAAAACCAGGCACTCAGTGGAATGCATACAATGCTTAGAGGGAATATGTGCTATATGGTAATAAGGGAAGTCGCCATTGGATGTGATAAAGCATAATTGTTCTCTATTTCTTTATTTACGTTAGTGTAGAATAACCAGAAATTCTGAACTCGTAAAAAGTTCGACTAGATCGCTGTTACCTTGAAGACTATTGACCCAGAGTGAAACGACAGCTGCATAAAATTAGGTCTAACGATGTTGAAACACCTTATCAATTCCTCATTTCTAAGAACAGAAATTAGCATCAGCTCTTCACAGGAGAATAATAATGGCTGACTGACCTCGAAAGCAACAGAAACTAATTCCTGTTATTTTTACGCGCGCGGTAACCATGACAGAATGTTGAGAGGGGAGAATGTTTCCCTCACCAGCATAAACTTTGCTCTGTGGACGTCTGCGAGGGAAGGGCGGAGAAACATTACTGTCAATATTTACAACCACTGCAGTGTGTGTGTGTTCGACAACTGCCATTTGCCATGAGATCTACGAAGGAATTCTAGCAGAGTTACGGTGTCGTTTTCATCGAACAAAGAGGTATTTTCATTTTTTTTTTTTTTTTTTTGGCACAGTAATTTGTAATGATTGGGCGAATGCGTTTCAAGACAGTGATGATGGCTGATATTTATTTTGAAATGGTCGTTTCAGCATAGTTTCTTGTATTTATTTTGTTTTAAGATCATAAAAAAATAAAATAAAGATGAGTTACTTACTTTATTAGTTATGTTAAGGGTTCCATTTTTATAAATCATATTCTGTCTTAATTTCATCTCTCAAGATAAGGGAAGCCACTCATTTCATGTCTGTCGAAGCAAGAATAATGATAAGGCTCTCATAAGGTCATGCAGTCAAAGGCAGCAGTGTTGAAAACGATAGGCCGTCGAGAGCAAATACTAATTGAAAAACATGCAATGACCAAGACAGCCACATTGAAACTTTCATTTGGAAAATATAGCAAAAATTTTCATATCCATTAATTACAAAAACAAATTCTTGGAGTAGCCCTCATTTGGTAAAGAGCAAATTCATTTCTGGGAGAACCAATCTGAGACTAGAATTTAGGCGACGTTTCTCGACTTTCTGGATACTCCACATAGTACAGCGTAGATTGTACACAAAGGGATTTCCCGATTCCCTTGGTCGGCGTCACCACGAAAGGAAAAAATGTGGCCCACTTGCAGAATGATTTCTCTCTTTCAGGAATTTTTGTTGTTGTACTGGTTGCGAGGATATCCTTTAAAACAACGCCTTTTGCTGTTTGCCGGAGAGAGAGAGAGAGAGAGAGAGAGAGAGAGAGAGAGAGAGAGTCTTTAGTTTTACCTTCCATGAGTCTGCAAGGACGTCCTGCAAGTATAACTGCTAATTCTCATGTAAACCAATTTCTGGAGGGTCTGAAGTTCTGCCCTTTCATTTTTTTCTCTTCTTAAATAGATACAATTACAGTTCTATCATAAGTTTGTGATTACCATTCTGGATTTAGTAGTTTTAGCCCCTTAAAGAGGGTTGTATCTCAAATATTTACAATGAATTAATCTGCATATGTAATAAAGAGTGTAATGAATGCACATAAGCGCTCATACACTGCGAGAGAGAGAGAGAGAGAGAGAGAGAGAGAGAGAGAGAGAGAGAGAGAGAGAGAGAGAGAGAGAGAGAGAGAGAGGGCGGGGGCGGGGTGATTTTTGCAACTATTTAGGCATGCAGCTTTTTTTCAGATGTAATGACAACTGGATATTTTTTTTTATGCATTTCATTTCCAGTTTCTCAATCTCTTAATGCTATGTTTAGATTGTTGAAGTCAATGATTTACATAGATGGCCAAATTCGAAGTTCTTTCGGAATGCTAATGAAATTCCCCTCCCATGAAATGATTAACATTTTGCAAACACACACACATATATATATATATATATATATATATATATATATATATATATATATATATCATTAGCAACAGTTGTGTAGAATTTCAAAACTATTTTCCCACATCATCTGGCAGTTTTACCCCAGTTATTTTCAATCGTAGGTCTATTTTCTATTGAAAAATAGATCACGCA
>JANJGK010000038.1:25762536-25775036 GCA_039081455.1 Macrobrachium rosenbergii
TGTGCAGATTAAGAACAATGTGAATTCGAAAAAAACTTACTGACTCTGGGAATTGTAAGCTTTTTTTTTTAATTTACATTGTTCTTAATCTGATAATAATGGCTGTGCAGATTAAGAATAATGTGAATTCGAAAAAAACTTACAATTCCCTGACTTCAGGAATTGTAAGCTTTTTTTTTAATTCACATTGTCCTTAATCTGTTATTAGTGACTGTGCATGTAGGCTGGCAATCCTAAATTACAAGTTTATGTCCCATACTGGATGGTGGGCAAGTAAACAAATACTAATCATCCTTCCCATCCACTACAGATGATGGTAAATATTAGCCTCGCTATCCATTAAAAAAAGGTAAATGGTTTTAAAGAGATAAGTATGTTGGCATAACCTACATTTGACAAAACTCTCAGAATGAAATTAACCTTCTGTAAAAGTTTAATGAATCTTAATTCGAATATTACTGCCGAGTTTCATATATAAACTTCACCTGCGTATGGTGGACAACGATGTATGTATACCTATTTCGTTTTTGTGTGTAACAACGATAGACTAGGGGTAATATCACTCACTGTTAGACTTGCCGTCGCTTTATCCACAGTCTGGACTCTCTCTTGTAATACGGTCATTTTCTATTTAAATATACAAAATGACGAGAGAAAAAGCAGTAGGTATGAAAATAGCTGATAAGTGTGAAAATAATAGATAGAGATAAAGGGTGGATATAAAAAAAGCAAAGAATAAAAAGCGGAGACGAAAGAGAATGAAAAAGACAATGACACAGAGTAAATGTCACCGCGATGACTTAGATTTGACAAAAGGGGAGCAACATCCGGGAGTGAGATTGGAGGAGTATCGTGCGAAATGCTTCCTAAGATAGAAAAAAAAAAAAATTAAAATAAAATAAAAGGATGATTAGACCTATGTTTGAACTACGAAGAGCTCCATTTTGATCAATGTTATCCAGTTATTTCAAAGTCTAATAATATTAGTGAGAATGTTCTAAAGGGTCTTACAATAATATAATTGTTAAAGGCTCGTGTAAAATTTATAAAAGCTTTCGAACCCTTCTCAGGGTTCGTCTTCGGTCAAAATTTTGACTGAAGTTGAACCCAGAATAGGGTTCGAAAACTTTCATAAATTTAACACGACCCTTTAACAATTATATTATTTATGAACTCTCGTGACAGAGAGTTTTCCTCCCAACATTTGTGAGAATAACAACAAGAGGAAGAATAAGGGAACGAAGAAACAGAAGAAGGAGAAGAAGAAAAAAAAGAAGGACCGATCTCCGAAATGTCAAGCTGTTTTCTTTTATCCCGAAAGAAAGAAAGAAGCAAAAGTCACCGCCTGATAACGGTGCATTACAAATTGGCCGCGTAATTGACAGCAAACGTACGCAATTTGTCACGCGCAATGCGATGTATCGGGAATAAGGGCTTCGGATGGGTGCTAATTACTTAGTCATTCCATTCTTTGATTTGTATCCTGTGTGTCACTCGTTTCCTATCCTCAGTTACAACAAGGTCTTTTTGTTGTTGTCTGTTTTTCATACTAATTTTTATGCTGCATTATTATTATTATTATTATTATTATTATTATTATTATCATTATTATTCAGAAGATGAACCCTGGAACAAGCCCACCACAAACTGACTTGAAATTCAAGCTCCCAAAGAATATGGTGTTCATTCGAAAGAAGCAACAGAATTTAAAGGGAAACACAGAAAGGCATAAGTTATTAGAAAAACCAATAAATTAACAAATAAAAAATAGATAAATAAAAACGCAAGTCAATGATTAAGATACAAAAACTATAGAAAAATAACAACTTGGGTAGCGTCGATGTTGGTCGTAATGTGAAAGGTTTAAAAGGCTGGGTGGCAATCACATGTGATAGGTCCCCTCTCTCTCTCTCTCTCTCGAATAATAATACCGATACTGATGGAGGTGACGATCAAAGCGGTCATTAGCAGGGGCGAGAAAATAAACATTTTTAATGAAACCTTCCCCGAGTTCACCCGCTCGCCACCTAAAAAAAAAAAAAAAACTCGTGTGATTCTGCAACGTATCTTATTTATACCTCACCATTAAAGGTAAGGAAAAACTATTATTAAATGTCAAAGAGTCACCCCAAACTTATTCTTGATATACGAACTGTGCAACGTATTTTATTTATATGACTCTGTATGAAGTAAACGAAACGATTATTATATGTCAAATTATCACCCCAAATTATAAATGATTTACGAACTGAGCAACGTATTTTTACTTATTCACCTCCGTATACAGTAAAGGAAAAAGATTTTCATATGTCAAAGTGTCACCCCAAGTTATTCATGATATGCGAATTGAGCAACGTATTTTATTCATATAAGTTCGTGTAAAAGGTCAAAAGTCATCCAAAACTATATCAGGAAACACGAATATCGGTCTTTTTTTTAGGTTTTCTCTGACTTCTGTTAATCCCAAGAAATCAGACGAGAGCCGTTTGTATCATGCAGAATCGCCATTATTATTCGAAAGCAACGACACATTACACTTCTGGCACAGATTACTGATTAACCAGTGAAGGACACTGAGCAGCGCAGGTCGTTACAGTTGCCAGCTGACTGCAGTACATGCGTTCACTGTCAACGAGAGTAGACTGTACGGTATTCGCGGTTTCTCCGCGTGATTTAAATTTAAAAAGGTAACCAAGACGCTGGTCAGAATTCTGCGCCAGTGCTAGAATGGCAAGTCATACAGGTTACACCGCTGTTTGAAGTTATCATCAACAACAACACTATCATCATCATCATCAACATCACTGTCGTCACCAACATCATCAACATCACCATCGTCATCAACAACACTATCGTCACCATCATCATCAACAGCTCTATCATCATTATCATCATCACCATCAGCAATACTATCTTCACCATCACCATCAACAACTCTATCGTCACCATCATCATCAACTCTATCATCATCATCATCATCATCAACAATGCTATCAACACTATCTTCACCATCATCAACAACAGCTCTATCATCACCATCATCATCAACAATACCATCTTCACTATCATCATCAACAACTCTATCATCACCATCATCATCAACAACACTATGGACACTATCTTCATCATCATCATCATGATACGTTCAGACGACAGCAGGGAATATAATTAACGAGGTCTATTCATTAGACCTTGATAATTAACATGTAATTAACAATTTTATTTAGTATTCATTAATAGATAAAGAATAACAGCAGGTTGATCAACATACAGACTTTCTACGAGTGATTTTTGTTGTTTACAAATTGACATTCAGTAATCTCAGAGTAGCTTTGTCTTGTTAGTGATCAGAGCTAGGTACGTTTTACTTCCCAAAAGTTGCCACTTAGCGTAAATTCCTCTACCCTGCACCTGAAAACCAATTCACATCCAATGTAAATAAAAGATATACCAGACACATTTTATGCTTTCAGTAAAATAAGAACTCGGTGTTTTAATCATTTACATAAAATAGAATATTAATTAACTAATTAATTAATTTATCTATTTGGTTACTTCGCAGAGCAGTAACAGTTGCTAAATATCTTCTCTCTTCGCACTGCCTATTTCAATAAAAGTCTCGCAAATACTACCATTACATACAGTATCATCCACTATCATATTACAGCTACCTACTAAACCCTCGCAGCAACAGAGGAAATATCATCTGCGGCCCTCAGCAGGTTTGGAATTGCCTCACCTGCGAGTTGTTTTGTTTTTATTTTTTCGTACCACGGCTATAACTTCTCGGCCGTGAGAAAACGAGTTTTCTTAGGCCAGTGAACCATTTATATCTCGCATCAGGTTCAGTTTACCGCCATGTGAAGGTCTCTCAAACGCTATAACCACGTCGTCTGCCTCTAGAGAAACTTCCTGACTTGCGCAATCCGAGGCTCGACTCATCTTCCTGTGAATTCTAGGAACCGCTGCTCTGGCTTTCAGTTCTAGTTCCTTATTTCCATTTAATGTTTTCGTTATCATGCGGCTTCCGTTCGAGTGGCTGGTCTGCAAGAACGTGAAGGAAACTCAGTGACATTCTCTTTTTAAATACTCCAGCGACAAAATGTTTCAAGGTTTCAGGTGCTACTTTGGCTTGTTATCTACGCGTCACCTACTCCGAGGTGGTGGTACTAAACACCTTATGGTGAATATAAAGTAGACGGCTGCACGAAGATATCGTTTATTAATATAATTTGTCGACCACACGATACAGAAATGGGTGCATATGATACTTTGATCCCCGAGGGTCTAGTACTAAACACGGCGTCCCAAGGAGCTTCCTCCATGTTTAGTACTACTCCAGTGACACGTAGATAACAAGCCAAAGTAGTACCAGGATTTAGAAGAGGTGTAGGCTAGGTCAGCATTTAAAAAAAAATGATAAATGCCTACGCACCCTTACGTAAGTTCTCAGCCCTAGGAGAGCTGTTAATCAGCTCAGTGGTCTGGTAAAACTAAGGTATACTTAACTTTTTTCCCTCGGCAGCGAGAGAGAGAGAGAGAGAGAGACTCTGGTGCGTACCAGAAAGTAGAAGGTTTATGAACAATGGGCGTGGAAATTACACGGTTGGATTGTGCTTTACTCCGTGTACGACTACAAAAGGAGACATACTTTTCAAAGGGACGCTAGATAGACCACAAACAATAGAGGCTAGGATGTAGTAAGTCTTAAGGATTAGGGGTCTGTAGTCTTCGTAGCGTATGGTAAGCTTGTAGGGGATTTTAAAGGGAGGAGAGAGAGAGAGAGAGAAAGAGAGAGAGGAGAATCAAAATAGTGTTCAAGCAGGAAACATGACTCTCTTGGAACTATGGAGATAATTTTATGCTTAGGCTTAATTCAGGTTTAGTAGGAATTATAACTTCACACTATATTGAGTTGTTTCGTTATTGCTCTAATTTTCATTCTCATTCGGATTTTATCCTTCCCCAACTTCTATAATTCTGAAGACGTTACACCGAAATCTGAAACAAATTACGACCATGACGAAAGAACGAAAGTTTTATGTCGCTGCACCATCCCTACACAAGCGCAAAAAATAAACAAACGAACAGATAAAGAAGTACCCTGGTCCAGCACAAACCACAGAACAAGTGCTTTAGAATTTATGGGTCATTGTACCTCGAGTTGGTTACTGGAATACCAGAGTCAGAATATTTCCATCTGTCAAAATAGTTTAATTACTGTTGATAGTACTACGATGCAAAATGGGAAATTCTCCTTTCATTTCTTATCTCTTATTTAGGAATATGTGACGGATATTATTGATAAAAGTATGAAGTTAGTAGAATTGCTTCCCAGTTCTATGTTCTTTGGTGTAATTACTGGTTTTATTAAGTACTATGTTGGAAAAGTGTGCATTTATAATTCCTGGATTATGCACTGATGTTTCCAGAACATTTGTCAAACACCTCTCTTTCTCTCTCTCTCTCTCTCTCTCCCTTTGACATAAACGCACTGGTGTGCAACACTCCCCACACTCGCTTAAGAATCAATACCATCTTAAGGAGAAACTGTTCTAGAATATCAGATTAGTTCAAGAACATCCAAAACATGTGTAGTAAGGGATCTTTGACCGTCTGTCTTGCTTTCGCTGATTTGTGTTAAGAATATACAATGAACGATCACTTGTTTCTTGTTAATTCTCCAAGGTAAGATTGAGAATTTCACAGTAACTGAATTCTGAGAATTTCACAATAACTGAATTCACTTTGCTGGAATCGGCCAGAAGAGTTCTAGGTGTTCTTGGTCAAGTCCACTGACCATCTTTAATCGATAGATTGATAAAACAAACATTATATTTCCTACTGCATGAATTAGTCAAGCCAGTAACATAGGCACTGTTACACTGGAAATGCCAAAGTTTCTTTTATATAAAATCTTATGGAGATATACATGATAAAATTATTTTTGACAATGAAAAACCTTAAACCCCCCTCTTCTTGGAACTGCTCCATAAGAACAGGCAGAAGAAGTCACTCGTGCAATATTCACTTTTCTCTGATGTTTAAGGGATCGTATATCTTATAAATTCTCTTTATGTACTTCAGAAGAGTCTCCTAGGTTTCGTTACGTGTTGTGAGTACGGTGGAACTTTCTGTTTTGCAATGCACGATGAGCATAGCATCTCCGGATACAGTATTGTGCTTTCTGGGAGCCTGGTTCAGTGATTTCATCTGGCCAAGATCACTTTACAAGACGATTCTATCCTGACCATGAGAAAAATCTAACCTCGTTACACACACATAAACACATACACACATGTGTGTGTTTGTGTGTGTGTAATGAGTCTAGAATCGTCTTGTAAAGTGATCTTGGTCCGCTGAAATCAATGAACCAGACTCCCAGAATGCAGAATACAGTATCCAGGAATGCTATGCTCATCGTGCATCACAAACCAAAAAGTTCTTGTCATAAGCTATATGTATACACACAAAAACAAACACACACACACACACATATATATATATATATATATATATATATATATATATATATATATATATATATATATACATAATTAGCTTATGACAAAACTTACATCCATACAGTGCAGAGTACATTGAGGATACATATAACAGAATATAACTCTCTGAGAACGATCAAAAGTTTACACGATGTAAGTAGAAGAGTTAACAGATTTGTTGTAAAAGTGGTTCTGAGACAAAAACGATGTATTGTGTGCTGAAGGCTGTTTAGTTTCTTATTTGACGGACTGGTGCGAGAAATCGGAGAGAGTACATTAAATACAGCCAGGCAGCTGAAGAATAAGAAAATGAGTCGTGAATGGAATGAGGAATACCTGATATCTGTAGATGATGCAGAAGTGACTGGGAATGCTGAAGAGAAATTGCTTTTACAAGGGGAGTAAGTTGAAGTCAATGCGAGCGAGAGTAAGTTTACGATGGAAAGTGGAAAACAGGAAGATGGAATAATCAATGTTCATATGGGCGATGAGAGAAAAGAAGCAAAAAATCTGCAAGAGAACTGTAGCTGTAGAAGAGAAGGGTGGAAAGTCTAACGGACTGTCGGGCCAAGTCACCTTTAAGTAAGAAGGACTGAAAATGTGTAAAAGGTGGAAATATTATGTAGAAGTCATGAAAAGCTTCAGCGGGCAATAAATTTTCTCAGATTGTGTTGAGAAGGTTTGATCATGTGGAAAGAAAGGAGGATGGTCAGTTTGTGAAAAAAGTGTACAATTTAAAAGCGTTGGGAGGAAGGAGGGAGGAAGGCCCCGGAATGGCTTTAGTAAATTAAAAAAAATGATTGAAATAGAAGGGTCTTCATAATCAGAATGCGAAAGAGTGCATGTACAATGGTAGTATGTGGCGCAGTGATGCAGCAGTGTTCAAAGGGATGGTGGTGGCTCTCCTATATGCGTAACTGAATCGGCTGATACCGTGGAAGTATTCTGCACAAGAGGTTCATCCAAAACCATAACTCGCTTCTCGTTTAATTACCCTTTCAAAAGCCTTCAGTCAAATGCGGAACTGAAGTGGAAGCAAATGACCTACTAACATTTCTGGAGGCGGTGTCAACATCTCGAAGCATAAAAGTTTTTGCTTAAAAATAGGGAATGTCCCAGCAACTAAGATTTTAACGACTACAACTCTTGAATGTAAATGTATCTGTTTTGACATCCGTGTTCATAAAACTCTTTAACATTTAGGCTTTAATTTCTCTGTACTGAATAACAGTTTGCTTGCTAAGCTTTCATCTTTATTAAGGGAAACGACGAACTAGAGAGAGAGAGAGAGAGAGAGAGAGAGAGAGAGAGAGAGAGAGAGAGAGCAATGACGATACGTTGACCGTTACTTGGAAACAGTTTAAATTCAGGGAAAAAAAAACTTGTATTGTGTGGACTTGTTTTAATCTACTAACCCGTGCAATGTTCTTGACATATAAAATCGGACGGATGAGTGATCTCTCTCTCTGTCTCTCTCACTTTCACTAAATACTGAAATATATACTCGTGTATCATCGACAATAATCTTGAAGATTTACTAGTAACCTCTTGACGTCAACCGCCCCAGTATGCTTATTTATAGAGAATGTAAACAAAATCTTACTCCTTGTAGTGATTATAATGTATTCTTTCTTTATATACGATATATTTCAGCAGCAAGCTGTTACCCTTGAAATGGATTGGCTCCAGAGAAAAACACAAATAATACTCAAAACCACATGGATAAACTTCCTATGCGGGAAACTTCCACAATATTGTCTGAGCAACTCAGAGTACTCAGCCATCTTTCAACCTATGTTAACCATCTGGTCATTCTAGCTATAGGCGGACTAGGCGAATGCCTAGTGCCTCCAAGCCACCGGGGGGGCGCCGGGGTAGCATGGAAAATTTAAATTTCCCAAGCCACTCGGTGGCCCCCGAAAAGTTTGAAAATTTGAAAGATACTATCATGTGCACCTTATATTATATGTATACCTGTGACAATTTTCATTTATTAGCATTTGTGTAATTAATTGCAATTGTTGGCACTACAGATTTCTGTGCTATATAATTAGTTAGACCCATCATTCCCGCTAAGGGACCCTAAACCCTATATTTTAGGTAAAAATGGTTGTCACACCGAAATCTAGATAAGCAACCATAGTATACTACAGACATTGTACTTTCAGTTTCGGTGGGTTTTAGCGCGTTTGCGCGCGCTCATGTTTAAATACCACCCTCCATTTAAATGCCACGTGGTCGTTCTTGACTTCTGTCAAAACATTACAGATCGCAATTTCTTTATTACTTTCGGATTTTCTAATTTTTTCGTGGTTTCTTGCGATGTTTACGTTTCTCGGATAGATAAACGTTTGTCCTCGAGTCATTTCATACCTAAGGCGGGTAGTTGGCAAGCAACTACTTTGTATGGCACGTCGTTTCATAATGTCTCCATGACGGTTTGTTTACATTTAGTCTGTGGTACCATGAATGACTGAATTCAGGGATTTTATTATATTCGTTCGTTTTTCCAGGTAATATTACTTAGTTCGATTCGTTATACAGCTGTTCCAGGATGCCTAGGCCAGGGAAACAGTTGAAACAACAGAGAGGATGCACATTTAGGGGGTGAAGCATTCAAGCAAAAACTTGAAACTGAAAAGAAAATCTTCAGTGAAAGTCCATCCATAAAACGTTCTTTGTTTTAGAACGTAAATCGTATTCAGTGGAAAGCCTGTTGACGCAACTAGTGGGAAGTACTGTATTATGAAATGTGATTATATTGAAGGTGTATTTAGAAAAATGCCTGTCCTTATTGTCGTGAAAATTCTGATACTGACGTGAAAATAGTATATAAATTACTTGACTGTTCCATTTTTGTTATGTGCAGAGGGTGTGAAATTATTATAAATGATGATACATGTAATTCAAGCTTTTTACCATTAACTTCTATGGTTGTTTATGTAACAATGTTGTTGGGGTTAGGCTACAATGGGTTTTCAAAACTGACTGCACAAGCAGTTGCTAATTATAATGCAGGCTGTAAGGCCAGTCACTTAGATACTGTCTTGGCTTCCAGCGCACTAATATTTCATCATTATACCTAACCAAGATAGATGAAAATATGGACTTGCCATTCAAGAAATAGACCAGAAAGAAAAGGAAGACTGTAAAAGATACAGATTGTAAAGCAGGAGAAGGATCAATGCCAGGAAACTTAAAAAATCAACAAAAATCATCAAATAATCAAGAAAAAACATAAAAAAACTTTGCCGTCTTCAACTTGAATTATCTCAAAAGTACCTATCTAGGGGCCCCCAAACAGCATCTTGCCTAGGGCCCCCACAAAGCTAGAAACGACCCTGAAGTAACTCCATATATTTTCTAATCTTTCAGCCCATACTATGCACAAAATACGTAAATGTTAACTCATTTCAATAAATGATAATTCATTTCAATAGCCTGGAATAGGTGAATATGATATACGTGGATCTAAGAAATGCATAGGGTCTACCTGATGGAAATGCATTGTGGAAGATGCTGCGGATTGGTGCAGAAGGTTCTTTGCTGAGTAATAAAATGTTTTGTAGATTCAAACTTAGCAAGTGTTCATATTTGTAGATGAGTCTAAGATAGCGGTGAGTTATGTCTCAGTATCTGTCAAATATCATTATATTGGGGGGAAATGCAAGAAGTCAGAGAAAAAATATTAAAGGAGTGTGCAAAGACATACTCTAAAAGGAAAGGATCCTTGAATGGAGCTGACTAATGTTCACAGATGAAGTATTGGTGATAGTGACGATAAACTTTAGACTAGTGAAAGAGCTTGAAAAGCTTTCTAAGACGAGAATGTCGAAGGTGGATGTAACTAAAGGTAAGGGTAGAGGGCAAATGAGAATTAGAAGCTGGAGCAATGAATGTTAACGTAGCAAAGTGAATTAACGCATGGTTGTTGAAACTCGCTCATGCGGTCGGGTCTAGTGCTATCACGGAAGGTGGTCTAGGCATTCGGGTCGTTTCGGCCGTAAGTCGTTTCGGCCGAAGTACGTTTACGTGCAAAACGGGCGCCGTGTTTACTACCAGCCCCTTGGGGATGTACGTCAAACATGAAATAATAATGGTAAATACCATAAACATAACGTCTTACATTGTTTTGGATGTTACGGCCTAAAATGACTTACGGCCGAAACGACCAGGACCGGGGTCTAGTGCTATCACGGAAGGTGAGAGCTCCTATTCCCAGTTTAAACAAAACTTCAAAGACGATTCAAGTACAGTTGTACTTCGCTGAGAAATGTGTACAGTTTTAAGGATGACAGATGTTTCCTTTCTTAAAGCCGTATCCTACGAAAGCAGAATGGAAAGAAAGGTTTTCGCCGTACTCATCGTGTCCTCAGCGATGAGTCAGTGTCGGATGTCGTTCTGTGATGTCAAAGGCAGTTGACTAGCCTATATCATCATATTATCGATGAAGGGTTGAGCTGTTTGGTGGTGCGGCTTCTGAGTTTTTCTTGGCTTGTTCGCTGAACTACAGAGCTTCATCGAGTGATCAATACCTGTCTGTTTTCTGTACATTTCGTTTCTTGGTTCTGTGTGTTGTGGGATGATGCACTCTTCTGTTAGTTGTTTCCTTTATCATTTATTGTCAATGATGACAAGTGATTCTCTCTCTCTCTCTCTCTCTCTCTCTCTCTCTCTCTCTCTCTGTGTGTGTGTTTATGTGTGTGTGTTTATGTGTGTGTGTGCGTGCGTGTGTGTCGAGCGTCTTCATGAAAAGCCCATTATTTCCACAAAACCTCAATTATTTACATTTAACCTATCGTCTTTTAAACTACAAAATTACCCCGATGAAAATTTCTTCATGACATTTCAACATCGGTTTGGTATTTTAATGACGCAGCTAGCTGTAGCAACGGGAAAATGACTTAGAAATGGTCACATAACACCTGAAAGACAACTGTTTTTATCCCCCTAACTGTTTATTCAATGCAAGACAAAAACAACGCTCCCTACATGGCAGGCAAACAGATTTCTGCATTCAGTTCGCAGTGGACGGTAAAGTACCGACGCTGTGAGTCCTTGGGGACTGGCCAGTGGACTGAATGATTAATTAAATTCACCTGGAGTTGCAAGCTGCAGATTTATTACTCTTATTGTTATCGTTATTTGTTAAACGTGTTTGTGTTTGTGTGCGCGCGCGTGTGTGTATGTAGGAGGTTAGGGGTAGTTGGAGGTAATGTTAAAATTTACTATGTCCACATTCAAAAATGCATAGCCTATATTTCTACTTTTATTTGGTGAGCATTTATATAATACAATGGCATTTATAAACCAAGATCAACGTGGCTGGTTCCGTGCTTTATTTCATGAAGTTGCAATATCAAATAACTGTACAGTGACAGACTCGTGTTACGTAGGCAGTGCTGGAGGGTCTTTGCAGTGCCCCTTTTGGCAACCATGGCGCATTTCCCTCTCTCTGTTAATTTTCGTCCATTCCTGATCGCTTCATAAACTAGACTGAGTTATATTTAACTAGACTGAGCTATATTTATGGCGAGTCCGAAAGATTTGTTCAGTAAACTACAGCAGGGTGAAAGCTACAGTTTCAATATGTAAGGTTTATGAGGCGACCAGGAATGGACGAAAATTAAAAGAGAGAGGGAAATGCGCCATGGTTGCCAAAAGGGCCACTGCAGAGACCCTCCAGCACTGCCTACGTAACACGAGTCTGTCACTGTACAGTTACTTGATATTGCAACTTCGTGAAATGAAACATGGAACCAGCCACGTTGATCTGGGTTTACAAATGCTGTTGTATATAAATGATCACCAAATAAAAGTAGAAATATATACATTTTTGAATGTGGATATAACAAATCTTAACATTACCTCTAACTAACCCTAACTTCCTACACACACACACACACACACACACAACACAAAAAAAAAAAAAGACAAACACTGTTTTTATCAATATCCTCGCCAAGAACATCATTACTGTCAAGAAATATCCTTGTG
>JANJGK010000038.1:25780036-25782536 GCA_039081455.1 Macrobrachium rosenbergii
AAGAAGAAGAAGAAGAATTCTGAATACTATCACAGATGTAATCTAACCCTTTCGACTGCATTCCTCGCATTCCGATTTGCACTAAGCTTACCAACTCATGCTAAAGGACTAAAGCATTCATTTGTTTCTATTTAGCAACTCATGAATCAATTACCATCTTTTCAAAAGCTCTCGCATGTCCGCATCTCTTTGATATCGATCCTCAAGAGTTCGAAAGATCTATCATAACCTTTATCATAACAACGAAAGCTCCGTTGCAGTCTCGTATATCAGAGTTCTCTCTCTCTCTCTCACTCTCTCTCTCTCTCTCTCTCTCTCTCTCTCTCTTGTAGTCTGAGGTTCGTGACTGGCAAGGCGCGTCCTTGCCAACATTGCTTCCGCCCCAAGCAAGATTTTATGTAGCGTTGCTCTTTTGGTTTCATTTTTCTCATTTTGTTTCCTTATCATGAGAAAGGCGGGCAGGCCACTGTATAGGAGGAAGGAGTAGTTTTGTTCAGTAAGGTTTGAGAGAGTAGATTCTTTGTTTTTTTTTATGGGAATATTTGATGAACGGTTTCACCTCACTGGAGTTAGGCTTACCTCGTAGAGGGCCCCCTGCACGCGTGGTTATTTGTTTGAATCGCATGTCTCAGTACGTGCAAATTGGAACGTAGACACAGACACAGACACACACAGACAGAGGGACAGACAGACAGACACATATGTATATATATATATATATACATATATACTCACATATGTATGTATATATGTGTGTGTCTGTCTTGTACTGAAGATGCCAATGAAGCATTTAACAGGGCACTAATCTGACATCTATCTTATTTTTCTCTCTAATTCATTTTCTCTCAAGCCACCAGATGCAGCCAAGAACAGTCGACTAACAACCAGGTGAAAATTTACCTTAGGTCACGATAGGAAACATTTCTATTCCGCCCCTATCCTCGCCAGAGAGAGAGAGAGAGAGAGAGAGAGAGAGAGAGAGAGAGAGAGAGAGATGACCATTATATTATTATAATTATTGCTAAGAGATTCACAATTTCGTGAAAAACAATCTGTGTAATAAAAATCCATAATTATATAGTTTATTGTTTACATTGTGTATTTTACACAGTAAAATATTTACTATATAATTGTGGATTTTTATTACATTATTATTATTATTATTATTATTATTATTATTATTATTATTATTATTATTATTATTATTATTATTATTATTATACAGAAGATGACCCTATTCATACGGAACAAGCCCACCAAAGGGGCCACTGACTTGAAATTGAAGCTTCCAAAGAATATGGCGTCATTAGAGAGAAGTAACAGAAGGTAATGGGAAATATAGAAAGAAGCGATCACTTATTAAAAAGAAAAAAATAAAAAATTAATAAATGAATATAAAAATGCAAGTAATGCAAGTAGTGATGCGTTACATCTTCGCTTCAACCTCTGCAAGTGAATAAATGATAAACACATTTAAACAGTCAAAGACTGGTAACAAGTTAAGTATACCTTAGTTTAACCAGACCACTGAGAAGCTGATTAACAGCTCTCCTAGGGCTGGCCCGAAGGATTAGGCTTATTTTACGTGTCTAAGAACCAATTGGTTACCTAGCAACGCGACCTACAGCTTATTGTGGAACCCGAACCACATTATACCGAGAAACGAATTTCTATCACCAGAAGTAAATTCCTCTAATTCTTCATTGGCCGGCCGGAGAATCGAACGCAGGCATAGGAGAGTGCTAGCCGAGTACGATATCGACCCGTCAAATGAAGAACTGTAAAGACTGGTACCGAAAAGCTGGCTGATTAGATTTATAGTTGTCGTTGAAGAAGTCCCATGACAAATTCGTTTTTATCAGGAATTCTGAATTTAATTCAGATAAAGAATAAGAAAAACTGTTGCTGAATAAGTGAAGATAAGCCTCTATGGTATCGGCGTGACTGAGTGGTGCTCGTCACTTCTTGGAGGACGAGGATTGATGTGGAAGAGTTTTACAGATTTCTTGATAATTAGCTCTCTCTCTCTTTCCACCCCTCTCAAGTACCTATTTCTTTTATCACCTTCTTTCTTTATTTGGAAAATGCGCTCGTTGCGGAAGAGCTTAGAATGTTTTTCAATACCTTAAACGATAAGCATTTTCAAATGCTCCCAAGAGGTTTACCACGTTGAATTTCAGTGTAATCTAACATCCTTTTGTGCCCCTCTCAAGTATTCATTTTGTTATTACTTTTTTTTTTTATTAGGAAGCTGTATACATATTGCGGAAGAACTTCGAATGCTTTGCAATATCATGAACGAGAAGTATTTTCAAATACTTCCTAAACAGTTTGAATTTCAGATTAATCCAACAGCCATTTTACGATATACATACATGTATATACTGTATATATATAATATTTATATATAATATATATGTATATATAATACATATATGCAGTATATTTATGTATATATATATATATATATATATATATATATATATATATATATATATAT
>JANJGK010000038.1:25785036-25787536 GCA_039081455.1 Macrobrachium rosenbergii
AGTTCTGAAAGCCGAGAGCTCTCTTGCAAGGGAGGCATGCTTATGAACTGAAGTAAAGATCATAGCTTCATTATGGCTGAAGCATCTTCGATAGGCCTAACTGACAACAAGAGTTAAAAAGAATGCAGTCTCGTGCTGCAAACAATAGTACTAAATAAATAAATAAACAGATAGATAAATAGTTAAATGAATAAAAAGAATGCGTCTAAGGTTACACCCTTAGAGTGCTTACAGTGGCTGAAGAGGGGAGGATCCCTGCATGCAACTCTGAACCTTGCCAGTAAGTGGGTGCCATTGTATCCTTCCCTTCCCCTTACCATTCAGCAACCCACTGATGGCAACACCCCTCAGTGCACCACGGAGTCACTGTGACGTCACTTCCCTCGTTGTTTTGAGGGACATTCCTGCGGCTCCAATCGGCGAAGGGCATCATCACTTGGGCTTCAGACGTCTCGGGATGGGATGAGGGATGTTGGGAGGACTAAGGACCTTGGGGAGGACCATCTCGTCCCTCTGCTATCGAATGGTTCATCTCTGCGTTTACTTATCGTTGGAGGCTTCACCACGGTCTAGAATCTTACTAGACCGTAGGCTGGACAGATTATTTTAGACTCGGCCCATGGCGCGTACGATAAGTCGAAATATGAGGACAAATTCAAGCTAAAGCTTAATCTTATCGATTGGACAGTGTTGAATATTTTCTTATTCTTACTCAACTCCCGATCTGCCTTTGTCTGTCCTGACACAGTTTGGTGGTTGTGCGCAGATGTGAACTGGTAAACGATTTTGATTCCCTATTATTGCTGCAGGTGGGACTCTCGAATTTCCTCTGCAATTCAGAAAAGTTGACGGATCACTTCTCGAGCTGCCTGTTTGCTCTCGGCGATGATTATGAATGTCAGTGTAGTTTTATCTTTATTTGTTATGTAACACTGATTGTAAATTTCTGGAGTTACATTCATTCCATAATCTGTATCTCTTTTGTGGCGTGTTGCATCTTTCAACTCATTCTCCTCTGCATTCAGACGTTCACGGCAATGAGCGTTTCACATTTTCTTTCTTTGACATTAATGATGACGAGAGTTCATTTCGGAATTGAATGGAATATAGAATTTAGGGCAAAGGCCGAGCGCTGGGACCTATAAGGTCAATCAGTGCTGAAAGGGGAAACTGAGAGTAGAAAGCTCTGAAAGGTGTAACAGGAGGAAAACCTCGCAGTTGCACTATGAAACAACTGTTAGGAGAGGGTGGACAGCAAGATGGAAGAAAGAGAATATGAACGGAAGCACAGTAATAGGAATGAAAGGGGTTGCAGCTAGGGGCCGAAGGGACGCTGCACAGAACCTTAAGTAATGCCTACAGTACACCGCGTGAAGTGCACTGACGGCACCATTCCCGTACGGGAGAGTTCATTTCGGGCAAGGGGAAAAATAATCAAAGTCGAGAGATAATTACAACCTCTGGGGAAGGTTTTGACTCTTGTTGAAAGCGTGGATTTACTCGGTACGCCCGGTTGCAATACATATCTATCCAATGACAGTCAAATACGTGTTCATGACAGACCTGCTTATTTACTTTCTCTTATTGATATCTGTGATAGTTGCTCCATCTTCTCATTGGGTATTACAACGTCCCTAGCCTTCCCAATCATCTTTTCTGAAATTTAGCTGTCCCATAATTGATTGATTGATTGATTCATGGTTACTAAAACTGGCGACACAACAGCTGTCCCATAATGATTCCCACCATATTTTTCAAAATTACTTTCTATACTCATATTTCTATAACACGATGTGTTGAGCTTGCTATAACATCAACGCACTTTTAGCTAGGTTCGTGGACATTGAATCCCTGCATTTGATTTTACTACTGTTTGCATAATTACTTGACTTGGATCATTCCTTTAACTACTGTAACTCTCTCCAGTTGCAAAAGTGCTATAAATGGCAGAAAGTAGGTTATGAAATTTTATGTATTCTGTTGCTGTGTGAAGATAAACAATATTGAGCTTGTAACACTTGTTTCGGTCCATTACACCATGAATCCAATGCTCTTTTTTTTTTATATTCTTACCGCATTCTTATTATAACTTTTTTTGTTGCATCGCCTCTACTTTTTTCCTTTCCTAGTGCCTGGTGGTATGCAGAGCATTCCCAGTGGGTCTACCCATGTGTCTTTAATCTTGTCTTTCCATGCGAAGAATATGTGTTTGCTACTGAAATCCTGAAACTGTATACGCTGAAGAATGCATAACCTTAAAGACTCAACATCTGTTTCTTGAATTAATTCGTTGAAGCTTTGTTTCCCTGGCTTATCGCTCTTTCCAAGGCTCAGTTGTTGCTTACTTATGACTGTATGGTCTACTAGCAATAGCTGCAATAATCAGCTGCTGAGAAAAGAGTCCTAACCTTTTTGATCGTGTCTACTTGTGAAAAGAAATCCTGTTTTTTACCAGGATCCTTGATAACTTCTACAAGTCCACCTTTTCTTTTCTCTTCTC
>JANJGK010000038.1:25792536-25825036 GCA_039081455.1 Macrobrachium rosenbergii
CCTCGTAACTTCCGGTATCATAATTATGGGCGTTACGGAAATCCTGGGCTGTGACATTTGGGAGTACGAGACTTTACGCGCCATTTTCGGATTTTTCTAGGAATAAAGTTATTTTTATTATTGTGCGTAGCAGCAGTAATAGTAATAGCAGGAGTTATTATACGTAACTTTATATATATATATATATATATATATATATATATATATACATATATATATATATATATATATATACTGTATATATATATATATATATATATATATATATATATATATATATATATATATATATATTTCGTGGTGCACCTAGATATTTTTCAATAATTTCTTTCTCCATATTTTTATTGGTTTAGGTCAGTGAGGTACAGCAAATTAATCTATTATACGTAACTCGATTTCGAAAGATATTTATAAACAAAAAGTAGTGAAAGGTTATTAATTTCCAATAATTAATTAATTTGCTTTTAAGGTATCTTAACAATATTTACAATTTGTAAGATATTTTATCAATTTTTACAATTCAAGATTGAGAGTTGCCAAACTATATTGTGACAACAGTCCTTTACAACTCCTAATCAAGAAAGAAAAATAAAATAACGATATAGAGTTGAGGATCTTTACCCTACACTCTTTCTTCATTAACCAGTTTACGTAAACGAATGTTTTTCAAAAAGAGCAAAAGTTCTGTAGAACTGAATGACGCCTATTTTCACCCGTAATGACACAACCGTGGTAAATACTCATACATTCACTTCAGAAGTCGGAATAGCAAACACTTGCTTCCGGTGAGGATGAAGTCAGAAGTCTTTGTTTATAACTGTTTTCCGAAAGGATTCGTAAATCCCCATTTGACATAACACCTTGGTTTTGGCATCACTGCTACTGGGCACCGCAGGGCACCGTAGGAGAGAAGTAGGAGAGAAGTGGGTACATAGGTCTCGGCTCGTGACGTGGGAGGGTTTCCCGACGTTTTGACATCCGCTAGAAATTTTAGATTCTTGTGCTGCCGCCACTGTTAGCTTGTTTTTTTTTTTATTTGGTTTTATTTGATTTCTTGGTAAGAAATAGAATGTGGCGCGCTTTCAGCTGGTTCTTTTTCGCTTTACAAATTGAATGATAATTGCTTGCCTACGTCAGCGTTACATTATCTTTGTGGGCTATGTAAGATGGTAGGGTACTGTATGATAAATTTATGACTACTAGTGGGTTAGTACTACTCAATAGTTTTTGAGATTTATACATTGATAAATTTAAAATTAATATTAGGTGACACTTCACTATAGATTTTTGAGAATGATTTATATACTGATCAAGTTCAATACACTAATAGTTGTTACTCTACCACAGGTTTTTGAGAGTTATTGACGTAAAATGCAAAGTAACAAGAAGAAGAAATATGATCATTTGCTTCCTTCCGTTGAGGCTTTTATCACCCTCCACTTTTCGTTTTGAGCGTAAAGCTTCTACCTATAAGAAAAGTGGCTTTCTCAGTACAGAAGAGCCTCGTCGGCACTTTGTCATCCGTAAATATAAACATCTAAGCTATATCCAACCAGTTAAGTCCCACAGAAGGTGAGTTTTTTCCGCCAACCCGAATGCGTGCTTGGAAATGAGATGTTCTCCTATCTCCTGGAGATAAGCATTATCAGCGAAGTTTACGCATCTTACTGTAAACAGCGTCACTTTCTTATCAACAGGGTCTTCAATTATTTCGGGGGTTTGGCCCATCCGTTCGGTTAGACTTAATTCAACTTGTCGGTTGAGGAGAAGGACGATTTCAAGAGGGAATGCTTCGCAAAGAGTGTTATACCAATTTTTTTTTTTTCGCCAAGATTCGTGTCATTTAAATAAGTCGTATCCTGATTTTCTTCTTTGCATTTCTTAGTCCATTCTCTCCTAATTAATGTATGTCTTTATCATTACCATTAATCGTTGCAGTAGTGGTATAATTTTTCCAGTTGTTGATGGTAACAGTAATCAAAGATGGTGCACTAGTGTTGGATAAAGTAATTGTCTTCTTCATTGGTAAAGTCTACTTTGATTATTATAATCAATATGGGAAAAAAATAACATCAGGTCTTTTCAAGATGGCCCTAACATATCCTAAGAGGATTAATGTTAGAATATCCAAAAACTCTTACCTCAACCTGGACTCATAACCACCCAGCTTAACCCCGTAGCTGGGGTAGTGCTGTAAGCGCACCCTCACGTGGTGCACTGTAGGCATTACTAAAGGATGTTTGCAGCGTCCGTTCAGCCTTTTTAGCCTTTTATTTTACCCCCATATTCGCTCTCTTTCCTAAATTTAGCTGTCCAACACCTCTAACTATTACTCCTTAGTGTAACTGTAGAGTTTTCTCCCAGTTTAATCAGCTCAGTGGTCTGGTAAAACTAAGGTATACTTACTTTCTCCCAGTTCCACCTTTCAAACTTTGTACTTCATCTTCCCAACTATCCGGATCTCTTTATCTTCGCTGTCCAACCACTTGAACTCCCTCTTTTCGCTGTCTTGAACGCTGAATGGTCGAAAGTGCCCCAGTGTTTGGCTTGACAGTCTCCTCAACTTCATAAATCACATCATAACTCGGGTGAAAAAAAAACTGCTCGTTCGTCAGTTGTCATTTCATGTTGAATGCTGCAGTTGCATTGAATCTTTTTTGGCTTCAGTGTGGAGATTATTCTGAATCACGTCTAATTCGCTCAGGTTAACAACACTGACGTCCTTTCTTTCTGATTTTATTCCGAGGAATCTACGACTTTTCTCTGTTGAAACGGAGAACCAATGCTTTTATTTAAAACAATCAAACAGGACTATTTCAAATTTTTTTGCTTGCATTGGAAGCAATACTAATGTTATGACAGTTTTTTTCGGTTTTTTTTATTCAACATTTAAACTGAGGTTTGATGATGACTTTTTTTTCGTCCAACGCATCGGCGATGAGTGAACGAAAGTTTTTAAAATGTTTCGTCAGTTTTTCCGAAATTTGGCTACACGTGATATTTTCTTATGGTCTTGAAATATGTAATAGATTTCGCTCTTATGAAACATATTACTGCCTTATTGCATGCAACAACCGTGTTTTCACATTAAAATAAGATATAAATATGGAATATGTTAGGTTGCCAGTTCGTGAATTTTGAACGAAATCCTATGCAATCATGTCGTATCACTTAAGAGCATAGCTGTACAAGTACATACTTGTGTTTCTGTTCAGTGAATATGTCTTGATCGAGACCCAGTAAACAAACCTGAAAAGTGAAATAATTGAATATGTACCGTTTTCATGATGGTGAAAAGTTTAAAGGCAATAATTAAGAAGTTTACAATGGTTTTGCATAAAGTACATACGCTAATGATTATGTTTTTGCATTTTAAGAAATTCTCGAGAATTGCTAGGGAAATTGGTGATGGTCAGTACGTGAAACGAAGTAAGAAAATTTTAATATTTATCCAGTTAACTGAAATGTGAGAGACATAAGAGATCAGATCTACACACACACATACACACGCACACACACATATATATACATATATATCTGAATGTATGTAATATATATATATATATATATATATATATATATATATATATATATATATATATATATATATATATTTCGTGGTGCACCTAGATATTTTTAAATAATTTCTTTCTCCATATTTTTATTGGTTTAGGTCAGCGAGGTACAGCAAATTAATCTATTATAAGTAACTTGATTTCCGAAGATATTTATATACAAAAAGTAGTGAAAGGTTATTAATTTCCAGTAATTAATTATTTTGCTTTCAAGGTATCTGAGAAAACATTTAACATGCCTTATACACTTTGCGAAAGTATTAACATTTGGCTTCCTATGATAGATAAGTTTATGATACTTTAAAACAATTATCGATTATAACAAGTTTCCGTAATCCTTTCATTTGAAGCTCAAATGGTTGTTCACACATATTCTTAGCTTCATGCAATTGCGTCTTGGCTAATTTTTAATTTTTAGTTTTCTGTAAAAGAAAACTGTTGTGCCGACTTTGTCTGGCCGTCCGCACTGTTTCTGTCCGTCCTCAGATCTTAAAAACTACTGAGTCTAGACGGCTGCAAATTGGGAAGTTGATCAAACACCCTCCAATCATCAAATATACCAAATTGCAGCCCTCTAGCCTCAGTAGTTTTTATTTTATTTAAGGTTAAAGTTAGCCATAATCGTGCTTTTGGCAACTACATAGATAGACCACCACCGGGCCGTGGTTAAAGTTTCATGGGCCGTGGCTTATACAGCATTATACCGAGACCACCGAAAAATATATCTATTTTCGGTGGTCTTGATTATACGCTGTAGCGGCTGTACAGAAAACTCGATTGCGCCTAAGAAACTTCGGCGCAATTAAAAATTTTTTACTTACCTAAACCCATGTTCCTCGACTCCAAGTAACTATCTTTGTGATTCAGGTTACTGAAAAAGAGGTATTTTGGCGTTTATTATTAAATCTCGGAAACAGAATACCGAAACATTTCCTTTCAGCGCTGAATGACATCATAGGCCCCAGCGCTTGGCTTTTGGGAATATAGAGGGAACACAAATTTTGGCTAAAGGCCAAGCGCTGGGACCTATGAGGTCATTCAGAGCTGAAAGAAAAACCGAGGGTAGAAAGGTATGAAAGGTGTAACAGGAGGAAAACCTCGCAGTTGCACTATGGCGCAATTGTTAGGAAAGGGTGGAAAGCAAGACGAAAAAAAGCGAATATGAACGGAGGTACAGTAAAAGGAATGAAAGGGGTTGGCAACTAGGGGCCGAAGCTTAAGTAATACGTACCAACAGTGTACCTCATGAGTTCCTTGTGAATGAAAACTATATGATTAGAAAGATAAAGTAGAGAGAAGATGTTCAGATGTTTTGACAATCTATACTGACATGTCTGTCGTACTTAAATAAATAAAGGGAAGTTTACATGTCAACTCAAACGTAGCAACTGATATGGTTGGTCATAGTCCCGTTTGATAGCACTTTCTAATTTGTCCATTTATGGGAAAAAACTAGATATGTCCACTTATGAGAAAGACTAAATATGTCCATTTATGAGGAAGAATTAAATATGTCCATTTATGAGGAAAAACTAAATATGTCCGTTCATGGTAGAAAATTAAATTTGACCATTCATGAGGGAAAATGAAATATGCCCATTTATGCGAAGAATTAAATATGTCCATTTATTAGAAAAAATTAAATTTGCCCATTTATAAGAAAAATAAGGATGTCCAATTATGAGAAAACAGTAAATATGTCCATTTATAATAAGAAAAATTGAATGAGTCCATTTATAAGGAAAATTTAAATTTGTCTATTTATGAGAAAAATAAGGACGTCCATTTATGAGAAAACATTATATATGTCCATTCATAAGGAAAAATTAAATTTGTCCATTTATGAGAAAAAAATTATATTTGTCCATTTATGAGATAAAATTAAATTTGTCCATTTATAAGAAAAAAAATAAGTTGATCTATTTAAGAGAAAAAATAAGGATGTCCATTTATGAGAAAACATCAAACATGTCCATCTATGATAAAAAATTTAATGTGTCCATTTATGATAAAAAAATTTATTACGTCTACTTATGAGAAAAAAAAATTAATTACGTACATTTATGAGAAAAAATTGAATAGGTCCATTATGAGGAAAAAATAAATGTTCCCATTTATGAGAAAAAATGACATATTTCTTACAGAACGCGGCCCACAAGCAAGGCGCGCACTGAATCACGTTTCCACGTTTCACAACTCCGTTGATATAGAATATATATACCACTTCTCTTTGTTTTCTTTATTTGATTTTAACTCTCTGAGGCCACTCGGCGAAGCCACTTCAACTTGAGAGGTCTCCTGAGAGGTTGACTGACTGAGAGATGGCAAGAGGAAGTTTAGGCCTTCCTTCCTGGTTTGTGTTTTATTTTTATCTTTTCTTATTAGTTTTCTGAGAGGAAAACTAATGTGCCGGCTTTGTCTGTCCGTCCGCACTTTTTCTGTCCGCACTTTTTCTATCCGCACTTTTCTGCCCGTTCTCAGATCTTAAAAACTACTGAGGCTAGAGGGCTGCAAATTGGTATGTTGATCATCCACCCTCCGATCATCAAACATACCAAATTGCACCCCTGTAGCTTAAGTAGTTTTGATTTTATTTAAGGTTAAAGTCAGCCATAGTCGTGCTCCTGGCAACGCAACAACACAGGCCACCACGGCCGGCTGAGAGTTGCATGGGCCGCGGCTCATACAGCATTATACCGAGACCACCTAAAGATACATCTATTTTCGGTGGCCTTGATTATGCGCTGTACAGAAAGCTCGATTGCACAGAAGAAACTTCGGCGCATTGTTTACTTGTTTTTTTGTTTATCTTCAAGTAATTCTATCTGTTTACTTACTTTAGCGCGCACACACACTCACATTCCTTTACGTCCATCTACTTACGTATCTCTCTTCTTGCATTCACACCGGTTGCGACAGCAAAACGTGTATATTTTGATACTGATTGTTGCATAAGTGATCCGTGCATAGATTGCTTTTACGAATTCAAATACGTTTACAAATACTTAGAGAACCATTATCTGTGAAGACAGGAAGAAAACGGAGGGCTAAAAATGATTATTAGAGGAGGGCTCATCATTCCCAGTGGTAACCTTTATCGTCAAACTATGCTAATATTGCTTAACTTATTAATGGAACCTGTTCTCTTCCTGTGCGGATATTCACCCAGTGCTCATATACAGTATGAGTGTTTGTGCATGTACTGTACACCAAAGGTGCTGTACACTTTCTCACAATTCATTTAGATGAGACTATAACGACATGGCCTGTATGGAGGGATGTAGCATTTACTTAAATTTTGTTGGATTGCAGCCTACACCCCTCCCCTCCTCTCTCTCTCTCTCTCTCTATCTCTCTCTCTCTCTCTCTCTCTCTCTCTCTCTCTCTCTCTCTCTCTCTCCCCCTACCCCTTGCACCCCCCCCCGTCCCTTGTAGCACCCCTCACGCTCCCCCACACAGTCGATTCACTCCTCCCAGCCACTTGATTTTATAGACCTAGTGTTTTTCAACGATCATTGTTCACTGACGAATCTGTACGGTAAAAAGAGCGATCTTGAAAATCCCCTTCTTTCAACGAGAGTTATCTTCAGCAGGTTTGAACTATTATTCTCCTACCGCCAACAATAGCCATTGTCTCTGACTGTGAAAGGCTTTCGTACATCCGAGAAGAAAAAGTATCGTATTTTTTTTGTTGAAGAGGTTATGGGCTGGGTTTCCCTCCAAGATTCTCTTCTACGAACTGGTGTAAGTAGCATCTTTCAAACTTAGTCACGTCATTCGACTGTTTATAATTGTCTATGACCGAATACTTGCGCGATATTTTCTAAACATTGGCTCTAAGAGTTCACGATTGGACGTTATTGATAGGTTTAGTAACACTACTTAAAATGAAGAAATGATGAGTTATTGAATTAAAAAACACTAATAAATCTTACAAATCTACGATACAGCCATCTCTCCGTGCCCGTGTTTATAAAACGTAAAACTTTGGAAAATGTTACTTCGGTAATGAATATGTCGCCGCGACATCAAATCTTTAGCGAAATTCCCTTAAAAAATAAATCGCATTCAGGTATTGCAAGACTGAAAGAAACATGTAGGATTTTGAACCTGAAGCTTCAAAGATCAGACGACCAGAGGAATTTGTTTTCGCAAGGCGTCGTGAGTGGCCTTCGTGTCAACACTTGTTTATGCAAACTTCGAGATACACGCCATTAGCATCTTCGAAAACGCCCAGTGATGATGATATGCTATTTTAGGAACGCTCTGATTGGTCATTCGATCTTTGTGTGTGTTTCGCTGGGATTCTTGTGAACTTTAGTCAATTATTCCTTTTACCTTTCCTGACCACTTTCTCGGGAATTCCTTTTCCTCTGAGGAGGAGTTAGCCTTTTAGGATACTTGATACAATCTAAATATAATCGACTGAAGGGTGCTTTCAGAACGATCGTGATGGGAAGACCTGATTGAATAGTTAGTAGGAGCCTCTGTCTGGGATATAAAAGGACGTGGGTATTGAATGAAGAAGAAGAAGAAGAAGAAGAAGAAGAAGAAGAAGAAGAAGAAGGAGAGAGAGAGAGAGAGAGAGAGAGAGAGAGAGAGAGAGAGAGAGAGAGAGAGAGAGACCTTACAGACTTTACAGAACCTTACAGACCTTACAGTTCGTTCGGGTTGCCCCAGGTCCCTCAGTGAGAGAGAGAGAGAGAGAGAGAGAGAGAGAGATTGAGGGAGAGAGAGAGAGAGTTGGTAATACAGTTCCTCGGGGATCGTCGTGACGTGACGAGGTTCTGAAGGATTAAATATTATCGGGTCAAAGCACAGTCGCCACTAACATTACTTTCCTTTGCATCAGAGTCTCGCGTTTCCCAACACAACGCGATCGCCAGGTTACTGATTTGTTTATTTTTATTTACTTGTTTCTTTATTTATTTATTTGCTTTTCATACTTACTTTTTTTTTATCATATTTCTGAAGACTAACTTTAATGTTGTCACAATTAGATCTCACCTCAATAACATTTTGTTAGATTTACTCTTTGCGTCCTATTGTGAATATCTGGAGACTCTTTCTCTGCTACCATGTTTGAGGTCACGTTTAAGTAGGCTTAGTATAGGAGCGTAAGATTTTGTTGAATCATTTTCCTCCCATTTTCCTATAGGATTTTTAAGATTGGCGAGGGTAAGTGTGATTTAAGATGTTTCATTTTACCATTTTTAGCAATTTTTTTTTACCAGGAAAACTATCCATACTCAGTGCCAAGGTGATAAAAACAGTTTTATGTATGTTGACCTTTATTTCATGTCATTATTGCTCTCTCTCTCTCTCTCTCTCTCTCTCTCTCTCTCTCTCTCTCTCTCTCTCTCTCTCTCTATATATATATATATATTTATATATATATATATATATATATATATATATATATATATATATATGTACATATATATAGATATATAAATATGTACCTATATATAACATATATATATATATATATATGTATATATATATATATATATATATATATATATATATATATATATATATATATATATATATATATATATATATATATGGCATTACTTGACAGGTGTGTCCTGTTACCCCTCTTCTATAGCAACCACGTGACCTGATACTCAAGGTGAGATAGTTTTGCTAATAAGGGAAGGTTTTTCCTGTCTTTCGCTTTTTTCTGACTTTCTCATTTTATTTCTATATATTTTCTAGATCACCATATGCCATAATGTTGAGTATATCTTGTTTTTCAATGAATTTTCGCTCACGTTACAGTGATTTTCAACCGATAATCTAAGCTGGTGAATTATAAGTGACTGGTCAAATAGATGTTTTTATATCCAGGAACTGGAATTTGTGTTTATGGAATTCCAGAGATCAAAATAAAGAAAAAAGAATATTATAAACTTTTTCTTCTGAGAATGATTTACACTTATTCGTGGAGTAAATGAAACTATAACCGACCTTATTTATCAAAAAGTATTCAGCAGGCTTAATACCGGCTTTGCATTTAAGAAATTCCAGAGATCAAAATAAAAAAAAAATATTAAAAATTTTTTTTTTTTTGGAGAATGATTTACACGGAGTTAATGAAACTATAACCGACCTTATTTATCGAAAAGTATTCAACAGGCTTAATATTGGCTTAGAGAGAGAGAGAGAGAGAGAGAGAGAGAGAGAGAGAGAGAGAGAGAGAGAGAGAGAGGAAAATGTAATCGACTCTTATCACTTTCCTGTTTTCCTGTTTACTTACAAAATTAGAAGATACCAGAAACTATTGTCTTTGCCCCTGCCTTATATAGGAGGAACCGGTGACAGCTGTGTGTTATTTCATTGTAACATTTTTGCTCTCACCAGTAAGACAGGCCTTATTCCTCAGCAACTTCAAGTGAAATAAGGATTAGTCAAAATCTTGGATCAAAAAAGTAGCGAGAAACTTCAAAACCCTTGACAAAGAAATAAATGTGTTGCCACTTCAGATAACGCAAGGTCTTAATATACTTACTTTTTCCTCACTGTTCTTCCTTCCTATTTGTTCATATACTTACCCAAATTCTCCCTTCATATCCATTCCAGGTCCTGATCCAGTTTTGTGAAATAAAGATTGGTCAAAATTTGGGATGTCAAAAGTGGGGAGAAACTTCAAAACCCTTGACAAAGAAATAAATGTGTTGCCACTTCAGATAACACAAGGTCTTAATTTACTTAATTTTTTCTCACTGTTCTTCCTTCCCGTCTGTTCATATACTTACCCAAACTCTTCCTTCATACCCATTCATGTATTTACCTAACCTGCAGTTTCATATCGTTATAGGTCTCAAAGTCAGACTGAAAACTGGGGAGCCGAGGTATCTGTGAAGTTTGCATTTGGTGAGAAATGATTCATTATTGGCAAAATTACTGTTTACAATGATTTAAAAGTAAAATTACGAAGATCAGCACCCCGAAATTACAAAGCATGTTTAAACCATGAGAGGAAAAGTAGAGAACGAGGTAATAGAGGACTTTATTATTTATCATGACACACACACATATATATGTATATATGTATATATATATATATATATATATATCACATTACCACAGGTGAAAAATAGGTCCTGATCGGTTTCGATTTTATTTCAAAGCCTGTGGTAACGTGTGGTAAATGAATCACGTGCTAAAGTGATTATAATCATATATATATATATATATATATATATATATATATATATATATATATATATATATATATATATATATATATATATATATATATATGGTTTTATAACGCCAGGTTAAATTAAATTATTCAATCAAAATCTTATTAATTTATGAGGATTATTCTTTCCTAAATTTCGTTAAATGAAACTAATCCCATACTGTTATTTTGTACTGAATTTCCTCTCACAATTTGTAAGCCTAAAGCAAAAAAATTTATCGAAAGTGACTGAAATAACATCTGTATACTCCCACACATTTTCAGCCCATAAGTTGAGGAAGTATCTGAATTTATGCTCATCCTTTTCGGTGAATATAAGGGAAATATTTTACATATTAACAATATGTTTGTTATTTTTGAAGGATATTATGTATGTGAGCAAAGACACATCATGTTTATTTTTAATTTCGTATCATTTCCCACTTTAATCTAAAAAGAAACCATGCAATTGTTTCCCGTAGATATTTGGCCTGAGACTTTTGCCTCCATAAACAGGAACTGCAAGATTTTCGGAACTACCAATCCATACGGCTTTTGAAGTTGATGAATTAAAGATCATTTCCTTTCATAAATACGTTCTCAGAGGGCTATTATAACGAACAACAATAAACGTCAAAGTAGCAAAGGTCAAATTATACTGTATCAAAGGGATATTTGTGGCTTAATATTCGTGAGTATAAAAAAAAGTTATGTATGTCAAGCTTAACAATCAGTTTTCATGTTGCAGACGGGCTGATTTAGATTCTAGGGACAGAATCTGTATTCGACTGGAATATATACAGCCAGGAATCAGTAAATTGTTACATACATCATATATACATACATGCATACATACATACATAACTCATAAAGCCAAACAAACTTTTAAATACATCCGTACTACAAAATACTACAAGATAGTCACTGTAACAGAAATCCTAACCAACCCTCAAATACTTATGCCCCGTAGGGGGGTAGTGCCGTCAGTGCACCTCATGCGGTGCACTGTAGGCATTGCTTATGGTTCTTTGCAGCGTGCCTTCGGCCCCTAGCTGCAACCCCTTTCATTCCTTTTACTGTACCTCCTTTCATATTCTCTTTCTTCCATCTTAGTTTCCACCCTCTCCTAACAATTGATTCATAGTGCCACTGCAAGGTTTTCATCCTGTTACACCTTTCAAACCTTTTTACTGTCAATTTCCGTTTCAGCGCTGAATGACCTCATAGGTCCCAGTGCTTGGCCTTTGGCCTAAATTCTATTTTCAATTCAATTCAATTCAAATACTTGTGTAACCCATTCCCAAAGGCACTTATTTGGGAGAATATCAAAACACTGATTGTTATACATAATCCGTAACCCTGCCAGCTATTAATTAGTTATACATCAGTTATTCATCAATTATTCATCTTTCAACAGTTTTCATTGCAACCTGATGGAAAACAAACAGCAGTCGAATGAACGTCGAGTGTCAACACAAGAGATTTGTCAGCAGACCAGATGCAGATGACATTGATAGAATGAAAGGCTGATTGTTAAAAAATATGTAATAATAATAATAATAATAATAATAATAATAATAGGTGGGTTTCCAGCCAGGCTAGGGGAGCGGGCTGGGAAAGATCTGAACCACAAGGGTGGGGAGACCTAGGTTCCCTAGGGAAACTACCCCTAAGGGCACCTTTGTCAGGGGAAGGACCTCCTTATTGAGTATCGTGGTAATTTCAGAACAGATATTCTTCCGAAATGTTATTGATTATCAAGGTAGTTCCTAACTTATATTCTTCCAATATATTTTTGATTATCAAGGTAGTTCCTAACTTATGTTCTTCCAATATTTTTTTGATTATCATTGTAGTTTCAGATCTGATAATCCTCCAAAGTATTTTCTTATTATCTTGGTAGTTTCAGAACTGATATTCTTCCTGAGTATTTTTGACTACCACGATAGTTTTGACCTACTGCGTCATGGCACATATAAATGTACGTTCTTCCCTCGTAAAATTCTCCCAAACAGTCCTTTTCTTGGTATCCTATTCATGACAAAATATTTTTAGTCAAAATACGACGCGATTCTTATTTGTTTCATTTCATAACAGGTAAAGAGTTAACTGCTTGCACACTCGCAGCTGGACAGGATTTTTCCCCTTGGCTTAAGCCCAGAGGTCGTGATTCTGGTGGAAAACAAGAACAATTCGGTTCTACAGTTATTATCTCTGCGTCATATCCGTTTGTGATAACAGTTCTGCTGCGTTCTTATTTTTCTCAGCTTCTTCTTAAACTGCGTTTCTAGGCCTTCGAATGTGACCTAGTACATTTTGATACAAGCACTAGGATCTGTGGGCATTTTAATCCATTGCTCAATTATCACAGACAAGATATTCACAGGCGCATTCAAACGGTTACCCAAATATTCTGTGCATCTGTTGCATATTTGGGGCATGTTCTCCGATGAATATAGAATCAATTTGCTCATAATGATGATTTTATTCAAAAGTATGATTCGCCCGCCGTGAATATCAACAAAAAACTCATTACTGTAGGTCAGTCTTCTTAATTCAAAAATATTAAGCCACGAATATTGTTTAATATACAATTCACTACGTTATTTTTCTAAACACCACACACCCAACGGAAATTGTACATTATAAGTGATATATATCGAGATGGGGAAAACACGCTGGTATGCAGGCAGTTAGCCTGCCCAGGTAATGAATTAGGTACAGTGGTACTCAGGTTCCAGCTTCCTTTATGACTTGTGTAGCCCGGCTAGCAGCAGTCTTTTCTTTCATTTGAAAGCCCTGGGTTCGATCCTGATGTGAGTCAGAAATTTATATACATAAATGTGTGTGTGTGTTTGTGTATCTGTGTGTGTGTGTGTGTGTGTGTGTATGAATTTTGGTTTGTTCATATTACGTAATGGACCCTGATTTTTCTTGTTTCATTCTCATGGTGCTTTCAGCATTCACACAATAGAAGGCAGTCCATTCATATTTACCTACTGCGTGTATGGCAACTGCATTTAGCGATAATAAGTCTTGACGTCACCACAAAACCCGCCCTTCAAGGATTCATCGGAATTGTTTTCTTTCAGTCGCAAACCGATTGACCCACTTTCGGAAATGCACTGAGTCACCAGGTTGTCAAATGGCTCTGGTTTATGCAGTCTGCTCTGATTTCAAGTCATTTGCTAAGAAATTCACAGCCTCGTGAAAAACAGTTGTGTCATAAAAATCCACAATTATATTGTAAATTGCATTATTACGTAAAAGATAAAAACAAAGACTTTCGAACACCTGGATAGTGTACCTCGTCATTGTTTACGTTAAGCTACAAAGCAACTGCCTTTTTTTTTTTTTAGCAAATTTAATTTTTTTTTAAATTGCGTCTTACTCACTGTCTTCTTTTCCTTTTGATTCATTAAGAAGGCAAACTAACTGTCTAGACAGTGAATGTTATTGAGACTTGTTTTTATACCATGAGACTAAATGCACAGCAGTGAGATATATGGAAGTCATTGAAAGTCCTCAGGATGAAGTGATTTAAGGGTCAAAGAAACCTTAATTTTACCATGACGTGAGAAATTAATTGTATCTTGTCATCCAGTTACATTAAGCACAAACAATCCCTCATTGCACAGTAATGTGAATTGTAGATAAAGCCTCATTAACAGTAGAATTAAATGCATAGAATACTTCGTTGTAAAGGATCAAGATGAATAAAATCTCATAAAGAGATGTTACCTCTTGGAATCCACCTGAGAGTATCTAACATTAAATGAATTCCTCATCTTTCGAGTGACACTGTCTGCTTTTTCCCATAACAATAACGTTCTTTTTCAGTCTTCATGCTTTTGTCCTTCTTATTCCCTGAGAGCACTTCCATCTTCACGAAGAGCTTTCTAATATCATAACTTTTTTTCGTAGGACCTACATCTGTAAGATTTGCATCTTTGGAATAGATTCTCTTTTGATAAATCAGTCATAAACGGTTATCAGTTTTCTACCAAACAGTGCGGCTAATGGTAAGCGCCTGCTGAGGGGATAAATAGGTAAATGAATAAAGATTTCAGTAGTAAAACTAAAGAAGTATGTATAAGAATATTCACGAGGAATGAATGTATACTGAATAGTTTCGTCGTTGATCATGACAGTGTGGCGTTTAATGAAGCAGTCAGGGATTTTCGTTGTCAAAGACTTTCGATTTTTAATACCGAAGGTAAACGTTGTCCAAATATCGAAAGACGTTACTCATTTCAGTTTAATCCAGCTGTTTTACTGAAACGAGGGAGAAATGAAAGGCGAGATATTTGATATATTTACTGATAAATAAACAAACATGAATTTCCAAAAGTACATCTTCGCTGTTCGTACATCATTTTTACGAAAATAAACTCCGATGTAGTTTGATAACAGTTATACGACAATATACTGTCACATTCATAAGAATGTCACATTATTGAGTAATAAATAATAATACATTTCTGATACAGAAAACTAAAAACACCAAGAGCACGTTACCCAATAAAAACATAAATTCCTATTTGATTTTAACACAGTAGACATAAACATCTATTCGGCTTGCATGCAAGTTTTCTCACAAGTTGTGCTTTCTGTTTCAGGGCAGAAGTCTGGAATTTCATTCTGGCCTTTGTAAAGTTGAGCAGATTAATTATTTCAAGGAAAATGTGCATCATGATAAATCTAATGTTTGATATCATTTCTGAGGTTCTGATAGAATACCAGTTCCTCCTCCGTGACAAGTCACTTTACCTTATTCTCATCTATATTTCCGATTTATACCTATCTTTCCACTAAGGCAAGTCTGCCAAATCTGTTTGAAAAGATGCAGTTTCTTAGAAAAATAAATATTTTTTTAAAATTAGGGGCGGCGAAAAATCAGCTGAATGTTGTCTGAAAGAATTTATGTAAATTCGATTAGATGCTGTTCCACAGATGCCCGGCAAAGTCGAGCATTGCTGAAGCTTGTTTACAGTGTACCTTCGGCCCCTAGCTGCACCCAATTTTCAGCCTTTTACTTCACCTTCTCTTCCGTTTCCTTTCTTCCATCTTGCTATCCGGTCATTCCAACTCCTTGTCACTATATTAAGCTCTGAATGGCTGAATGTGCTCCAGTGTTCGGCTCTATAACCTAATTTTCATAAATTAAATCAAATCAAACCAAATAGATTCTATCCTTGATTGCAATAATACTACAGAGTCTATCATAGTGTCAAGTATCTGATCTCGGATAAAGGATTTCTACTCATTTATTTAATTTTTTGCCTATGGTATCATCAGCGTGATGCTACAATTATGCCTAATTCCTAAAGTAGGTTATTTAAGGCTTTTAAAAGTACGCTTCTTGCAGAATCGCTTATTAGTAGCACAAACCTTCTATATTTTTCCTTTATATTGTGAGAATACACTCCTACATTACTGTATTTGTCACGAGAATTTTTCAATTAAATTCTTTCTTCAAAGTAAGGGTGGTCACAAGGATCATCACCCTCTCATCACATCATTACCTCGCCAAAGAATATTAGAATGATGTCGACTTATTGGAAATAACATAAAAATAAATCTACTGTGGTAAAAGCAGAAAGAAAAAAAAAATCGATCGAAAACATGAAAATGTTGGGGGGAACACTACGAAAGCGGAATCCGTTGCATTTCAAACGGGAAAGGCGCTACTGTAGGAAAAATGAATACTGAAATATTAAAGCTAAGCATTTGTGTGCAGTTTCAAAATTATCATTCAAGTTATATTTGTATGCAATCCAAGGGCACGCAAATTCAGAAGACCATGGTCCGTTTATATTCGTTACACTGCGCTGAATCTGTGAGATTCGAGAAGTTTGTGTCTAGGTCTGCCAAGGGCAGTTTGTTTGGATGATTGCTTGAGTGGTCAAAAACATTACCTGTTACTTATTCCAACTGTAAGTATTTTCTGAAACGCTCAAATTGTAAAAATTTTCTTATATGTGGCTTTAAATCAAGTTGAACATTAATTTTTTTCCTGCGGGGTGTTTGTGCCAGTCTGTACAGTACACAGTTTTTTCCAAGAGGGTGTTTGTGCCATTCTGTAAAATGCAATAGTTTTTTTCCAGCAGGGTGTTTGTGCCACTCTAATACAATAGTTTTTGCCAGCAGGGTGTTTGTGCCACTCTGCAAAATACACAGTTTTTTTTCCGGCAGGGTGTTTGTGCCACTCTGGAAAATATACGTAATTTTTTTCCTGCAGGGTGTTTGTGCCACTCTGTAAAATACACAGTTTTTTTCAGCAGGGTGTTTGTGCCATTCTGTACAGTACGCATAGTTTTTTTCCAGCAGGGTGTGTGTGTGCCACTTTGTAAAATACACAGTTTTTTTTTCCATCAGGGTGTTTGTTCCATTCTGTACAGTACACAGTTTTTTTTCCAGCAGAGTGTTTATGCCACTCTGTAGAATGCACATAGTTTTTTCCAGCAGGGTGTTTGTGCCATTCTGTACTGCACAGATAGTTTTTATCCAGCAGGGTGCTTGTGCTACTCTGTAAAATACACATAGTTTTTATCCAGCAGGGTGCTTTTGCCACTCTGTACAGTACACACATCAATTCTGAGCAGGACTTCACTCCTCGTCGTCGTCTGTGTAGATGTCGTCAATCTTGTAATCGAAGAGCAAGAAGTCCAGTAGATATCGCTGGTATAGCTGTTTGATTTGCGTTCGGGACAGCTGACTATAGAATTCTGGAGCAACGTCCATCGAAGTGGCATTGTTAAGATGACGCCATTCCTGGGACTTGAGCTGTTAAAAGGAGACAGAAAGGTTAAATAGAAAGAAGTGAATGTCCTTTCTTCACACGAACACCCTAAAGATTCATTTGAATATCGCTCAATCCCATACCATCTAGAATTCTTTACGTAAACCAGTCAACTGTTAAGAGTTTTAAAATAAAGAAAATATTGTCCACTTGCTTATCAAATTAGATTAGTATTTGAGTTTTTTGAGGATTTGCTGAATGTAGGGGCTAGAGTAGAGGTAGAGCTGAATGGTGGAAGAAAAGACTACTTTTTTATTGTGTCTATGTTAAAGGAATGAATTTCATTTACAAGAGAAAAATAGAATATAGTGAAAGAAATATTAAGTTTACACTGTTGTGTATGGTCAAGAGAAGTTATGGAACGTAGCCAAACACTTTCACACATACACACGCACAGAGAGAGAGAGAGAGAGAGAGAGAGAGAGAGAGAGAGAGAGAGAGAAGGGGGGGGGGGGATTCGAATTACGTGACGTAAACTGCTAACTTAAGACAAATGCTCTTTCAAAGTTCTCATATGTAAACTGGAGGCTGAGACCAACTCTTACTAAGATTGTTACAGACAGGATGTCTCTCAGGAATTACCCAAATGAGTCAAATTTAACATTTAAACGCAAAATTTTCCTTTCGATAACGAAAGTCTCCAGTCACTTCTTTCTTTAAACATTTAGGCTTCTTTTTATATTGCAAAAAGTCGATAGCAGTATTGATACACTAGAAATCCACACTCTTATGACCTAAAAACTCTTTGTTTCGCGAGAAAGATTCTTATTTACCTCATTTAGAACAGAACTACAACGATTATTCTACATTCCTTTCGTGATTGTTCATCTGTTATCTGGAGCAAATCAAACTGGTTAAAATCTATGAAATATTAAATGAAATACGTATCATTAGCTATGGTCGTTGATTTGGACTTAAACAAACCCCCACTAGGCCTTATAGATTTATTGGCTGGGAGCGACACAGGTAAAGCCTAACTTAAAATAGTGTAGTTATCCATCATATACGCAGACTCTTGTTGCAATAGCTTAACTTATAAAAGAAAACGTGTTCTATAATATACTGTGATAAAAATTATAATGTCAACTCTTGTCATTACAGTATATAAGAAAAGGTTAAAACTGAAACCACAGCAGCACCAACCGTGATTATGAATAGTATAAGTACTAGTTGTACATTCCATTACTCTAATTTCATACTGTGGTGTCGTAAAGTTGACATGTTTGCAGTTTTACGGAATCATTTAACAAAACTATTGTGCGATACATTGCATTAAGGCTTATAATTTCTAATATATGATGAACTAAAATCTTACATTTATGATTTTCTGTTATTGTAATAGACAGTATGGTTTAAAGGATTTTTTCTTTATACTCTGTTATATACAACATTGACACTGAAAAATTTTGTGATGGTTGACGATTTAACTGTCTAAAACCATTACTAAAAAGTAATTATAGGCGTAAAGTTTTTTTTTGGGGGGTGGAGGGTTAGGGGTGGGGTTCGCACTGTCTGGACACAGCGCTGGATAAAAAATAAATACTATTTACAATAATATTTGAGTAGCTATTCAAGCTAGCAAAATTTTTAGTTATCAATATTTTCGGATCGTTCATTTCCCTCTGTTTACTTTCAGAAATGCCCGTTTGTAATAACTGTAAATTGTAATGGAGTAAAACATTTAATGTATACTTTTAAAAATTCTCCTTCTTTCTTTTGCACATCTTCTGACACAGTAAAGGAAACTCTGAAACCTCATAATACATTTTACATTTATATGCCATTTTATTATATTGGTTATTAATTCTTTCTTGTATCCTATTATTATATTCGTTACATTACTCATATTAGAACCTTGCGTGAAATTCCACGTACATATCAGTCATTTGGATAAAATAGCAATTTTTGAAAGGGAAATAAATATTTTTTTTAGTACTAATACTTCTTTTCAGCCACTCTCATCTCAGTTTAAGAGGCAGGTGTAAGATAACTTCGTATATTTGATAATCGATCAGTTGTGACGTTCGTTTTACAGAAATATGACTTTGCACGCTCAATCCTTCAGTTATCTTTTGGTTCCTGGAGGGTATGCTAATAAGTGCCCTGCTTATATACTAAGAGAGAGAGAGAGAGAGAGAGAGAGAGAGAGAGAGAGAGAGAGAGAGAGAGAGAGAGAGAGTTATGAAACGTACGAACTTCAAGCAAGTTTGAATTTGCGCCAGTCAACTGCCGCATCGGAAGAAGCTGACAATAATTGCAAGCGATTTGTTAGAAGTATGAAGTTGAATTAATTTGAATTAAAAGAAACTTGTGACGTGAAGCTCGTCGTAAAATGAAAGTGTTAAGTAACAGTTTAACTGCAACAGTTTTGATGGTATACAGTGTGGAATAGGGGCAGGTTCAATCGGTGCTGGTTGCTATTTTAGAAGAACGCTTTCCTAGGTCTAGTCATATAGCCTTTCAAACTTATGGTATGATCTCCCACAGACGTTGATATTGCCAGATTAATAGACCTCACCTCCTTAAGCTCCTCTAGATTTGATATTGTGATAAGGAACTTCTCGTCTTCTGTCATTGTTTCAAGCTTGATGATGACGTTGTAGTCCACACCACAGACGTTGCACTGGGCCCAGTATGGCGTCCAGCAATGGACCTGGAAGAAGAAGATATACTGGGAGTAGTGAGTTGCTTCACCAGGAACCATATAGATGGTGATGTGTTTTAAGTCTACGTACAGACATAAAAGTCGGAGGTTCTCTTCGGCGGACAGAATCCAACAGGTGACGAATCACTTATCAATTATAATGACCTTTAGGTATTATTTCCGAGGTCGAGCGACTCTGATATTCAACGACGTTCGTAGCTTAACGTTTGTAAATACACACATATTATATATGCATATATATATATATATATATATATATATATATATATACATATATACATATATATATATATATCACTTATAATTCCCCTTTGGTGATAATTCCCCGTCGGGGATATTCCCGAATTGGCGTGAATTGGGTATTAAACATATGTAGCTCAATGACTGTATATAAATCACGGTGACGTGATAACAAATTCATTTATTTATATATATTTGATTCCATTAGCTTATCTACGAACAAAGACCATTCTCAATTTCTATATATATGTAGGCCTATATATATACATATATATATATATATGTGTGTGTGTGTGCGTCTGTGTGTGTGTGTGGACTGGACACTTACGTTCTTCTTCCAATCCTGCGCTGTGACGAAAGTCTTCGTCGAGTCCAAGATGTATTGGACGAACTCCGAGAACGTCGGAAACTGTGAGGATTCCGGGCTGTCGACGGGTCTGTATTTGGCTATGATTTGGAGCTGAAGGTCCCGAAAGTGGAATTCTGTGGGACGGGGCTCGAGTTTAATCATCTTGTCCCTGTAGGCTGAGAGGATCCTGGAAAGAGATGAACTATTCAGACACGGAATTGTTTTTATTGTAATTTTGATAAAAATTTTCTGGAAGGCCCAAAAATTTGCCGAATTAGTACGAAGAAATTTGAAGTACTTCATAATTGGAACTGTCTTTTGCTTTTAAATGAATATTCCGAATAATTAATCATAAGGCTGTCGTAAACTATATTGGAATGATAATTATCAGTCAAAAATTACCAAGCGGATTGAGCAGTCACATACACATATATACATACATACATAATTATATATGTATACACATATTTATATACAGTATATATATATAAATATATATATATATATATATATATATATATATATATATATATATATATATATATATATATATATATATATATATATTCCATGTAATTTGACTGCGCTATGGGTGCAATTGCAGGTCCAACACCGAAAGGTGAAAAAGTGTAAAATCAAAGGAATAGCACCAGAACAATGAAGTTCTTACAGAGCGTTTCCCTATTGATGCATTAATACTTTTCAAGTTCTCCATGACTCTTCTTACACAATTTGACACATTTTGGGGCCGATTTTATCAATTTTCGGCAGAGCCTGGGATTTATATGGTTCCGGAATGTTTGGAAATCAATGGGAGAAAAATCGACCGGGAAATAATTGAATAATTGACAACTGAGCCCTATCCTCCCACGCAATAAGGGAAATTTAGGGACAAGGTAGGGGGCGGGAAACCAAGGCGCGAAAATTATATCAGTGTCCAAGCAGTGTATGGATGACCTTAGACTACTAGGATTTGCTTGTTTAACCTTCGTCTATATTCGTGTATCAAAATGCTTCGTAAATTCATAGGGAAAAAATTGCCTGGGATAAACTAATTGACAACTTATCCCTATCCGTCCACGCCATAGGGGAAATGTAGGGACAAGAAATGGGGTGAGGGGGATCAAGGCAGGAAAACGATCAGTGTCCAAGTAGAGTGAAACGGTGACGGTAACTCGCTGAAATTTTGCCTGTTTGAACCGGAGAGCCGTTGATTGGAAATGTTTCCGGTAAATCGCTGTGGCATTAAGGCCTTATATATCACGTGATGGCATGGTGCGTGTTATTGAGTGCTACATGTTTGATTTAAAGGCCGGTGAAATTAGCCGACCGATCGGTGTGAAGCCTCGGTCTACATAAACATCAAGATATAGCGGGGTGGGATAGGTACCGACACACGAACTCCGTATGGGTGTAGTACCGTCAGTGCTCTTCACATGGTGCACTGTACGCGTTACTTAGGTTCTTTTTACTGCCCCTTCGGCCCCTAGCTGCAACCCCTTTCATTCCTATTACTGCCTTTCTAAATTCTCTTTCTTCCATCTTACTTTCAACCCTCTCCTAATGATTGATTCATAGTGCAACCACGAGGTTTTCCCTCTGTTACAACTTTAAAACTTTTTACTATCAGTTTCCCTGTCAGCGCTGAATGACCTCATATGTCACAGTGTTTGGCCTTTGTCCTAAATTTCATATTCAAATTAAAATTCGGCGCATAAACACGTTGGTGGTGGTGAAGGGCGGGGGGGGGGAGATGTTTTGGCAGGGGTTTCTGGTAGGCTCTAGGACACTAAACCTCGTGAAAAGGGAGGTTGAAGCAAATCCGAGCATTATGGCCAGGTAGCCTAAGGAAGAAAATCCTGATCTTTATAGACCTTCAGTTCCTACCGTTCACTATTATATATATATATATATATATATATATATATATATATATATATATATATATATATATGTGTATATATATATATATATATATATATATATATATATATATATATATATTTGAATAATATACAGTATAAGTGGCTTTGATTTAAGAAAGTGTCTGTGATAAATAAGCCGTGTTTAACTAAAAACCCAGAAACGGAAAAGATTTAGATTTTCTTACGTTAATGTTCATAAAGAATGGTGTTTACATTAGTGCAAAAGAGTGGTGTTCAGTGACGAATCAGTTTGATTGTGTAGGAAGTCATGGAAGACATACCAAGTGTTCGTGCATTAATAGGTGAGTGTTCCATCAAAATATTATTGTTCTGGTACTAACTCTTTTTTGTTTACAAATTTGTTCCATGAAATTTCATTGTTCTAGTACTAATACCCTTTTTTTTTGTAAGTTTGTTCCATAAAAATGTTATTGTTCTAGTACTAATACTCCCTTTTTGTTTTTTTGTTTTTTTACAAAATTGCTCCATAAGAATTTCATTGTTCTAGTACTAGCGCTTTTTTTTTTGTTACAGATTTGTTCCATAAAAATGTCATTGTTCCAGTACTATTACTCATTTTTTTGCAGATTTGTTCCATAAAAATGTCATTGTTCTAGTACTAATACTCTTTTTATTTTTACAAATTTGTCCCGTAAAAATTTCATTGTTGTAGTGCTAATACTTTTTTCTTTACAAATTTATTCCATAAAAATGTCATTGTTCTAGTACTAATACTTTTTTTTTTTTTTTTTACAAATTTTTTCCATAAAAATATCATTGTTCTAATACCAATACTTTTTTTTTTTACAATTTTTTTCCATAGAGATGTCATTGTTCTAGTGCTAATTCTAATTTTTTTTAACATTTTTTTTTCACTCCTCGGTGTTGGTCTTGCAATGGCATCCATAATGTAAAGTCAAATTGTTGGGACTAAATATATATAAATATATATTTATATATATATATATATTTTTTTTTGGGACTAAATATATATATATATATATATATATATATATATATATATATATATATATATATATATATATATATATAGCCTATATACGTGGCCATCATTTGACCCAGCTGAGATAACAAGGTAGGTTTCAAACCTGTACCCCTTTCCCCATCCCCATCCCTCTTCCCCTTTGTAGCTTAGCCTACGTGGTAAATAAACTTCATGGGCTTATCATACCTCATTTTCATGTCTGGAGACCATAGAAATATGTTATGGAAAATGTTTTTCTTTATTGTTTAGCAGGGGTGTGTTTAGGTTTAGTGGGGGTGTGTTTAGGTTTAGTAGGGGGTGTGTTTAGGTTTAGCGGGGGGATGTTTAGGTTTCGCAGGGGGTGTGTTTAGGTTTAACAGGGGGTGTGTTTAGACTTATTGGGGTGCGTGTTTTGGTTTAGCGGGGATGTGTTTAGGTGTAGCAGGGGGTGTGTTTAGGTTTAGTGGGGGTGTGTGTTTAGTTTAGTGGGGATGTGTTTGGGTTTAACAATGGGGTGTGTATAGGTTTAGTGGGGTGTGTGTTTAGGTTTAGTATGGATGTGTTTAGGTTTAGCAGTGGGTTTGTTTAGGTTTAGTGGGGGTGTTTGTTTAGGTTTAGTGGGGATGCATTTAAGTTTACCAGGGGTGTGTTTAGGTTTGGTAGGAGGTGTGTTTAGGTTTAGCAGGGGATGTGTTTAGGTTTAGTAGGGGGTGTGTTTAGGTTTAGTGGGGGGTGTGTGTGTGTAGGTTTAGCAGGGGATGTGATAGGTTTAGCAGGGGGTGTGTTTAGGTTTAGTGGGAATGCATTTAGGTTTAGTTGGGGTGTGTGTTTAGGTTAAGCAGGGAGTGTGTTTAGGTTTAATAGGGTGTGTGTCAGGTTTAGCAGGGGATGTGTTTAGGTTTAGCATGGGGTGTGTTTATGTTTATTGGGGATGTGTTTAGATTTAGCAGGGGTGTGTGTTTAGGTTTAGCAGGAGACATGCTTAGGTTTAGTGGCAGTGTGTCTAGGTTTAGCAGGGATGTGTTTAGGTTTAGTGGGGATGTGTTTTTGTTTAGCAGGGGCTGGGTTTAGGTTTAGGAGGGCCGTGTTTAAGTTTATTGGGGTTGCTTAGGTTTAGTGGGGTTGTGCTTAGGTTTAAGAGGGGTGTGTTTAGGTTTAGTGGGTGTGTGTTTACTGTAACTAGGGATGGTATAGGTTTAGCAGGAATGTGTTTAGGTTTAGTAGGGGGTGTGATTAGGTTTAGCAGTGGGTGTGTGTAGGTTTAGTAGGGATGTTTCTAGGTTTAGAATGGGGTGTGTTTAGGCTTAGTGGAGGTGTGTGTTTAGGATTTGTGGGGATGCATTTAGGCTTAGTAGAGGTGTGTTTAGGTTTAGCAGGGGGTGTGTTTAGGTTTAGAAGGGGTGTGTATACATTCAGTGGGGTGTGTTTAGGTTCAGTAGTGGATGTGCTTAGGTTAAGGTTGGTGTGTTTAGATTTAATGGGGTGTAACTGGGACAGTCACCATAGTAATGCCTGGATAAAGGGACAGAAAACACAGTAATGCCTGGATAAAAAGGGACAGTCAGCATGGTAAGTCTTGTATAAAAGGGAGACACATTACAGGTAAACTTGGATAAAAGGGACAGTTACCACAGTAATACCACCTCGATAAAAGGGACAGTCACCACAGTAATACCTGGATAAATGGGACAGTCACCATAGTATTATCCAGATAAAAGGGACAGTCACCACAGTATAACCTGGATAAAAGGGATAGACAACAAAGCAATTCTTGGAAAAAAGGGACAGACAGTACAGCAATACTTGGATAGAAGGGACAGTCACCACAGTCATACCACCTCGATAAAAGGGACAGTCAGCACAGTATTGCCTGGATAAATGGGACAGTCACCACAGTATTATCTGGATAAAAGGGACAGTCACCACAATAATACCGGGATAAAAGGGACAGACAGCACAGTAATGAATGGATAAATGGGACAGTCACCACATTAATGTCTGGATAAATGGACAGTCACCACTGCGATACCTGGATAAAAGGGACAGACAGCACAGTAATGAATGGATAAATGGGACAGTCACCACAGTAATACCTGGGGGACAGTCACCACATTAATGTCTGGATAAATGGACAGTCACCACAGCAATATCTGGATAAAAGGGACAGTCAGAACAGTATTAACTAGATAAAAGCAACAGGCAACACAATAATACCTAGATAAATGGGACATTCACCACAGAAATATTTGAATAAGTGGGACAGTTAGCACAGTAATATTTGGATAAAAGGTACAGTTAGTACAGTAATTCCTGGATAAGTGGGATAGTCAGTACAGTAATACCTGGATAAATTGGACAGTCACCACAGTATTACCTGGATAAGTGAGATAGTCACTACAGTAATACCTGGATAACAGGGACAGTCACCACAATATTACCTGGATGTATGGGACATTCACCACAGACTATTTGTATAGGCTAAGTGGCACAGTCAATACAGTAATATTTGGACAAAAGGGGCAGTTTATACAGTAATTCCTGGATAAAAGGGACAGTCGGCACAAGCAGGTGCGGGAAAGTTTTTCTGAGTTCTTCAGAGTTTTCCCGGGCAGCTTTGGGTTGGTCAGCTAGTATTACTATATATATTATTTATATATATATATATTACGTTCTGTGTAAAATGACGAAATAATTACCTAATTATTAATCTCTGTCTGTAGATAGAAAAAAAAAGAGACATCATCATTTACCTTGTGAAGGGATGTCGGACGATAATGACTCTCAGGCTTGACTTGAACGTTTCCATAAATTCTTTCCTATCCGCTGGCTGTGGATAAAAACTGTAAACCGTGTCTTGCCTGGCCCCATATTTCGGCTGCAGGGAAAGAAAAACAATGTTATTGAACTTATCCCTTGCTTTCGCATCTTACTGACACCTTTATTACGCATATGTGGGCATGTAAATAGAAAGTGGTTTAGACAAAAACGAAGGATGTAGAAATAGGCCAACATAGCAAGTTATTACTAAATTCTCATTTAGAAACAGTACAATTTTGCAACATTCAGCAACAAGCAAAAAGTGAGAGGAGTAATGGGTCACTCATTATGCGTCATTCCCGTTTTTCTTACAGCTTTCCGCCTCGTGAAATTTTGAATGTTAGTTAAAGTTATGGAAGTATAGACACAAGTGACGTTTTTATATCATTAATATATATATTTTTGTGAAGACTGCTGATTTAATAGTTGTCGAGATGACGAACTGATAACGTTTCTCTATTAGCTATATGTGGGAGTGTTAGTTCATTTCTTTAACTCCAGCATTATCTAAAATTCCTGCCCGTACGTTGGCGAAACGTCTGAATGTCCATGCTGACTTTTGGAATGGCCAAGGTGCTCGTAATGCATCTCTTTCAATTTCCAGCGTTGAACAGAAATCCTTAGAAACTGGTCCTGAAGATCATGTCATTGCCCTTGACTTTAGTGTTGCTTTTGACTGCGTCAATCATAAGGACCAAATCTAATATATATATATATATATATATATATATATATATATATATATATATATATATATATATATGTATGTATATATATATATATATATATATATATATATATATATATATATATATATATATATATATATATATTGAAACACAGTCGTTGGAATAAATATATATATATATATATATATATATATATATATATATATATATATATATATATATATATATATATATATATATATATATATATATATATATATATATATATATATATATATATATATATATATATATTTGGAACAGTCGTTGGAGTAAATATGTATATATATACATACATATACATTTGAAACGCAGACAGTCGTTGGCGTACTATCTTCTAGTTTTTACAGAACTCCTTACTAACATATTGCAAATTTCTGAGGTCCCAGAACGCTTTTGTGTATATTTGCAAAACCTTATGTAACTGCTCCTTGCTTTGACGGGAAAAAGAGTTTAGTTTAGGTGTAAAATTGGCAATAAACCTTTCATCCCCAACATTACCCTGAATCGAAATTTCTCTCTCTTTGCAGGATCCATATCTTTGAGCAGTGGATTGTCTTCGTTGAAATGTGCCAGACGCAAGAAGTTGATCATCCAGGACGTAGATGCTACCTGAAAAAAAAAGGTAAGGATAGAGAGCATTGTTTTTATTGGGCTGTTTAAGGATTAAACGAGCAAACCCGTAGTTTAAGATGGACTTCGGCCCACTTATGGATGAAGTAGTATAAGTCAGAATGGTATTCTTGTGTTGATGCTGTTTTTACGGTTTCAAATCTGAGTGAAATGCAATTATATTATAGCTTGAAGATACACATGTCATATATGCATTGTCTCTCTCTCTCTCTCTCTCTCTCTCTCTCTCTCTCTCTCTCTCTCTCTCTCTCTCTCTCTCTCTCTCTCTCCTAAATGTTTAAATGCTTACTGAACAACCAGGTAAGTAATTTAATTCGAACAAAACCAGTGTTTTGGCAATTCGCCATGCTTATCTTGACGGTGCAAAGGCTGCAATGCAGTCATGCATATTTTCAGCCTTTTTACCTTTATTTACGTAATCATTCTGTAGCGGGGACGAGTTATAAAACCTGCTCCCTTTCCTCCAAACAGGGTAGCAACCTCCCTCGTATGACGAACCTTCTTTTGTATCAGACTTGAGCTATAAATTTTGCAATAGGCCACACAAACAGGACCGTGATGCTGCTTGACACAGAGGGCGATCAACTCCTTATATTGCAAGATCCCGTAGGGGAGCGGGGGCGGGGTGTTTAGTGCCGTCAGTGCACCTCATGCGGTGCACTGGAGGCATTACTTAAGGTTCTTTGCAGCGTGCCTTCGGCCCCTAGCTACAACCCTTTCATTCCTTTTACTGAACCTCCTTTCATATTCTCTTTCTTACATCTACTTTTCACCCTCTCCTAACAGTTGATTCATAGAAAACGAGGTTTTCCTCGTTTTACACCTTTCAAACCTTTTACCGTCAATATCCGTTTCAGCGCTGAATGACCTCTTAGGTCCCAGCGCTTGGCCTTTGGCCTAAATTCTATATACTACATTCTCTCCCTCATCTCGCTATGTGCCCAGGTAAGCGGTGGGAGAATAAAATTCTTTTCCATAATAACGGGACCATCCGGTTTCGTTCCGTTCGTTACTTCAGACTGAAAAAGTGCGGAAAACAAAAAGTATATCACTGTCCTACCATCCGCTCTTTTCTCACTAACTAAAATTTAAGGGTTTCCTGAGAAAAAAAAAAATTAATTCCGTAGTTGGGGAAGATATTAAGAGAGTGAAAACGGAAACAGAGCGAGAGTAGAGAAGTACTTTATTACCAACCCAACCCCTATCCTTCTATCTGCTTTACTGTTATTTTATCTCACACATCTTGGTAATTATAGTGTCCTCTGGAAAAGAAGTCAATAGACTCGAGGTCTTCATGCTAGAGTGAGTTGAAAGCATTGGGAAGTTTATTGCAATCATCATTGCTATTTTTAGCGGGGCCAAGCTGCTATAGCGCATAGCACTCTGTACTAATTGGTGGTCAAAGGTCAGTTTCTCCCTTGTTTTCATCTTCTGCAGGGGCTAAACTATACTATATAATTAGAGAGCTTAACTCATTTTCTACAGAAGGGTAACGGTACCTTCAAGTAATTATGTTAACAGCCATCAGACGGGATGACTTACGTTCATCGCAGGTAGCAATTAGTTTAGATTGATTTCTTTCTAAGTGTGTCACTACTTTCGTAAATTTGTTGGAAGCAACCAAACGGTTTCGGCTAAAGAGCTAAAGAGGTCTTGAGTAGATTTCCTGGGTCATCCAGGGAAAGCGTGCTTGAAATTATTACCGCCAATGCACACTTGTTTTGTAGGGCAGCCAAGCGATACATATTAGTAAAGAAAAAAAAAACAATCAAGTAACGATGTTTTTAATGTTTAAGTTAATGTAGTGATTGTAGTTACACAAGAACTGAATATTGAGAGACTTCTTTCGTAGAAATTAAGTAATAATCTAAGGGTAACAGCCTGAACTTCTTGAACTCTGGTATTGAGAATTCTGAACATACTGTACTCCGCAAATTGCCCTTTTGTGAGATGGCAACTGGCAACCTCTCTCTCTCTCTCTCTCTCTCTCTCTCTCTCTCTCTCTCTCTCTCTCTCTCTCTCTCTCTCTCTCTCTCTCTCTGCAGTCCAGAGCTTGAGTAAGCTATTTTTTCTGGTATCAGGTTCCTGTATATAAAGATGGAATGTGGACAAACCGTTGCAGTGTCTACAATGTGCAGAGCAAGTAGCGTTTATTTATGAGACTACAAGATTAATCTTATAAGGGTTTTTAATCCCAAAACAAATCCCTGAGTAAAATATCATGTAATTTTAGGGTATTGTATGATAATTCAAGTTGAAAACCATGTCTGTAGTTATCAAGGGCTTCTTCGCTATCTTGGGAGTCTAGTGGTTTTTCTCCGCCTCGTAGATCAATTTTGAAGGTCGTTGACATCTCGGGTAGTTCCTTGTTCCATCTTTTTCAGTAACATGCATGTCTTTATGTATATGCAATAAGTGTTAGAATTTAACAAGACAGTACTTGATCTTAGGACTTTTACATCTAGAAATAAGGCGCTGACATCTTTAAAAAGTGGTACTATTAGCGTATTTAGATGCAGCAGGAACTGTAACAGAAACTAATATGCAAAAACGCTACTTTAATCAATAAGAGAAAGCCAGTGGCTCGGGCAATCCAATGCCCAACATGTTCAGACTTGAACAAGAGAGAATGAAAGAAGAAAAGGAGTCAGCATTTATCCCAAAGGAAGATATAGAACTTCTTTTTGAAGGAAAGGCTCTTGTGAATCAAAGCTGTATCTTGATTCTGTTGAATTATGTCTTCACTTCCAAAAGGTTATGAAAAAAACTATATCCAGATAGATACTGTTCTTTTTTGACTCAGCTGTTTCTTTCCTTACTTTATGATTTATTACTTACAGAAATAAGAACGAAGGAAAGAAACCACTGCACATGCCAGTCTGGAGATGGCTGTTATCCGCAAAATAAGTATTGGGGGCTTTGACCTTTGCCTTATGTGACCTCCTGGTTAGAGAGGGAGCTCATTTCTTTACATTTAACAGGTCACTGTTTAAAATTGCCCACTTCAGTAGAAGACCAGTAGCAAAAGAGCGCAGCTGCTTTCCACCAGGAAGACGATAATCGCATGGAAAACTTGACAGCAGGTTCACTGATCAGTTAATTACTTGGTCTCACTCCAAGCAAGAAGTCAAATAGAATCGTGACAGCTGGATTCCAGGCAGATGACATCAGTTTAAAGTTCCAGTACTTTAGCTGATGAGAACCATTTATGACACTGAAATAAAACTAACCAGAGCTAACCAGAAATGAGTTTTCAGAGGTGCATTGTTACCTTTTAAGCAAAAGGTTTGGGTTTAAGAGCATTTCGCCCTAGTAACACCAAACGCCAACAAACGCCGAAAATTGGTAATTCGGAAGAATACGTGGCTCGCTAAATTGAATCACTGTGCTACCTATGAAAGGCGCTCACACACTTTCCAGGTGATTTTCGTGTCTGGCCTAAGGCAACCGTCCAGTGTATGAAGAAGCTCGCTAATGCAGAGCTTACTTGCGTGTTAAGTCAAAATTACAACCCAAAAATCACTGTTGTATTTTTAGGAGTGTTTATGGTTGTATTTTTACAGTTTGACTTCAACGAAGTCAAACTGTAAAAAAAAAAAAAAAATCAAGGGCGGGTTTTCTCTTGTATGAGCCAAGAAATCTTGGACTAATTTCTTTTCCTATTTTTTTTTTTTTTACTTATTTTTCCAACGTGTCTGGAAATTACGTCTCGTAAGTAACGGGATGCCTTTTTTTTTTTTTTTTTTTTTTTTTCACAAGCGCCTCTTGTGCATTTTTACTTTGACTCCTTTGAAGATTCTTCCGATAAACCAGAGGTTATTTACCTTTCTTGATTTTTTCCTTTGTAGAACCTCGTGTTTCTTTGCAGTCCTACCTTTTTTTTTTTGGAAGATGCAGAGTATAGGGTTAGTTAGCTGACTTCTGGCATTTAATTACAGCAAAGTTATTGAATATCGATTCTTTATATATTATCATAAAAAAACTTACTCACTTCATGACATAATCTGACTTTTCTGAAGGGGAAATAATGACTTTCTCAAGAGCTCTGATTGACGACTGGCGATTAATATTTGACAGTATCCGGGCGAAATTTTGCATAGAATTCTCCCCATTAAGATAGGAAATTTATCTCGTTCTAAATGGGGCGTGAGCAGAACGCTGAACTGGAATTATAGTTATAATTATCATTAATATTTGCGTGCACATTTATAAAATAAGTTAAAGTGAAGCGAATTAAAAAGTCAATGCGTGCAAAAATAGAAACTGCAGACTAACAAGGTAAAAGTAATATGAAAAGTGCAGACCAATTTCCCTCTGCTTTTGATTTCAGCTCACAATTCTCGAATTATGAGGAACTTTACTAAGAAAAAAATACACTATGACGCCTTTTTCGAAGATAAAGGTCGCCGGAGACAGTAGTTTTGATGATGGAGATGTATTTTATACCTTAGACAAGTATGCGCTTACCTAGTATGTTACTTTAATCAGCTAAAGATCAGTAGGCACACGATTTATGCGTAGAACGACCGCTTATCACACACGCACGCACATACGCACAGAATTGGGCAGTAGAGGGCTTATTGGATATTTGA
>JANJGK010000038.1:25832536-25940036 GCA_039081455.1 Macrobrachium rosenbergii
ATCACGTTCATTTATTACAGTTCCGTATTTTTTTATCACTTTTCAAAATCTATAACGATTACATGCAAATCCTTCAGTCCATCTTGTTCAGTAAAGAAATCATCAATATAATTCTTGTATGTTGTGCGTTACTGTATCTGTCATCAGCATTATTTCTCCCATTAAACTACCAGTATTTAGATTCTTACTTAACCTTACTTTCCGAATCCTTACAGAGGATCCTCGTTTTCTTATTACTAATTCATATCCTTATGAAACTTTGTCAAGCAATTATTGTTACATTTCCCAATCTTTGATAGGTGTTCCTAATTTCGTACTAATCATTCCCATCCTTTGGGGATTTAATTTCATACTACTTGGCCTTACCTTTGTGAATCTTTACGAGGGGAGTCCTATTTTCGTGTTACCCATTCTTACCTTTTTACTGTACCCATCCAGGTCAATATTCTTGAGGAACCTTCCACTGGAAGGCCAAAGGACCGGAAACTTGATCGGTTTCATCGGTATGGTGTCATTCTTGCGGTAAACCTTATTATTTACAATGATGATGTGGTTGGAATCTTCTTTCTCTTCCCCTGTTGGGAATTGTGATGTTGTGCTGTTTGGGTAGGTGTCTTTTTTCTGCTCTTCTGTGTTTGTACTGGCATATCCATCAGTGACATCGTCTATGTTGGCTTCTTTGAAAGAAATATCTATATTCTCCTTTGGTGTCGTACTGTCACCCTCTTGAGTTTGTTCTTCTGTCTTGTCTTCTTTTACAGAAACATTTAAATTCTCCTTTGGTTTCTTACTGTCACTCTCTTGAGCTTGTTCATGGTCAGAACCCTTTTCTTCCTGGGGTTCGCCTTGACCTCCTTGCCCTCGACGTTCCGTCAGGAATCCCTGGATGTCGTCGGCAGAAGAGGCCGTCAGATCTGTCAAGACCTCACTGGAACCGTTGAACTGCGGACGGAACTGTTCACCTCGTGGAGAAGACGAGTACCTGTAGTACACGAAGGTCGTGGCCAAAGTGCAGAGGGCGAAGAGCCGCGTCTTCTTCGAACTCAACAACATTATTTATTGCAAAAGCTGCCCCACATTACTCACAATAACGTCTCGTGGTTAGATGAAGCTTTAAAAATTACCACTCGATCTGAATCAACTTATATTCACAGGAATACGCGTGTTGCACTCTGTAACAAGATAATGGGTCGAATAAACGAATTATTTGTCCATTTATAACCCTCAGTTCTTGGTTTTTGATAATTTAATTCCGCAGTTACTGTCAGCGGCGTGTTACAGTCTTCTCGCGCCTCTTCCCTCCCTCCCCAACGTAACCAGAACTCATACTGAGAGTGGATGGACTTCTGGACTCCTCTATCTCCACCCATGCAGGCTTTCTCCGCTCATTCTCTCCGGGGAAGCGTGGGGTCAGGTCTCTGCCTCACCACCGGCGTCCTAATTTCCAGGTGGCAATGGAACGTGGAATGAGAAGCCTAATCTCTTACGAAAGATTTCGTTATCCAATCCTCATATACATATCGACCATAGGCCCATGAAACATGTCTCATTGCTAAGGAACCGGCAAAGTCTTCATAAAGTTCATTATTGCAAGGCGTCTATTGTTGAGTGACCTCACCGGAATCGCCCCGCCCACCTGCGTATACGTCATCCAGGCAACCTCGTCATATGGTCGCAAGGGAGAATGGAGAGAGTATCGTGGATATTGTTGAGACTCCTGTCTTTATTTTCCGTAGGGAAGTAATGCCGTCAGTGCACCTAACGGGGTGCACCGTAGGCATTACTTGAAGGTTCTTTGCAGCGTCCCTTCGGCCCCTAGCTGCAACTCCTTTCATTCCTTATACTGTACCTTCATTTATATAATTCTTCCGTCTTGATATCCACGCACTTCTAACAATTGTTTCATGGTTTTCCTCCTGTTACACCTTTCAAACCTACCTACTCTCAATTTCCTTTCCAGCGATGAATGACCTCACAGGTTTCAGTGCTTGGCCTTTGGCCTAAACTCTATATTCCATTCCATTCCTGTGTTTATTTTTTCTCCACGGTGGATATCATCATCTTCGCCACGCTTCGACAGCGACAGATGTCGGGGCTTCTGTCATGCTTCAAGTATTCCATTCCTCTCTTCCGCTCTTTATGGAGGCTGACTATACTTGGGTCAGAGAGAGAAGGTGCGTGATGTCTGTGAGTGAATTTTGCGGTTTTTTCATGGATATTGTCATGATGATGATGACTGTTATTTTTATTATTTATAATTCTGTTCCACACTTCAACAATTACCCTCTGTCGATATTATTACTGTTATTCTTTTATCATCATCATCATCATCATTATATATTTGGCAGTATTCCACAACCACTCTACTGCCATTGAACTAAAAAAGTTAAACCCATGGAATTCTAAAATGCCGAAGCATTCCAGAATTTTAGGGTAAAGATATAGGAGTGATTATTGACATAATAAATTTCAATCAGTGTCTGGAATATCTGCGAATCCGTGGTAACCTTACAAATCATGTCCTCGAGCCGTGGGCTGTGTTCTAGCCTCTTTTCCGTGGTCTCTTTGGCTGGAATTGAGTTCCCTTGCCTGAGGACACAGTCAATTGCTTTTCGACTTTTATAATTACTTCCTAAAAGAGTCTCAGATTTGTACTGTATGTACGTAGTAGTAGTAATAATAATAATAATAATAATAATAATAATAATAATAATAATAATAATAATAATAATAATAACTTATTTTACGGGAACCGGAAGCCTATCAATTTCGCTATTGCTGGTTTTTGCCTGCCGATGACCATTTTATTTCCTCGGTGATTATGATAGTATTTAAATGGTTATAGCATGAACTGCTAATATTTTATATTCTGCTATTTTGCCAGTTTTTACGGGTCACGTGTCTAGTTCCAAATTTCAGAATTTGTTTATTATTCCTCGATTTATAGTTATAGGAATGGGAAGTGAACAGTGAACAATAACTCAAGAGGTATGTTAAGGGGTGTCTGTCGTGAGAGGAGGCCCCGGTTAAGTAGGACGCTATACTCTGGGTTATGCTAGGTCATAGAGCACAGTTAAGTATACCTTAGTTTAACCAGACGAAGGATTAGATTTATTTTACGTGGCTAAGAACCAATGGGTTACCTAGCAACGGGGCCTACAGCTTATTGTGGAAACCGAACTACATTATAACGAGAAATGAATTTCTGTCACCAGAGATAAATTTCTCTAATTTTTCATTGGTCGGTCGGAGATTCGAACGTGGGCCCAGCAGAGTGCTAGCCGAGAACGATACCATCCGATCTAATGAGGAACTCGTGGAGCACAGTGGTTACGATTATGAAATATTCGTTGAACTGCCAATTTAACTTTGGGCTTTGTTAAGACAGGGTCCATTCTCAATAACGAGTGCATTGTTGCTCGAATCGCAGAGAAATTTCAAATGGCCACCCACGGCATAAACATACCTCAGCTTCTTCCGTGATTACGTAATGGTCTGGAAAGGTAAGAGTTTTCAAGGCCTAGCATCCACTTGATTCTCACTGTGATTATTTTCAAGAATCAATTTTTTTTCACTGCTTATCAGCCTGATGGCGGAATCATACACGCATTTTTAATATGTAATCTGTAGGTGAATCAGAGACTGCTCTGATATCATCATGACTGTACATGACAGGAAACAGTTTATTATAAAGTTAATAATAAAAAATGTTTACTGCTTTTCAGCCTCGAGGCGGGAGAATACTCATATTTTTAACATATAATCTAGAGATAAATCAGAGGCTGCCCTGACGTGATCATGACTTTAAATGACAGGAAATACTTCCTGTGAAGCAGGAGTTCCCTCTCATAAACTAGCGAGGTTTGTGACCTTCTCTATCTATAGTACGCTGGCCATTGTCAATGACTTACCTGCCATTACGCAGTCGCCTCGTGCAATAAGAAGCCCGTCTCTTGAAAGCCAGAAATCTTGTTGCATAGAAACGAGTTTACCGAAGACTTTAAAGCTCGCCGACTTTTATCTGTTATGAATACTTGTACAGCTATTACTCCCTTCATCAGATTCTCTTATATCGTCACTGGACCAACAGCTATCACCATTACTACTACTACTACTATACTACTATCCCTTACTGCCATTGCATCTGATGCTGTTACTAGTTCTGTATCGTCAAGGAACCTAAATCTATGGACCAATAGAATTCCCAAGCAACAAGAGGGTCATTACGCTGATAACTAAAAACAAGAATAGCAAGTTGCTGCGAGGAGGAAGTGTAGTGTTAAACCAGAACTAGTCCTCTAAATGCTAAGCAACAGGTAAACAAAATTACCAGGAGCACCTGGCTGTTGTGTTATTGATACCTGTGTATCGCAAAAGTCAGTTAGGAATTTCGATTCAGTATCTAGAGTTCCGCCCCCCCCCTCTCTCTCTCTCTCTCTCTCTCTCTCTCTCTCTCTCTCTCTCTCTCTCTCTCTCTCTCTCTCTCTCTCTCTCTCTCTCATTGAGTTAGGCATGCGTTTTCGAATCAGATGCGATTTCTCCAAGACTGGTTCCGGTTTGTATATACATACTAGAATCTCACGCAGAGGCAGCTCTAATACAGTTATACGATAGTACACTAGCTGTGCCCGTTAACATCATGTTTTTATGGAATTTAAACATTTTTTACGTAATGGATAGCGAAAGTAGATAAGGCAACTAAATTTATACCGTATTCTTGTCAGTGGTATAAAATCAACTATAAAGCGTTTTTTTGGCAATAAGAATGTTTTCATACTTGAAGTTTGCAGAGCAAGCAGTTAAACGCGTTAAGTGGGAAGCAGACTTGGATGAACAGGTGTACACTACAACTTGTATGCTTCGCAAAATTTACCTCAGGGGATTATGTAATGAATTCATCATTTATATCCGCCGATTTGAGATTCTGGAGTGGATTTACCAGTCTGCATTTGTATATGTAACGAATATTCACTAGTCTGCTTTTGAATATTGAGCGTGACTGTCAGACGTTTCAGCAAGGCGACTTTGAGCGAAGGAATGCTAGTTAAACAAAGCAAATGTTTAGGAAGAATTTGAGTGATAATAACTGGTTCTGCATTATCAAGACTTATACGCAAGGACTGGTTTTGCGAACAGGTCAGAATGAACCAAATTGGAAGGTAGAAAGTAGGTTATGTTACAAGCCGATGTAAAAACATGCCCTTTGAACTTCTCGTTGTTTAGGAGCTTCTTTTGACTCCAAATAGTTAGCAACAGGACACTTGTCTCTGTTACCAGGGTGGTTTCAGATGAAGACTGTACTATTCGGGTAAGAATGGATAAGGAAAGTTGCGTATTATGACCGTTAGAGCTCAGCGAAAATATCTCTTTCAATTTGCACGTATAAGTGGAATGTTGGGAAGATTGCTGATAGTTTTATGTAGAAGAGTATGGTCACAACAATACGGCTACAATCACTTCAAGTGCTACATGCATACCACAACTACTAGTTAATACCGATAATAATTATAAGTGCCGCTTGCGATAATTGTTAATATAATGTACAGAACAACTGCAAAGAATCGCACATCCATCATGTATTAGCGCGAAGTTTTGCGTAGTCGTTTAAGGTAGGCATTACACAAGAAAAAAAAAGGAGAAAAAGAATCCAAGGTGAAGTTCAGTGACTCCTCCGTTTATACCTGCCCACTCAAGTTCACTTCTTTGTGAACAAAAAAAGGTCCTGCCTTGAGCTATGATTGCTTACGCTCAAGAAGAAGCTGATACATCGAATGCTTCTGGTTTTGAACCATGATGGGTGTGTCATTACACTTTTATTCTTTGATTTTTATTTTTTCACGGAAGCCTAACAAATATTGCGCAATCCTCTTCAGCATACTGTGAATACTTCTCTTGTCCTTCTGATCTGATATTCTTATCCCAAAAGAAAACATGCTTTTCCAACTGTGAACTATGCCCGCATAATGTTTTCAATGCGTCAGTTTATATTTGTAATTTATACATGGATCTATTTATGATTACTTTTTGAAATACACTTTGAGCCTAAAGTTACAAAGAAATGCCTTATAAGTTTAGGAAGTTCCGTCTCTTTTGAAATAAATATAAGTAAATTATCAATAAGGACAACTGCAAGTAGAAGCTTTTACTTTACCAACATACTTATTTGGAAATAACTGTTCCCATTAATGAAACCATAGTAGGAGTATTAATGGTGCCAATACTGCCTATTTTAAGAAAGGCACTAGTGTTGCTATACTCAGTGTTCACTATTTTAAGAAAAATTTTAAATGCCATGCACTATTTCCCTAGTTCTTCTGACGTATATTGTGTTTACGTATCCATAAACTTATCTATCTTGATTTATGTTCTTCTATATTATATACTCCAGTTTTCTTTCTAGTTTGTGTATTCGTTTCTTCTGCAGATTGCTTTGCTTGTTGAGTGTTCTTTATGCTTGTCCCATGTAAGTGCTCCTTATAAAAAAAAAATAATAAAACAAAAGTAATGGGATATGGTCCCAGACAGTTAATTAGTAAGTGACTCTTCTTTCCAATAGCCTTTAGAGTTTCTTCTTGAGTGAAGAAGCCTCAGTTCGTTCAGTTCTGTTTAGTTGTCTTAATGATGTCCTTTATGTGGTCATTTGAATCTTCCAAATCACCATATCTCATGATGATATAACCAAATCAGTTGATCAATGGGTGTGTCTATCAACAGCTTTCATTGGGAGTGTTTTTATTTTTCGATCCTTGACATTTGATTATGCTTCATTTTACAATAATACTCTTTTGTTTTACGTTTAGATATTTTGTTATTGTTTAGAACCTATCGATTTTCTTGGCCCTCCATTCATTTCTTTTGTAGGCAACATATAGCTGGATACCTCGTTGGCCCCCATATGGTAAAAAAAACATATTTCTTTCATAAACTAGAAACTACAGGCAGCGTATTTAACAATGTGCATCGGAATCCATTTGTCCGTTCTTGATGTATTCTGTTAAGGGGACACAAAAACAAACAAACATTCAGTATCCTCTTGGTGGAGATAACAAGTTAATTAAAAGCGTTCATACGTTCTCACCTGAGGAGACAGTTAGGTATGTTAATGGAATAGATTTCTTAATTTTGATTGAAGGCTAACACGCTCTTGATATAATGGTTTAATCTTATTTTCTGAAACTTAGGAGATTACTACATTGCCCAAATTCTTCTCCTTGATTCTAACGAGAGAGAGAGAGAGAGAGAGAGAGAGAGAGAGAGAGAGAGAGAGAGAGAGAGAGAGAGAGAGAGAGAAGAGAGAGAGAGAGAGAGAGAGAGAGAGTTTAGTTTGGAAATGAGGCTTGTGGAATCGTTAAAAAAATTAACGCATATGGGCTTATTTTTACAGTTAATCCATTTCCCTTTATAAAGCTCCAAGAACCATTGTATTCTTTATTCAGTAATGAGAGAAAATAAACACGGTGCTATTAGCAAAATTTATAAATAAAATATTAAATTCAAGGTAAATTCATAAAACGTCACATATATATATACTGTATATAAATTATATATATATATATATATATATATATATATATATATATATATATATATATATATATATATATATATATATATATATATATATATATATATATATATATATATATATATATATATTCATGACGGTGTATACATTGCTGTGATCGTAAGAAGAAGCGGACCTACAGTTCTTCAGCAATTTAGGTTGGTACAAAGGACAGAATATAAGTTGAGAAAAGTCCGCAGTGACACGCAGTTCTTGGAGACTTGTGAGAAGAATGGACTCATTCCAAAATTAATTCACTTCAAATTATACAACAGAATTCTACACAGAACCCAACATTATTGAGATTACCAGAAGAAACTACTGGAAGAGGAAATTCGCGGTAAGCGGCGACTTTTGCATCAAACTACTTTTAAACTTGACCGAGTGACTAATATTTTGAAAAATTCAGTTTCCCATCTAGATTTCATTCATTTATCTGATTGTAAAAATAGAGTCAATACTAGTAGCATTGAAAAAATGTCCCATGTTCCTTCCTTAAAACTGAAAAGTTTAGGTTATTCCGATTCGCCCATGCCTCATGATAGTGTCATTTTTAATTATTCCTCTGGTGTATTGACCGATAAGAAAAAAACGGTTTTGTCACGCGGTCCTAATTTTGCTTTTACGTCTAATGAGTTACGTTTTGACTCACACTTTCTGAATTGGGAATGTTCGTTTAAGGCTTTACAGACACATAATTTTTATACCAACAATCCCAAAGGCTACTCGTATGATTATTTTAGATCAACACTTAAACACCTTGCGTTTTCGTCCTTTTACAATTATAAACCAGAGACCAGGTATTTACCTAGCACTGACGAGTTTAATATCATACAAAGTCTAGCTAAAGACACATCCATTATGGTTACAAAACCCGATAAGGGCAACGGTGTAGTTTTGCTGAATAAGGTAGAGTATGTTGAGAAAATGAGAGACATCCTTAATGATCGGACCAAGTCCCAGGTAATTAAAAAAGACCCTTTCAAGTGTATTGTGCATTTAGAAGATAAAGTCAGTAGAATAGTAGACAAGCTATATAAACCTGGTTGTTTTTCTAAAGATGTTTTTCATGGCCTTCAAGCATCCGGGTCTAGACCAGGACGACTTCATGGACTCCCAAAAGTCCATAAGGAAGATCACCCATTAAGACCTATTTTATCAGCTGTTGGAACTGCCAGCTATAATATCGCTAAATTTCTCGTTCCCATCCTTGCCCCGTTAACTACAAATGAGTATACCTTAAATGACTCCTTTCATTTTATTAACTGCCTAAGAAATTGTAATTTTAATGATTGTTTACTCAAATTCCACTGGATGAGACGATTGACATTTGCCTAAATGATTTGTTTAAAAATAATTTAAAAATACTGATACTGTCAGTGGGTTTAACAGGTCGCAGTTAAAGGCACTTTGTTATATAAGCAAATTGATGGTGTAAGCGTGGTGTCCAGTATAGGACCATCTTTGGCAAATGCGTTTATGTGTTTTATGGAGAAAAGATGGTTAGACAATTGTCCTTTAGATTTTAAGCCCTTACTGTACAGGAGGTATGTTGATGATACCTTCTTAATTTTTAAGAGTCGTGACCAGATTCCTCGTTTTTTGGGGTACCTTAATAATTAAGTAAGCATATTAATATAGAATGTACTTGTGAAATCGAAGATAATCATATGCTTGCTTTTCTAGATATTCAGGTAGAAAATCTTGATAATAACTTTCACACCTCAGTCTTTAGAAAGCGTACTTTCACGGATCTTATGTCTAAATTTCAATCAGCTACACCTTTGAAATATAAGATGAATTTGATATTGATGCTAGTAACCAGAGCATATAAAATTTGTTCTAGCTTTTTGAATTTGCATGAAAAATTGGAATTTCTAAGGTCATTTTTAAAAAAACAATGACTATCCGTTGAATTACGTAAATACATATATTGGTAAACAGCTTTCGAGATTACATGTAAACAAACAAGCGAAACTACCGCTAATGAAAGAAACCTGTTATTTTTTTTACCTTTAACTTTTACTGGAACTCGTAGCTACGATTTAAAAAAAAAACAATTAATTTCTATTTTGTCCATTGGTTACCCTCAGGTAGATATCAAAATATATTTCACCTTGCAAAATAAATTAGGTAATTTCTTTAAAATTAAAGACCCTATACCAACAAGCCTTGGGTCCAACCTGATCTATAAATGGCAGTGTGGTGGTTGTGATGCCACGTACGTTGGAAAAACTACCAGATCAGCTTGGATGAGATGGTTTGAACAACTAGGTAAGTCATATCGTACAGGTAATTTATCTTTCAAGGCCTAGTTACAGTGCAGTTAGAGAACACAGCGAAGAGACCGGTCACCCTTTCATATTGATGAATTTTCTGTTTTAACCACTGCTCAGTTTGCTACAGACCTCGACATTTTAGAAGTTCTATATTCCATCAAGATAGAACCTTCTTTGGCTAGAACTGTGGCTGTAACCTCACTTTTGTGTTTTTAGTCTGCGTTTTACTGGTTGTATATTGATTAGTATGTTTGTTGTGCCTTTGTGCCTTCCGTTTTTGTGACTTAAATTTTTGTATTTTGCTTTATTTTATTTTATTCATTTATTTATTTTGATTAGCGCTCTCTTAAATGAATTCTTATAATTTTTATAGTAATTTTGCTGTATTATTTTGAATTATAAGAATTGTAATGTCGTCATTTTAATTTTGTAGGTTGATAACGAGTGAGAGTACTGCTCGAAACATGTCCCAATAAAGTTGTGTAAAATGCTGTTCCGGGTTTTGGCCTTGGTGTCCTTGCTGATACGCAGATGGCGCTTCCCTGCCGGTGTATCCATTGCGCTCTCTCTCTCTCTCTCTCTCTCTCTCTCTCCTCACTCTCTCTCTCTCTCTCTCTCTCTCTATATATATATATATATATATATATATATATATATATATATATATTTATATATATATATATATATATATATATATAATATATATTTATATATATATATATATATATATATATATATATATATATATATATATATATATATATATATTACAATTATAATAGTAACAAGGGAAATTCATGATCACTATTTTGTTAAATTTGTCTACAAAAAGGTGTATAGTAAGGATATGTATTTTCAACATTCTTACAAATAGGAAAACTTACACAGTAAGTTTAGTTCCATAAAATTAGTTATTCTGCATTTAAATAAATAATATAACGACGTTCCTTATACACGACCTCCCCCTGAACGGCCATGCCCTCCTCCCGAAGGACCGTGTCCTCCCCCAAATGGACCGTGTCCTCCCGCTAAAGGACCGTGTCCTTCCTCGAAAGGACTATGTCCTCCCACAAATGTAATAGGTCCTAGTGGTTTTTTGGGCCTCTTGACCTCAACCTCTTCTTTCACAGGAATGAGATCAAGAGGGATGAGAGGGCCGTAATTGTAGATCTCAGGGACATGAGGGATGCGCGGTCCGTGCCCGAAGGGTTTCCCGTAGGGGAATCCTCTCTTGTATCCTTTGCCGGCGTGTCCGCCGAAACCGTGCAGGTTGAACATCCCGAAGAACTTCTCTAGTCCGAGTCCGCGGAGGAAGAAGCCCCCGAGCTTCTCTTGCCTGACGTAGATGGGTCCCTCTTCTTCGTGACTTGACTCCCCTCCTCCTCCGGCGGGGCTCGGCCGGACCGCGGTCAGACAGAGGATGAGGCAGAGAGCCAACGTTACGAAGAACTGGAATGACAGAGAGCGATGAAGTCAGGGAGGATAATAAGTAATAATAATTACTATATTATAGTAATGCATAGGAGGTTACAATGAAAACACAAACTCGTATTTATTTTTGATTGATTTATGAAATTTAGGCTGTCAAGCCAAGCACTCTGGCATTTTCGGCCATTCAGCGCTTAAGGCTATGAAAAGAGGGAGGTGGAGTTGTTGGACAGCAAGGTAAACAGATCCAGGAAATAAAGGAGATTAAGTATAGAGATCTAAAGGAGGAATTGGAGAAAATCCCACATTTGCACCAAGAAGAAATAGTTAGCTAGACTGGACAGCAAGACTGAAGAAAGGATAAGGAATGGAGGTAAAATAAAAGGCTAGGAGCCGAAGGGACGCTGCAAACACAAACACCCTTTAGTAATGGCTACAGTGCCCCACGTAAGGTGCACTGAGGGCACTACCCCCTACATGATCATATTCATGTTGTTGATAGTCATTTGGAGAACATTTTCTTACTACGCACTGGACCTGTAGCGCTCTCATTTTCCAATAAGCTTGGTTAATAATAATAATAATAATAATAATAATAATAATAATAATAATAATAATAATAATAATAATAATAATAATAATAATAATAATAGTTTACTCGAAACACATACTAATAACTGGTGTGCTGGCAACTCGTCTCATGACAATTTTTTCGATGTAACCTTGATTCTTTCGCTTTTATGTCAACAGTACTCACACACGCTAAATTCAAGACAAATATAGAGTTTCGATGTCATCGAATGCTTAGTAACGATAACAGTTTCGAAAAAAATATTTAGAGGGATTAAGATTCTTAGTTTGCAAGCGAGGTTTGCCAGAAACACAAGTGTACTATTCTTGAAAGATTTACCAATGAGACATTAAACGCATTCATGTGTACTAGTGCAAGAAGAAATAATTATCTCATATTTTCTTTTTCTGAAATCTCCATGTATTATTACTACTGTATTCTTAAAGATAAACCGACTACAGAATTATAGGTTTCTAACAATACTCATATTATTTCTGTTAGGCCAGCGAGAGAATGGAAATCGTTGATAAGATTTTCGTTGAGAAAAAAAGTGTAGAAGCATTGTGATATGAAAGAATTTTCCTTTCAAAGAACATTGGACTGGTTTACGATCATGTGTATTGTTGCACCCACACGCATGCGCGTTCTTCTTCCCATTGAAGTGTCAGTCTGTCTAATAAAAAACCGGATTGGAAAGAGATTTTAGAACGTGGAGTATAAAATTAGTTATTATTGCACATTGCCTTTGTAACATGCAACAATATCCTTTAGCTTTCTAATTTCATTGACAATTACTAAATTAAAAACATTCCCGCTATACCAAACATCGTAATTAACTCTCTCTCTCTCTCTCTCTCTCTCTCTCTCTCTCTCTCTCTCTCTCTCTCTCTCTCTCTCTCTCTCTCTCTCTCTCTCTCTCTCTAAGAATGCATCGTCCTTCTGGGAAGCAATTTAGTTGCTTTCCTTTCTCATTCCTCCCTCATTGCACAATGTACATCATGATTACAGACATCGCAAGCTGATGGGAAAGTATTGCTTCATTCTGGCATGTTTCCGGTGTTCAGTTGCCATGCAATTGCATTCCAGTGCGATGTTATTTACGAACCATAATGTGAGTGTTGTATAAATTGCTTACGTTTCATTAATAATAATAATAATAATAATAATAATAATAATAATAATAATAATAATAATAATACCTTTTTCTATTTTAGAAGATTATGGTTACACTTACTCCTTTAAACACTGAATCCGTTCGAGTAAAATAAATGTGTGAAGAGATTCGAACCTTTTCATGTAGGATTCAAACCCATGCATCTTGAGTTAAAGTGACGTAGCCCTAAACCACAACACGAATAATTAATACTAATAATGAAAGATAATTAATACTAATAATGAAAGCCATTTTTCGTTCAACCCTTAGAAGAAATCATATCAAACTCTTGCTGAAATGTAATTTTTTTTTACAGGCCTGTGCAATAAGAATATATAAATGTAAAATGATATTGAACAGAAGTCATTATGACGCATACATACTAGAACTCGAACAAGGTACACTGATAAAACCGAAAGCATTCTATTTGATTTGTTTTTTATGGGGTGGGTTGAGTAAGTTTTAGTTTGGGATTTTGCTATTGGAGTCTGGGGCCTCTTGTTCTTGTTTTCTTGTAATAAAAAAAAAACACTTCACTACCAAGATCTCAGAGTATTTGTTGTGTCTCGTCTTTCCCGAGCTAAGGTTCAGAAATACTCGACTTTCACTTCCTGTGTAACGTTTTTGGAAAGAAATAGAAAGAAAAAGACAGCGGGGGGGGGGGATTTTTTGTTTAACTATGCATGCAATGATCGTGTCAAACGAATGATTGATTGTATATTTAGTGGCAATGAAGTAAAGCTCTTGGATTTCGAGTGTGTTTAACGAGTGCAGAACTTTCAAACCAAAACGATACCTGTATCTCTTGGGATTAACAAATTTTCGATAGAATTTCACGATGAAGTTTTTTCTTTTACCATCCACTATAAACAAAGATCCAAGAAGCTAATACACCGAGCTTTGACCTTACCTTGGAAATTTAAAATTAGATGAAGGTAATAAATAACGCGTTTATGCAACGGGAAAGAAAACGGGAAACGCAACAGCAATCTTTGCTTACCACTTTCATCTTGGAGGACGATGCTAGCGACCAAGGACAGACAAGTCTTTGAACTTACAACCACCCAAGAGCAACGGTGACTGAAGGAACTTTCCTCTGGTTCTCTCTTATAACTTTCTTGCTGTCGGGTCCATGTAGGGATGGCTGGCAGTTGCCAGTTTTCGTGAAATCAAGAGAGTTTCACCTTATGTAACTTTCACCAAAGATTAGATCACAGAATGAAGTTTCACCACTGTGCTATCGGATGAATAAATATGCGTTTGCAGAGGGAGGTCGTAATGGCTCGATTGGAGCCTATGGAACTCCGCGAGTCATCGGTATGAACTGCGTAGGGTCAGGATGATGATGTCTCTGTTCTTCTGACTCTCACAGCCTTAGATGTAGTGAAAGGCGAAAAGCTACGGCACCCATGGCATCACATGACTGCCTTTCCCTCACAGGTATTCGCAAGGCGTTTACCTTCTAGTATCTCACTTGTTGTTTATTTATTTTTTATTATTCGACTATATTGTACGGTTATTATTATTATTATTATTATTATTATTATTATTATTATTATTATTATTATTATTATTATTATTTAGTAAGGGAGGGATTTTGGCAATACTATTACTACATCTAAGTCTTCCGATATTCTCTTTGATTTTGATAAAACTCGGTGGGCTGTTGCTTTACTTCATGATAATTACTCTCCTCAAATATTTTTGAACCTTTTATCATTTTTCAAGACCACATTGTCGCATTAAATGCAAATAAAAAAAAAAAGCTTTTCTTCTTATCTCTGAAGCTGTGGTATTTAGAAACCTCTTGTCTTAAGAATTCGACACTGCAAACAAATTATTAGTTTGAGCATTTCTGACCTTGACTTATCTTTTAAAGTTACAAGTCATTTTAAGTCAACATTGAATTTTACTAAACTTTAAAATTAGGCACCTAGGAAGCTGCTGATTATTTTCTCCAAATACTTTTGGTCTTGGCCTATTTACCGATGTTAGAGGCCATTTGAAAAATAAAAATTTTGAAATTGTCTGCTACTGATTAAGCTGGATCAGGGAGGTACTATGGAGGCTGACGATTATTTTCCAAACTATTTTTTAAGTCTTGACCCTTCCAAGGTCACAGGATAATCCAAGAGGCAAAAATAAAGTTCTTAGCATTCTAATTTATTCCGATTTTATTAAACTTCTTAGATAAATCCCATATTTTACTCATTTCCTCGCTACATGCTGTCATTACTTTTTGCTTATCAGATTCACATGCCTGAATCATCTATGCAACCAATATTTCTGCTCCTTTCTCTATAACTTAAACTTCCATCCACATTAACGTTCTCTTTATGCTAGTAATGATCAGCTGTACCTCCAGCCACCTCTTCTCTCAGCATTGCATAACTTTACTTGCTTTTCAGCTGCTCTGTAAGTCTTTTTCTCAACATTTTTATTTGTATATTCATATATATACTTTTTCATCATACGGGAAAGGTAGCATCTTTCGGTTCTCAGCAAGTGCTAGAGATGAAGCTGCTAGCCTAAGCCCTTTTCTTGGATACCATGATGCTGGTACCCATTCACAGCAAACTGGCTGGTAACTGTAGGCTAAGATGGAAGGAGCAGAAATATTAGTTGCAAAGGTGATTCAGACATGTGAATCTGATAAGCAAAAAGTAATGAAAGCATGTAGCGAGAAAATGAGTGAAATATGGGATTTATCTAAGAAGTTTAATAAAATCGGAATAAATTAGTATGCTAAAAAAATATATTTTTGCCGCTTGGATTATCCTGTGACCTTGGAAAGGTCAAGACAAAAAATCGTTTGGAAAATAATCGTCATCCTCCATAGTACCTCCCTGATCCAGCTTAAGCAGTAGCAGACAATTTAAAAATGTTTATTTTCAAATGGCCTCTAACCTCGGTAAATAGGCCAAGAAATTTGGCACCACTGTTGATATATATATATATATATATATATATTTATATATATATATATATATATATATATAATATATATATATATATATATATATATATATACAGTATATATATATAGATATATATATATATATACAGTATATATATATATATATATATATATATATATATATATATACAGTATATATATATATATATATATATATATATATATATATATATATATATATATATATATATATATATCCTAAACCGTTCCGGTAATTCCTTTCCTATTTGCATAATAATTAGCTGAACTTCACCTGGCACAAAAATGTAAATATGAGTTTAATAACTCATTGTATGACTACAGAGATACAAGCCAGAAACAATTTTGTTCAAAAGAATTCAATAAAAATATCTTGTCTCACACACAAAATATATATATATATATATATATATATATATATATATATATATATATATATATATATATATATTATTACACTGGCCACGTGTCAAAGGCATTGTTACCTGTCCCCCACTGGCTGTCGGCCTAAGAAACCGGAGATCAGCGCCTGCCCTATAAGCCTTACCTTACAGACCTTACAATTCGTTCGGGTTGCCCCAGTTCCCTCAGTGTGAGGCCCAGGTGGACTTTAACTTATATATATATATATATATATATATATATATATATATATATATATATATATATATATTATATATATATATATATTTTGTGTGTGAGACAAGATATTTTTCTTGAATTCTTTTGAACAAAATTGTTTCTGGCTTGTATCTCTGTAGTCATACAATGAGTTATTAAACTCATATTTACATTTTTGTGCCAGGTGAAGTTCAGCTAATTATTATGCAAATAGGGAAGGAATTACCGGAACAGTTTAGGATTCATTTCGGGACAACCGCCAGTCCCTTTGTGCCTGAACGTTTAATTGATTCCGAAATTAACTGATGAACTTTTTCTTTTTCAAGAAATTAATAGAACAAAAGTGAAAGGACTCTCTTCAGCAATCAAGACATATCTCTATTGATAGTTTACAGGCAAAAATCAAACATTCATATTAAGAAAAAATTTATTTTTGAATACTTCTGCTAAACTCTTTCTATAGCCTATTTGTATATTTACTGTATGTATATATTTGAATATATATATATATATATATATATATATATATATATATATATAATATATATATATATATATATATATATATATATATATATATATATATACATATATATATATATAATTGTATATATTCATACATACATACGTACACAGATGTATATATATATATATAGTGTGTAATATATCTATATATATATACACACATATATATGTATATCTATCTATCTATATATATATATATATATATATATATATATATATATATATGTATATATATATATATATATATATATATATATATATATATATATATATATATATATATATATGTAACATTGACTAAACGATAATCCATTTTGCATGCCCTTTGTAAATATAAAGACATGATGTCCAAATATTTTAAAATTGTAATGAAAAAAGTGTTTTAGTCCTGTCTGTGTTCTCTGGGTACCAAACCATGTTCTCCGGCGTCGTGGGCACCGGCAGCAGGTATGAAGGCACCTAGATCAGTTGCGACATGCCCAGCGGTACTGAGCCCGCGGCAGCATGTCTTCCTTAGCTCTTAGAAGGGCGGCGGTTCTTCCAGAAGTCCAGAAGCATAATTTCCCTTGCGACCGTTTGTCGTGGCTGCTACTTAGATTCACCCAGCCTTGTGCTAGCACGGCTCTTGCTCTTCAGCAGCACGTAAATTGTCCCGACGCCAGTTATTATTATGAAAATAGTTTAACCACTGAGGTGATTATCAGCTCTCACATGGCTGGCCCGAAGGATTAGAATGAAATGGAGTACCAGGTCTAGGCCATAGGCCAAGCACTGGGACTAAACCTGGCGCCAGTGAATAAATATTTGGGCATATTATGTTAGTCTTTTGTGTTCGTGGCGATCACTGCATTCATACCCTCGAGTGGGCAGTGGCACGTATCCCTATGTGGACATAGTGCTTTCCAGGGCAACAGGGCTCAAGAATAACAGCATTTTTAGTTTTCTGTCAAAGAAAGCTAGTGTACCGGCTTTGTCTGTCCGTCCGCACTTTATTCTGTCCGAACTTTTTGTGTTCGCCCTCAGATTTTAAAAACTACTGAGGCTAGAGTGCTGCAAATTGGTATATTGATCACCCGCCCTCCACTTATCAAGCTTACCAAATTGCAGCCCTCTAGCCTCAGTAGTTTTTTATTTTATTTAAGGTTAAAGTTAGCCATAATCGTGCTTCTGGCAACGATATAGGATAGGTCACCACCGGGTCGTGGTTAAAGTTTCATGGGCCGCGGCTCATACAGAATTGTACCGAGACCACCGAAAGATAGATCTATTTTCGGTGGCCTTGATTATACGCTGTAGCGGCTGCACAGAAAACTCGATTGCGCCGAAGAAACTTCGGCGCATTTTATACTTGTTATATATTTTCACCTGAGTCGTGGCCTTTTGCATTATGGAGGGCATGTCTCTCACAGCGATGGCCACGTTACTCGTGCCCGCCGCCGCCGCCGCCTTCGGCCTTCTGCCTAGCTAACTCGTATCGGTATCTAAAGTAGTAGCCAGGGAGAGGAAAGAGGGGTCCTTTGAGGAACTCCTCGATGGTCCTGGGTTTCCTCTTGTATCCTTTGCCGCCATTTCCACCGACGCCGTGAATGACCCCGAACAGCTTCTCTAATCCTATTCCGTGCAGGAAGAATCCTCCTTGTTTCTCGTCCCTTCCTGAAGGACTCGGACTAGCTGCGACCAAACCGAGCACGAGGCAGAGGGCTACTGTCACTAAGGCCTGCAATAGCAATTGGATATATGTAGTTGTGATAATTCTAAATACTAAAAAGCAGTGCACAACACCAAGCTACGGAAAAAATACAATGGCAAAAAAGCACAAACCTATGACACACCTCAGATTAGTAAAACTCTTTCAGTTTCTTGATTTGTTTCATCTTCCTGTTAATAACCAAACCGACTTAATTGTAAAAAAAAAAGATAAAGAATTTCGCAGAGGTACCATCTACCATCTGAGTCAATCTTTGCTGTCAATTTATTTTTACCATGTTTGAGAATTCAGGGTTTGGTCGGTCCTTGTAGGTCATATTTTCAGAAAAATTAGAATAGTTTGAGAGAATTTGATAGTTTGCTGCCGGATGATTTGTTAAGCATTGAAATAAAGCTAAGTAATTTGATAGACGTTTTAGACTAATATTCCTTACGGCATTCAAAACGGAACCATTAACTAACACTGAAAATACTGCTGTGTGAGATAAAAAAAAAAAAAAAAAGAGTTAAAATTCACGATTAAGTAGGTTGGCAGTTGTGCAGTAAAAGACTCAATAGTTACACGTTGTTTTCCTAACGGCACGTATGGCCTTTTTACCACAAGGTTACACTTGTGCTCACCTCTCACGGTTATGAAGCATTAACGCTATTTAGCTTTGACCACAATAAAAAGGTTATCTTCTGTGTTTTGACGCTAAAGGAACGGAACATTTCAGCACTGCAGACTTTTAACGTTAGCTATTAACTCTATGATTAAATTTCACGAGTAAAACATGGACGCCACCATTACAATGTGACGATCAGTTTTTTCAGCAACGAACAGTGATAGTGCAAACAGTTCCTACACTCTCTGTTGTTCCAGTTTTCTATAATAAAGACGGAAGTTTGTTCAGTAATATGATCTATACCAAAATACATCCCATGGTGCTCGGTAAGGCCACAGTGTTTAAAAATGAAGGAGTTGCAAAACGTTGTACACCTGTGTAATAGGAAACAGCCACTACAGGTAGTTACAGTGTCTGGAGAGACCATCCTTTCACTCTCCTCTTTATGAATTCAGGTCCTGTAATCACCTCGTCCCTTCTACAGGAGATTATACGTTCTCGTATGTCCCCCTACCTGACTGCCTATAGTCCCTGTAGTCTTTATGCTGAATAGAAATTCAGCTGTAGTTTACTCGTTGTCGATTGGAAAGTCGTATATCCATAAATCGCAAGATTCGCAGAATTACAATGTTACGTTTTCTCAACCGGAAACTCTTACACTTTCGTCTTTTGCAAAAATCTTTCTGTATTTCCCTTTACATCCTCTTACTTCTTCCTAATGAACATCATATTCTTTGGAAGGTTGAATTTTAAGTCAACGGCCCCTGTGGGCTTCTTCCATATGAATAGGGTTCATCTTCTGAATAAATAATAATAATAATAATAATAATAATAATAATAATAATAATAATAATAATAATAATAATGATGATGATTATACAAAGGAAGTATGCTGTTAGTTATTTACTATAGGAGAAGGATGATGATAACACTAACAGTAATGATAAAACGGAGTCCTTTTCGTACAATGAACCAAAATATACAATTTATGTATATTTGCGGGTAAATTGCTTACCAGTTTCATCTTGGTGTATCGCAGGCAAGATGTGCAAAGGACTGCCGACTTCTGGTTGCACAACCAACAGGCAGGACTGACTAACAGCTCAAAGTGAATGTAAGTCCTTTTATAACAAAGTGCCAGTTGCCAGTTCTCGTAAAAACACTCGCAGTGCCACGAAATTCTTCACCCCTCAGGTGTCATATTATTATGACAAAACAATTCTAATGGGGAACCACTGGAGACAAGAGTTACACAAATTGAAAAGATCTTGTACATATATTCTCTACTTACCTGATATGAATAGTGTAATTGTTAGTTTCTCTTAGTTTTTTTTTTTTTATTCTATATTTGTCTTCCCGTTCATAGTGAAAGGCAGCGGGCGATTCTGGCCTTCGGAAAATCACATGACTTCCTTGCATGGTCTTGGCAACAGAAGGTGATCTTTGGTTGCTTTTCTTTGTGGCTTCTCTGCTCGGTGTCTGTTTCATTTCTATCATGGTGAAGCTAATTTTGACTACAGGAGCAATTGGGAACGTTGTCATACTTCATAGTCCTTGTTTAGTGTGCTCTCGTGCTTATTTGCAAGCAAAAGGTCCTAACCCAAAATCTAAATTACTCAAGACTTTCAGAGTATAAGCAAGCTTATGAATTCAGTGAGGAGTAATCTTGGATCATCATTTATTTCTTTCATGTGTATTTTAGCATAATTTCTTTCGTTGTCGAGGATAAAGTGATCAAAACTGCTTTCTATGGATTTATGTACTCATGTGTATGAATGAATGAATGAGAAACTTTACATTACGCTCATGTTTTTGAAGTTGTGAACCTATATACGTTGTTGTTAGTCTTCCAATTATATTTCATAAATCATTCACTTTTCTCCAGAATTCTGAAGGGCAGAAGAAAGGTCGAATTCTAGTGTAATAATCGACCACTGTTAAATTTTGGAATTAGACAATTACTTCCCGAATTATTGTGGCGGTGTTAAATTTCTGAAACTTCGTTCATTATCCAACGAAACTAAAACGTATCAATGAAATAAAAACAATTTCACTAATAGGAAATAGAAATTCTGATTAATTTGTACGGCATTAAAAATCAGTGAGCTCTTTTCACTAAAAAATTAACCAGCAGACTCGTGAACATTTTGCACAGTTTTATCACCAAAGAATAATTTAACATTAGTAAATCATATAGTAAATCATAAAGTAAAAAAAAAAAATTCTCGGTGCTTGTGAAGAATATTTTTTTTTTTTTAAATTCGGAATAACTCAACAGCCCCCAACATTGCCACGTAGACGTGAAACCATGGTAAAATACAGGTACGCCCTATGAGGTAGAATTTACAACCAGAGAGAATTTCGTAAAATTGATCTCATATTCCCTCATGATAAGCATAAGGAAAATTACAACTTAATTTACAGGCCTTTTCATAGAGGGAGGACTGGAGTGAGGAAGGGAGTTTATCCGTAAAGGATTTTCCCAAGATGTAGCCTAGTATCGGGACCTTTCCTTGAAAAAAGCGGGACGCCACATCTTGAAAACTAATCATAGAATCTTCTTGAAAATAATCTCATTATGTTTCCCACACCCAAATTACTAGGGAATTACTAATTGAACTTAATCTAACCTAGGGGCATGGGAAAAAAACCGGGGCTGGTGCAATACTCAGGAATTTGCATCCGTAAACCATCTGCCAAAAACATACAGGACAGAAAAAGCTGGAGGAAGTTCATTAAAATCAGCGACCCCGACTATGGATTAAGCTGAAAAGATGAAGGAGGAGGGGAAGTAAAAATGCTGACAAGTAATCGGCATGTATTGTTTAAAGACATAAAGTGTAATAGGACAATTTCGCAATGTGATGTCCATGCGCTACCATACACGCCAATAAACCTTTCCATTCTATTCAACAGTGAATTTAACTGGTAGTGCAGATATAGAATATCAGTCTTACAGCTACACCTTTACTTTTACATTCACTATCATGGTGTATGTGTCACATCTGTAAGTATGTTTTTCCCTGACGAGACACGAACACAAACACCCACGCACTCTTGAACATAAAAATGAGGTATTTCTTTTTGTGATGCAGAAGCGACAAAGCAAACCGTTTGTACTTTGATTGTGACATGAATGAACCGTATTTTTGATTCAGCGATGAAGATAATGAAAATACGGGCATTCTGACGAAAGGTGGCTTATCGTCAATTTTGGCGCATGAGGAAAATGACTAACTCATGATGAATTTACAAAGCACATCATAAGAAATCGTGTTAAAAAGAAACAATAACTATCTTTAAACAGGTGTCTCCCTCTGCCACTGTGTTTGTATCTCTTATTGCGCAAGGTATAAGGTACTGAAATGACATCTCGTTCTGAATCACTAAAGACTTTTTTGATGATAAACAACCTCTGATGATATATATGAGCAGTATATTTATGTTCCTTTTTAGCTTAATGCCGCTCTCCCAGCACCTTGCAAATCTGCTGAATATCTGTCGTTTGTATTTAGAATTTCATTCGGGGGTGTGATAGGATGAAAACGTTATGGCTTACGATTTAGACAAACAGACAGCTAGATAGATAGACTGGTAGAATGTTTTGTGTTGAGAATTGTGTGTACAGTATTTTATTTTTTTGTCAAGGCAATAAATTCCTTTTGTTAGAGATCTAGGTCGACAGTTTATTTTAATTAATGAGGCAGGATAGTTCTATGTTAATTTATATAAGGGAAGTATCTCATTCTTAAGTTTTTAGGAAGTCTGTCTTTATGAAATATATGCATACATACATACACATATATATGCATACATACATACACACATATAACATAAATCTATCTATCTATCTATCTATCTATATATATATGTATAAACATACATGTACATACGTGTATGTATGTATATGTGTATCTGTGTAAGTTTATTGAGCTACCAAAAAAACTATGAAACCAAATAATCAGTATCTACGTATTTTGTTTATACTTAATATACCCACTAATATTGTACAAGAAAACACTAGGCGAAGCAAGGAAATTGTCTGTGTGTGAGCAAGAGATTGGAGAGACACTTGATATGACTATGGGAGTAAGGATTGGAATGTATGGAGTGACTGCAGATCAGGCTCTCCATATGAAAGTGAAGTATGGATTCTGAATACGAATTAAAAGAAAGGGTGAAGCTACTGAGTTGAGTTATTTGCGCGGTACAGATGGGGTAAGAAGTATCGAAGGAGAATGTAAAGATGGATAGAAGAAGATTTAAACTGTTATTGCAAGTGAAAAGATAAATGAGGGTGATTCTCTACAATGCGTATTGTGCACAAGTATTGTGAATTGATGACCACAAACCGTAAGATTATAATGGAGAAGCATTGCTTAATGCAAATGTTAAATGTTCTGTTTTTGTTGTGCATGTTATGCGATATTTGTAGGGTTCATAAGCGTGATTTCATCCCGATAATTATTTCTTAATCTGTGCTTCATTCTTAATTTAAATAAACGTAAAATTAAGGGAATTCACTCTGGCCTCTGATTAAACAGAGAGTTTGTATAGTAATTCTTCCGCTGATATTGTTAATTTTAGTGAATAAAGTTTTTCTTAGCCTTTCTAGTTCCCTTGAGGGGGTCCAGAAATTTCTAAATGTCCAAATAACATCTGTAAAAGGGTTCAGTAACTTTCTATCTTATCGATGGTCAAAACAAATTGATAAATATCAGTAACTGCATTATGGGTTGCCTGAAATAGATTGAATATAAAAAAATCAGTGAGCGAATAATATTTGTGTTGAACAGGTAATTGCCAAAGAAAAGTGTGCCCTGAAAGATGCTATGGTGAAGTGTTATTAATCCTGAACTTTTAAGAGGGATTCATAACAGTTAAGTCAATATTATCTTCCAATCTTTGTGGCACTAAGGCGAGGGAGTCTGAATGTGACAGTTTTACAATAAAGTTTACATATTAATGCGAGGAAAGGCACATCGAAAAGGATAATCTGCAAATAAATAGATAAATAAATAAAACAGGAGGTCAAACAGATTGTAACTGAGGAAGAGTTGGATTTCTGAATGTTCACTTTATTTTAGGAAACTAAGTTTTTCTGCTATATTAGTTATCTAGGGAGAGTGGGCTCTGATAGTTGTATGAACTTGGGCACTGCATCATTGGAAGTGCTTACGCACTAAAACAACGTGAAAGATTTATAATACTTCGAATTCCAGATCTCCACGAAGTAATGACAATTAAGACATTAAGAAGCTTATAGCCTATGACTATATTTCGGATATATAATGATGACTAGGATATTAAGAAGTTTATAGCCTATGACTGCATTTTGGATAAATAATGATAATTAAGACATTGACAGTATTTCGCTATATAATGGTATTACTCGGTTAAACCAATATGAATCTTGTTCATTCTTTAAATAATTAAAAAGGTAAAGCAATCTTATTTTTTTATAAATGATTATGATATCAATGTATTATTGTTATTATTATTATTATTATTATTATTATTATTATTATTATTATTATTATTATTATTATTATTATTATTATTATTATTCAGAAGATGAACCCTATTCATATGGAACAAGCCCACAGGGGCCACTGACTTGAAATTCTAGCTTCCAAAGAATATTATGGTGTTCATTAGAGAGAAGTAACAGGAGGTAACAAGAATACAGAAAGAAGAGATCACTTATTAAAATGGAAACATAATATTTTGAAAATGCAAACTGTTAATGAAGTTAGGGAACCATTTTGGAGATTTGGGAATGTTTCTGGGAAGAAAATGCCTCTCTCCAAATAGCTATAGTTGGCAGAGGTTGACGGAGAGGTTGATCTGCCTTTTAAAAGACTTAATGGCTCAAAACTAGTTTGTAGCAAAGATTTTTTTTTTCCATTATACACGTCAATAAAACAGTTTTACCCAGTTGCACAAGGGGATTTGGGATGATTGCTCTGAATATTAGATCCAAACCAGGCTGAATACAGTCAAGCAATGAGTTTTTCACACACCACTCTCAAGTTGGGAGACCAGGTTTCAGTGCCCATCCCCTGGTTGATGTAGTTCGTATTCTGAATTTAATGGCACCAGTTGAAACAAGTAAAAAATGCGCCGAAGTTTCTTCGCCGCAATCGAGTTTTCTGTACAGGGCTAACTTTAACCTTAAATAAAATAAAAACTACTGAGGCTAGAGGGCTGCAATTTGGTAGGTTTGATGATTGGAGGGTGGATGATCAACATACCAATTTGCAGCCCTCTAGCCTCAGTAATTTTTAAGATCTGAGGGCGGACAGAAAAAGTACGGACGGACAGATAAATAGTCACCTATATAGTTTTCTTTTGCAGTAAACTAAAAAAAAAGAAAAAAAGCCACGTTTATGTATTTCCCAGCTTCCGTGCACAATAGTTCGAACATGGAAGAATTTCACTGGCATCTAGATAAGACTGCCTACGTCCAGGAGTTTCCCGAAAGCATTTATGCATTCAGGTGTCTTCAGCGGTATTTTCCCCAGCCTCTCCACAAAGGCTTCATCATTCACGCAACCCCCTTTACATAAAATACCCATTAATTAATATGCGACGGCTGTGAAAATTTACGCTGATTTGTATTGTTTATTTTGTTACATATGTACCAGAGCACTCTCTTTATCTATCTATCTATCTATCTATATGTTATATATATGTATATATATGTACATATATCTACCTATTAATTATCTGTCTGTCTCTATATATGCATGTGTATATATACATATACACACACACACATATATATATATATATATATATATATATATATATATATATATATAATATATATATATATATATATATATATATTACATGTAAATGAATCCTAATTATTGTTCTACTGAATCTATTTATTCATTATATCGTAATTAGCAACATGGATGCTGGTGTTACGGTATTCCCAACTTTTTAATGTTTCTTCCCTTCGAGGGAATTCTTTGGCTAGGATTCTTAGCCTAAATTTACATATTAGCTGCAGGCGTGCTTTATGTAAGCTGGGTTTCCCCCTTGCATTCATTATAATTCATTTATATGTACACTCTTTCTCTGTCTGAATATTTATTGACATGTTTTCGTCAGCCAAAAAATAACGTGGATATATATCTTGTTAATGTTTCTCGTGTATTTTTAAAGACAACACCTGAGGGAATTTGAATTTAGCCTGTGAAACATACGCTGTTTGATAGATACTTCCTCTGCAATTGTACTTTCACTTTCTGCAGACTGTCTTCTGGGGCCATTCAAAAGCGACATTCTCTTCTCTGTCACGAGCTTCTTTGACATTTCCACCCTGGATGTAATTACAATCAAGGAAGACATTAAATAAATTTGCCATGTTTATTTGTGGGTTTTTCAACATTATTTCATTCAACCATTTTTCCACTTGATGTCTTGTGCAATACTGTACCTATTGCAAGAGATTTTTATAAACTTTCTGAATAACAGCGAATGATCAATTTAATTTTGTAGTGACAGGTTTGACTTTAAACAATAATCGCCATTGCTGTAACCTGTAGTACCTTACTTGTAGTATTAATCGTAACTGTTACAGAACAAATTTAAATTACATACAAGGATAAAAAAAAGGAATGGCCAAAATACCTTTCTAATGTGCATTTTCCTAAAAGTCAGTACGGTCAAAAATGTTGGTAAGTAAATCATTATAATCACTTGACCACATCACAGTTTACAAATTTGGACCGTCTACGCCCAATTCAAGAGAATCCCTCCGTAACGAATAGCAAAGAAACGCAAAAGTAACTTAATATAAACTCAGTTTCTCTTTTGGCAAGCCAAAAATATTCTGGATAAAATTGCGCTTTTGGGTACATATGATTAAATCGTTTTTGTTCAGTTTCCTTTCGTGCTTTGGAATTTATCTTTTTTTCGACACAAGCACGGGTAAAATTTTTACCAGCATTAAAGTGAACAGGTGTTCGCCGACTCTTCGTTACCATATACTTAAATGGTCATGAAGCTTGCCCCGATATTATCTCGTATACTGTGCTAATGCTTGAACAAACTGTTAATTTTTCCTAAAGTAAAATAAAAAGAAAATAATTTCTTTCCTCTCTCTCTCTCTCTCTCTCTCTCTCTCTCTCTCTCTCTCTCTCTCTCTCTCTCTCTCTCAAAGGCCCCGTAGGGGGGTAGCGCCGTCAGTGCACCTCATGCGGTGCACTGCGGGCATTACTTAGGTTCTTTGCATCGTCCCTTCGGCCCCTAGCTGCAAACCCTTTCGTTTCTTTTGCTGTACCTCCTTTCATATTCTCTTTCTTCCATCTTACTTTCCACCTTCTCCTAACAATTGATTCCTAGTGCAACTGCGAGGTTTTCCCTCCTGTTACACCTTTTAAATCTTGTACTGTCAATTTCCGTTTCAGCGCCGAATGACCTCATAGGACCCAGAATGAATATAGAATTTAGGCCAAAGGCCAAAATTCTATATTCATTCATTCGCTCTCAAAGGAAAAGGAAAATGAAACTACACTGAGCCACAAGGAAGTAATCTAGCTGCGTTACTCTCCTTTCCTTTTCCTTCTGCACAATGACATCGTGATTGCGGATACTACAAAAATGGAATAATCATGAGAATTTCGCTTTTTTCTTGAGTGGTTCTTGGGTCCTTCCTCCACGCAACTGTAGTTGACGATGCAGGTATTTATAAACACTTATAACTTTTCGGAAATCGCAGACATTATAAAATCAAGATTTCTTCTATCTCAGTGATCCTCTTTATGTTGATAATAATAAATAACAGTAACAACGGTTTCAAATATATAAAAAAAAAGTTTACATGAAGCTGTAGTAAGCCCAATCATCTTTCTTTTTCATATGAATGAGAATAATGAATCCAGTTTAAATAGTGCTTTTGTAAGCTCGCTCAGATTTCATTATTTGAATGAGTGAAAATATAATTTTTCTCTGGCACTTAATATTATTGTTTTTAACTGAAATATTTCAATCTAAAGAAGTGCTATTCGTCAAGAAGTTTCCAATAATTGACAATATTATAACTCCTAGAAAAAATTATTTTCATGAATTGTACTCAGAGATGTTGACTGGATTTGTCCAATTCTAAGAGAAAGCCTAGAATTTAAAAAAAAATATAATATAGGAGTAAAAAACAATTTTCATTCCTGTCTTGGCAAACGCCGCGTCATGGCTAACATCTCAAGTTCGTGATATCCGAGAACCTCCTGAGATAAGGCAAGGATTCTGTATAGATCATGCGCCTATTTTTTTTATTTGTTAATTTTTTTTATTTTGGAGGAAAACTTTCCAACCCCCCGCCTTTTTTTCTCTTGAAGTGTCACTCTGTCATGTCCCATGGTATCTTATATGTAGGGCAAAAATAACCTTTGATGTGATACATTGTCCTATTTTTTCAATATATATTTTGTGTAATTATCCATGACATCCTATTATGTCCCATTCCACAATTCTTCTTTTACGTGTAAGTTTCCCCTTCTGTCCTTTTGTTTGCTTTTCCTCTTTGTCCCTCCCTCTACCTTTCTCTTCCTTTGTCGCCCCTTATCTCTCTCTCTCTCTCTCTCTCTCTCTCTCTCTACGGCAGACCAGTGAGATACTGATTGGGAGCACAGGATACGTAGAAGACGTTCGGGTCAAAGCATTAATCGCTGCGAAGTTGCTTTTACGAAGTATTTCCTCTCTCTCTCTCTCTCTCTCTCTCTCTCTCTCTCTCTCTCTCTCTCTCTCTCTCTCTCTCTCTCTCTCTCTATAGGAGGGCAGTGAGGTTACTGCTTTGAGAACACAGGATACATAGAAGACTTTTGGGTCATAGCATTAATCGCAGTGAAGTTGTTGCTTTTGTGGAGCATCTCTCTCTCTCTCTCTCTCTCTCTCTCTCTCTCTCTCTCTGTATATGTACATATATATATATATATATATATATATATATATATATATATATATATATATATATATATATATATATATATATATATATATATATATATATATAACAGGAGAATAATGAGGATACTGCTTCGGGAGCACAGGATGCCTAGAAGACGTTCGAGTCATAGTATTAATTTCAGTGAAGTCGTTGCTTTTGTGGAGCATAGCTCTCTCTCTCTCTCTCTCTCTCTCTCTCTCTCTCTCTCTCTCTCTCTCTCTCTCTCTCTCTCTCTCTCTCTCTCTCTCTCTCTCGCGAGAAGGAGGCTCTGAAGTTACCTGGAAATGTTCCAGTTCCCCTCTCTAATTTTCCATTTTTTGTGGTTGCTTGATGTGCATCATGATGACGGGTATTCCAACAATGGTGAGCGAGTTCATTTTGCATGCTCTGTAGATCTGATCACCACACAATCGTTGATGATAAGGTGGTGATTCACGAAGCATGTAGTCTTTTTTTTTCTACAAATGTGTACACTACGCCATCTCAGAGTAACTATTGAAAATAATGATAATAATCTCGTTAAACAGCCACATTTCTAAATAAATTGTTGGAATGGGATCCAAAATGAGAAGAATTACATTACTTTTATGTTAATGTTTATTACAACAAAGAAGTTTGCACAGCTTTAACACAGATTTTATTGTATACTCCAAAAGCTTTCGGATATTGTTTTCATGTCCCGTTAAGTTAACTTTTAAAATTTCACCCCACGTGGAAGTTAAACTAAACAAACCTTTTTATTTTAACTGTTGTATTCCTACTGCTTGTAATACTTGGATCACCACCAAAAGTAGCGGGTTTTTGTATTGTTATTGGTATGTCCAGTAAGATTCATAACAATTCTTCTTCCAGATTTCGCATAAATTAAAGGGGGGAAAAGTGTACAACTTCGTTAAACTTTATAGATGGTATGAACGTAAACTTCAGTGTCTAGTGTGTATTGAACTCCAACTTTAAAATAATAAAAAAAAAAAAAATACTGCTTTCCGTTCTATACACAAACTTTCTGTGCAGTTTCGTATAGCTGCCTTTATAAACGGTAATCTAAAAAAAGGAAAGTAGTGATCTCTAACTCTTCCGGCAGAATTTGCAAACTGGATTGCTTGTAAGAACAATAACCAAGACAACTATAATAATATGTGTAAACATAAGAAAGACAGAATGCGAAAACAAGCAATATAAATCGTTATTCACCATTTTCAATTTTGGAGGACGCTGATAGAGATGGACAGGAAACTTCTGAAGCCTATCCATTTAAGAGTGACAATGAATGACACTTGATTTACTATCTCGCGGCTTGTGTGGTGTCCGTTGATGTCATGGACAGGTACAGTTTAATGCTTAATTAACGTATAACTTCTAATTCACTTAAAATGACTTTCACCAACGACAGGGAGGGTGGAAGTCTTGAATTTCACGTCACCGCCAAGAGATTAATGGGAAGTGTTCGGAGATTGAAAAGGAACTGAGTGTTATAACCTGCACCAAAGGAATAAGTTGGAAACTGGTGGCTTCGCTCACATCCCCAGTCGTAGTGAAAGGTGCCAGTCAAGTCTCCTTGAAATCACGTGATTACTTTCCCTCTGTTGCTTCCCTCAAATGGAACAGAAGTTGTTGACCCGTTAGTGCTGCCTTCAGTCTTCCCTTCATTATTTTTACAAAGTTTAAGCACAGGAGAGAGTTTAAGCACAGGAAAGTCATTGTGCCGGCATTCCAGAATTTCACAGAGGTCCTTCTCGTCACACGACGCTGGAGGCTATGATTATGATGCTGATTTTTGTGTTCGTGCTGTTTAGAAGATAAACGCGAGATGTTACACCATACTGAAAGCATTCGAGTCATGGCTGTAATTTGCCTTTTCCTGGGAATTTCTGCTTGACTTATCAAGTAAATTAAAGTCAACTGTATTTCATTTCCTCTTATTTCCCATCAGGTGATACATTTCTCATAATGAATGGATTCATTATTGCAAATATTTACGTCACCAGAATTCTGGCCGAATTTAAGCTCGAGTGGGCCAGTCATTCTTTGGATGATTCCCTGTACCGTTTTCATATTTGTGAAGAGAATTATGAATTTGTATTCATATGGCCTTTTATTTATGTATGCGTCCCATATAATACAATATAATATTATATACTCAATATGCTTTTTCCATTTCTCTATGGGGATTTGGATCCGATCTTTCTTGGGATGAAGTTGCTTGACCCACGCACTACTTTTAAAGACTGCATCGGCCAACCACAATCGACTAGCTGAGAGATTTTGACTCACGGCTTACGTCAACAGCGGTACATCGATTTTTTTTTTTTTTTTTTGGGTGGGGGGAATGGGCCAAAAGAAGTTTGTCCCATCTGGGGTACTGCTTGGGCCACGAAGGTGAGACGAGTATGTTAACCATTGAGGTACGAGGTTGCTTAATACATACAGTCCATATATATATATATATATATATATATATATATATATATATATATATATATATATATATATATATATTTGTGTGTGTGTGTGTATATATATATATATATATATATATATATATATATATATATATAATGCTTACTTACATGCAAACATACATAAATGCATATATAATAATATATATGTGTATGTATGTATGTTGAATATATGTATGTATGTATATTCATAAACTGCATGATATAAATCTGGATGACTCCATGGACAATCATTCCGTCCCAATGTAGCTTCTCAATAAAGAAACCTTATATTTATTTCTCTTCAGTTAAGTAAAATCCATCTGTCCCTGATATGTACACTTCTGGTAATGGTTCTCTTACCATTTCAAAACATGTTATTTGTATATGATGAAGTTCATTTTATGTCTTCAAAACTGAAGTCAGAGCGTTGCATACAATTGCATGTCCTCATGTAAGAAAACCGTCCTTGATACCATGGTTTTAAATTCTTCAAAACTTTCTGTGAGTCGAACAGTACTGTTATTTTCTAAATTGAGGTTAATTTCAGAATGATTTTATGTCCAAGTTTGTATTTTCTACGCTAATGAAAATGAAAGAAAACTAAGAAAATTATGATTTCAGAGGACTCCAGGTATCTCTGGTTATTACGGGGACTAGCAGGGATATTTATGAAAAATCAGACAACCATGGGAAAGAAAAATGTCTTTGCTAATTATATGAATTATAACACACACACACAAGCACACACGTTCTAGAATAAGCAACAACAACAACAACAACAACAACAACAACAACAACAACAACAACAACAACAACAACAACAACAACATCATCATCATGAGTGAAATTTACATTTTCGAATGAGGTTTTTGACTATTAAGTACTGTACACGCGGAAGTATAATATTCACGCGTGAGATAGACGTGACATAAGGAGTTTCAGTCCTCACTGTGACCTGTGGGGGCTAGACCAAGTGCTCGGTTGGTAAAGGAACTAGGTACAGGTAAAATTCACCTGGATGAATTATGTCATGCCCACGTGCTTTATGGCTTGTAATCTAAAGTCTTTGAGCTCCTTCTATAGAAATGTTGTTTGGACGATTATTGGGGAGGCATTTGTGTCATTCAGTATATTCAAATTACTAAAATTTAATGAGCACCACATTCTTTGTAAGCTTGAATTTCAAGTCAGTGACCCCTGTGGGCTTGTTCCATATGAATAGGGTTCATCTTCTGAATAATAATAATAATAATAATAATAATAATAATAATAATAATAATAATAATAATAATAATTAATAATAATAATGCTCACTGTGGGCATCCTGCTGTCCCTTTAGTTTATGAGCTTTTGGATCAGGTTTCTCCCTCTACAGAGGGATACTGGTATTAACGAAGTTACCCCATTTACTTCCAATGGCACCTTCGTCCCATGTCATAAACCTATTCGTGCTCTTCACCACTGCCATGTTCACTGTGCTGAACAGCAGGGTGCCTTATATAGTAGAATTTACGCCTCCCAGGGTGGAGGGGGTCAGGGAGGACAGCAAGTTGTAGTTGTTCGTTGGGAAAGTGCTCTTCGCCAATGTGTCCTCCTTCGCTATGTTCGCCATTGGCAGAGTGCTCCTCATCTCCATGGCAGTCATGTCCAGCACCATGTTCCTCATGTCCGTGACCACCTTCGGCAACACCATGTCCTCCTTCGTGGCCACCCACACCAGCGCCGTGTCCCCCTCCATGGCCGCCTTCGGCAGTACCGTGTCCCCCTCCATGGCCACCTTCGGCAGTACCGTGTCCCCCGCCATGGCCACCTTCGGCAGTACCGTGTCCCCCTCCATGGCCGCCTTCGGCAGTACCGTGTCCCCCTCCATGTCCGCCTTCGGCAGTACCGTGTCCCCCTCCATGGCCGCCTTCGGCAGTACCGTGTCCCCCTCCATGTCCGCCTTCGGCAGTACCGTGTCCCCCTCCATGGCCGCCTTCGGCAGTACCGTGTCCCCCTCCATGGCCGCCTTCGGCAGTACCGTGTCCCCCTCCATGGCCGCCTTCGGCAGTACCGTGTCCCCCTCCATGGCCATCTTCGGCAGCACCGTGTTCACCTTCGGCAGCACCGTGCCCTCCTGCATGTTCCGCCGCCTCTTGTGCATCCAGGAGAGACTGCTGGAGATCGAGCTGGTAGAGAGCTTGGCGGAATCTATAAAAGTAGGCGGGGAGAGGAAAGAGGGGCCCCTTAAGGAACTCTTGAAAGTTCGTGGGTGTTCTCCTGTATCCTACGTAGTCATTTCCCCTGAATCCGTAAATCTTTCCGAACAGCTTCTCCAGTCCTATTCCGTGCACGAAGATTCCACCTAGTGGTTTAAATTCTCTAGAAGGGCTGACCGGCACCAATCCTATTATAAGGATGAGGGTTACTGTAGCGAAAGTCTGGAAAAGAAATTTGACTTTGTTAGCATTATAGATCTTATATGTAATTACCTGATGAATTACTCTAGTAAATGTGGAAATAGCCACTAATTTTAGCTGTTAGCATTTTAATTATCGTTAGGCTCTGAGAAAAAGGAACTGAAAGAACACGAATGTCTGCATCATATACTGGCTACTGTGCCTGGCTCAAATTTGTAAACATTAGGAGTGCCTTTTATTTCTCTTCACTCTAGCAATCAGTTAATTTAAAGTATGATAAAAATGAGTTGTTTCTATAAATAAAAGGATATTTTAAATTCTCCTGCTAACTTGTTCTTTATTTTTCTGTAACCATAATGATATATCATAATTATATGGTCTTACACTTCATTAAAAGTATCATGACTAAGTATATTGAAAACTGAGCTAATTTACGCAAGAAATTAATTCAGATGTGGTTTGGATATCACAAATAATTGCACAAATTTAGTAATGAAATAAACATTCTTGAATTTAGACTAAGCAGAGAGCTGAACGAATTTTTTGTTACATATGAATAAGGGTTCATCTTTTGAATAACTGATAAAAAATAAACATTCTTTTTTTATCAATGTGTCTAGGGACTTTCTATCATAAGGTTGTACTTGTACAAATACCTCACTCTTTCAGAGTAATTATGAAAACAAAGGAATTCTTTTGTAATTAATTATTGCATATTATTTAATAGAAAAACTATGAATAAATGTTTTATAATCAACAGGTCCACTGGATGTATATTAAGACAAGTGTAGGTTTAGATTTCCATCCCTTTGATTATAATCCATAGTTGAGAATACCAAAGGATATCCTTTTGAAGTTAACACACTTTCATCAAAAACTAAAAAAGGGAGAGTACTAAAACATGGTTCTCTTTCAATGCTTATCGAAAAAGAAAACTGATTTTTATATTGCTCACACGTGCGCACATTCACCATAGTTTGCCATGAGATCGCAATGTTTTTGAAAGCAAGAATATATCTGTTGTATGGAAAACGATCTTCTTTCGCTTCCCTTTATACCATAACAATTCCAGTCGTGTATTCACCCTTCTCTCGCTTTCCAATGGAAAATTTCTTGATTTCTTCGGGTCTCCATTCATACGCCTAATTAAAATATTAACTGATGATCTTGACGGTCTTGCTTGTCAATTTTCATAACTCACTTGAAACGGTCGTAAGTTTTATATATTTGTAATATCTTATATTGGACATTTTTTTTCTTCGATATTTTAGACCTAAGGATAATTGATTTAGAATCGTTCTTTAATTTGCTTAGTGAAGATGAAAATGACAGCAAAGCAAGCACACACACACATACACACACCACACACCCATACACACACCACACACCCATACACACACACAGAAATCACACGGCCGAGTAATTTCACCACGAAGGACAAACAAAAATACACACACACACGCGCGAAAATCACACGACCGAGTAATTACACCACGAAGGAAAACCAGAATTTATATTAGTTATCAAGACAAGCTGCTCACCACGTTCATCTTGGTGTATCGAAGATAAAACAAAGGAAACAGGATCCTTGGCCGAATGACCAACAGGTAGGACTGACGCCAACACAGGTGAATGGCCCGGCTTATATAAATAACGGCTGGTACACCTCAGTTGCCAGCTCTCGTAAAAAAAAAAGCAGCGTCAGACTCCAAGTTCAATGGTAAATTATAGTTATTTTGAGAGTTCATTAGAAAATCAAGTTATATATGAAGGCTCATAACAATTAAGTATGGCGTATATAAATACAATGTACTTTTTACATACATATTTAAAGTTTAGTGTCTTCCAAGCATGTTACGTTTCAGCTCACGATCCTGTCCAAGTGAAAGTAAGACTCGGCTTTACTTAACCATGTGACTTCCTCTTTCTCGGGTCTTCGCAAGGAAGGCTCTTTACAGTTGGTTACACCTCCCCTTTTTGCGGTGTTTGTTTTTGTTCATTTGCTGCAAGTTGCTGAACAATAGGAAAGGAAAGGTCGATTTCCCTTAACGCATGCGTGCAAGCGCTTGCTCGAGCTTCCTATTCCGAAACCCGTGGCATTTTGCAAAAATTACTGCGGAGTTTATGAAAATTATAGTATGGAATTTTGTAAAATTTTGCAAAAATCGATCGATATCAGCGCACTTAATGCAACGCAAGTTTAACCTGGGTTTAGATGCATAACAACTTTCTCTTTCTCTTACATATGTTCCTGTGCATACTTAGTTGACCTTTCACACTGAACGCCACAGGCATGAGTGTACGTTTATGCCTGCAATTTTGTATTCGCTTTCTTTCCTTGAAAAAACAGTACATTCTTTTTCATTCTCATGCGTTTGCGTTTTCATGTATTTATAATGTTTTTATCCAGTCAGCTTTACCTAACGAAAGTTACTCTAGGCATCTGAGGCTTAAAAGGGCCATGACTTTCGAAAGTGAAAGTTATCACCATCAGCATTCTCGGGAGACGAGAGGATGGAATAAAAGTCTAGTCTGGGAATCGATCAATTATTCTAAGAATAAGGGGTCATAAATAGACAAGTATTTTCACAATTACTTTATTAGCGCATTTGCAAGTGCCTTTTGTGTTCTTGGTGATTACTGAGAGTGAAGAGGATGAAAATAGGCAGGTGATGCTCTCTAATCTTAAACATCCGTCCCTATAACCTCTCGCCTTTGATGAACCTGCTGCAGGTGTCAAGATTTTAGTTTTATGAGTTAATAGTTATTCTCAGCTGACAAATTTATCATTTTATATTTTTACATAAAAATCGTCTTACTTATTGAGAAAGAAAGCGGAACTCTTACTTATTGAGAAAGAAAGCGGAACGAATACGAATTAATTTGAACTTTCTCAATCTGTTTAGTATATCTGAGGCAAGAAGGAAAGTTACACTGTGTGTATCCAAATCTATCCGCTTATTATGAATGTTGTTTTTTCCCACTGATCTTGCATATGGGGTTTTTAAAAACAAGGCTCGTGAAGTACAGGAGAAAAAAAGTAAAAATTGCGCCGACTTTTTATCGGCGCAGTCGAGTTTTTTTTTTGTACAGCGTATAATCAAGGCCACCGAAAACAGATCTATCTTTTGGTGGTCTCGGTATAATGCTGTATGAGGCGCGGTCCATGAAACTTTAACTACGGCCCGGTGGTGGCCTGGCCTATATCGTTGCCAGAAGCACGACCATGGCTAACTTTAACCTTAAATAAAGTAAAAGCTACTGAGGCTGCAGTTTGGTATGTTTGATGATTAGGAGGGTGGATGATCAACATACCAATTTGCAGCCCTCTAGCCTCAGTAGTTTTTAAGATCTGAGGGAGGACAGAAAACGTGCGGACAGAAAAAAGTGCGGACGGACAGACAAAGGAAACAAGCATGGATTACTTAAGAATAAAGTAGCAATTATTCAGAATTTTTTTTATTTGAGCTGAATAACTACAGTACATGAAAGAACAACGTATAAACGTACAATATATTATTGTAATAAAAGGCCAGGTCCTGTAACTTTTGAAATTGCTAAATAATCCTATTATTGAACATCGGTGCGGTAATCACACTCCCATTTCTACAAACTACCATTGTGGCATGTTTGCCTTTGATTATAACCTCTCTCCCTCCCTGCTCTCCCTCTCCCCGCCTCTCTCTCTCTTTCTAGATAGTGAATGTTAGTATCAAAATCGGAATTCTTTCTAAGACGGCCGAACAACCCATTTGTACATTGACAGTAATCGGATTTAATTGTTTCCTTACTTCAGTGTGTGATAATTACTTCCTTTGCAGACAGTCATGCAAGGAGAGTAGAATTTTATAAGATTACAGGTAGAAAGGAATGGGAAAAGATCAGAACATTCCTTTCATACTACTTTGACGGGAGAAACCTAGCCAGGGCAGAAGTTTCTTACAATAGAAGAGCTAAAGGAGACGCTCTCCGGCATGTGTCATGAAAATTACATTCCATTCTTACCTCTCCAAGACGAAATTGTCTACTATGGTTCGGGACAATTTTTTCTAGAACACATTCTAGTTATAATGGTAACCAACATATTCTTAGAATTAAAATGATGGATTATCATGGAAGAATTTCTGGTAACTGAACGGGATGCATTTTAACATAAAAGTATTAATAAAATGTAGAAACACTGTATTCGTAAAGACTGCAGATGAATAGTATTCAGACTTTGCATTTTTAGCATCTCTTCTACTCGAATATATGGTCCTGGGACTGATTATTAAAGCTAATTAATCATTAATGAGTCATTATACAATTTAAGGTGGGTCAGAAAAGGGGCGGAGGAATATTTCATTCAAACAACTCATTAGCATCAGAGTGGGAGGAACAATTGCCTACGGTAATGGCTCTTGCTACCATGAGAACCATGGACACCTCGTTGTCCTTTTGGTTTGTGTGTATTTGGGAACATCAAGTTTGCCCCTTACTGTTGCAGGTATCTTCGTTCTACACCTCTAGTGGTACTTATGATACCCCCGTGGAGCTGTGGCGTCCCGTGTAGAAACGCCGCCCTCCAGGTCGATAGGGGTCAGGAATAACCGCAAAATGCGTCTTTTCATGGGAATTGTACGAATCTCCGTTGTGTGACCCTTCGCCGTGGGCACCATGGTCCCCATTGCCGTAACCTCCGTGGGCACCATTATGCCCATGTGATTCTTCATGGCTCTCAGCATAAGCAAGGGCGTCTTGGTATTGGTAGTAGTACTCAGGGAGAGGAAAGAGAGGTCCTTTGAGGAGCTGTTGGATGTTCTTGGGTCTTCTTCGCCTGAATCCTTTAGCACTAAAGCCGTGAATCCTCCCGAACAAAGCCTCCAGTCCTATTCCGTGCAGGAAGAATCCTCCAACAACTTCGTCTCTTCCAGAGGGGCTGGGACTGGCTGATGCCAAGCAGAGTAAAATGCAGGAGACTGCTGCCGCTAAAGTCTGGAATAGCATTTGAACAAAATAAAGTATTATTAGATTTAATTCCAGTTATGGTTAAATAGCTATAAGTACATGGAAGCAACTAGTGATTATAACTGTCAGCGTTCAAAACTGTGTAGAGAAATTAATGTCATGTCTGGGAAGAAATAATTACTACCCCATGAAACTTTTGAAATATTTATAATGATTAGTATACTGGACTCAGTTCAGCTATAATATTCACCAAATTTTGCTTGCTATCCCTTTACTTGACACTCAAACTGATGAAACTCTTCTGATGAATAATTCCCAAGAGGTATAAACTTTCAGTCATACTATTAAAACGTCTGTAAATCTAATGGCATGTCAGACTGTTTTAATTATTGTTTTTTCATAGCGCCTAATCCAAATAATCTGCAAAAGATATCAACGGCATATTTTTTCGAATTGGTCTTTAAGAAACACTGTTGGTATTTTTTCGAAATGTCTTTAAAGAACTGTTCTCAGATGGAACTGTTCAGAAAAATAAATAATATTATTTGAAGCGGATGCAGAATAGGGGTAGGTGTGAAAAATCCTAACCAGACCTTACCTTGGTAACCTAACATAAGGTCAAGTAAAACTGAATATCCCTGTCTCGCTACTTTGCATACTATTCTATTGTTTGAATATATATATATATATATATATATATATATATATATATATATATATATATATATATATATATATATATTATTTATGCATTAACGCGATTCATTGTTGCATACACCAGACTTCTATTGCTTGTTACAAGTTTTCTAAGCACGGATTTCTGGGATAGGTTCCAAGTATTACGAGCAGTCATGGGAGAGTATTATATGGCTTTCATTGATAGGCGACTATATAGGTACCGAACAGACACAGTTTGTCTGTTTAACTTCACTGATCGAGAAATTAGTAGCGCGCTGTATATGGTACTACCTGGCATTAAAAGGTGGTCACCAGACCAGATATTGACAAAGAATAGCAATGCTTAAGTAATCACATATAAGTACGTAGCGAATGCGCTACTATATATATGTATATATATATATATATACTGTACATACATACATATATATGTACATATATATATATAAATATATATATATATATATATATATATATATATATATATATATATATATATATATGTGTGTATATATATGTACATAAAGACTATATATATATATGTATTTATATATATTACATGAATTAATTATCACAAATAATTAATGAGCTAAATAATCACAAGTTCCTGAATTAAAGATTAAAAACAATGAGTAATTAGTCTTATCTTCACAATCTTATATCGGCGTTCATCCCAAAGCTTTTGAAATAGTAATTGTAAAATTCCATCAACTCTTCTGCAATTAAATCCTACATTCTAACTGAAATAATAAACGTTTGGTAAGAAAAGAAGTGAATATTATCAGCTTTTCACTCTGATTATTTTCCACTCTTTAATTATTTTCCACAATTAGAAGTAATGGTAAGTCTTCATTATGCCGTAATATATTATTTTGTTAAAGAGAAAGAAAATAATAATGAAAGTAATTCCTTCTTTAATTGTTGCTTTTGTTTTTGTTTAAAAGGACCATCAATTGAAAATTAATCCCACTCACAAACACTAACTCCTAATCCAGAAAAAGTCTCCTCTCGCTCTCCTCCGTGACGATTCTGTCTTGCATTCCATTACCTTTTCCTTTATGCTTGCTTGCATGCAAATGCCGAGTCGAAATTGAATGTTCTTTGGGGGTCTTAAGATGTGAATATGAATACATATATATACACATATATAGGTACGTATGTATGTATATATATGCTGTATGTATATACATATATGTGCATATATATACACACACAAACACATACACACAAACACACAACCAAGCACACACACACACACACACACTCACACACACACACATATATATATATATATATATATATATATATATATATATATATATATATATATATATATACATACTTATATATACACATTTGTGGCACAGTCACTACATAGCTGATTTTGTGATTAGTTAAGCACCGCCATTCTTTGTCAATACCTGGTCTGGTGACCGCATAATAATGCCAAGTAGTATCATGTAACAGTGCACTACTAATTTTTCGATCAGTGAAGTTAAACAGACTGTCTGGTGTACCTAGATAGTCACCTATCAATAAAGGCCATGTAAAGGTTGCCCATAAAGATACTAAAGAGGGTAGATTCTACAGTGTTATATTTCGGAAACAACTGTTTCCCTTAACTGACAGGTTGGAAATATGTTTTAACAGAAAACTTTTTACACACACACACACACACACACACACACATATATATATATATATATATATATATATATATATATATATATATAACTATATATATATGTATACCTTTGTATGTATATATACATATATGTGTATATATATGTATATATATACACATATGTGTATATATATGTATATATATACATATATATATATATATATGGAAGGTTTTCTCATAATTTTATCAACAGGCTTTATGGTCATTTCTTTTTCACTTTGTATGTTTTCACTTTGAACCATTTTAAATTTCATGATGACTCATGATACATTTAAGGATTTTTCTTGTGGGTGGGAGGATTCAGTCTTTAATCTAACCGAAAATTCCTAAAGTGACCAGAAAAACATCAAAGTTAAAACCAATTTACTTAATGAACAAAATGCTTTTATGCGAAATGTATAAAGTGTTTTAGCAAGTTGCTCACCACGTTCATTTAGGCGTACTGCAGGTTTGCAAAGGAAACAGGGACCCTCAGTTGGGAGACCAACAGGTAAGACTGACTAATGACGGGGGTCGAATGGAAGCCCTTTTATAATAGTTAAGATGTGGAGGCCATTCAAGTTGCCAGTTACCTCAGTGTGCCATTTTCGTACAAAACAGATTTCGAAAGCCTGGAGAAAGATTTCGACGAGTTCCTTTTGTTATTGTAATCTTTTCAGAAGCATTTGAAGCGCCGTTCTTAGTCATTCTAAATAGTGCATAAGCTTCTATATGAGGAAATTATTTATTATTTATTTTCGCTCTCAGTCGATGTCAATAATACCGATGACATTCGTGAAATCACGCAGCTTTCCTACCGGTTTTCCGAAATGGAGGCTATTTGTAGGTTAAGCTTTTTGTTTTGTCTGTGTGTGTGTGTTTTTTTTTTTTTTTTTTTGTTCCATTGAAAGAAGAGGTTTCATTCGGTTTCAGTCGGTCTTCATAACTGGCTAAGCGACGGAAGTCTCAGTCTCATGACTCGCTATTATTATTTATTGGAATAAATATGAGTAGAATGCTAAAAAATTTTATTTTTGTTTATACACTTGTTATCGGATCAACCCAAATTTCTCAAAAGATATTAACGAATTCTCAATTATGGCTTGATTCATATATCAATACTTTTTTTTCATTTCTCTTATATTGTAAGCTTACTTAAACTGTTCATGCATATGATTTATCACAACATTTGTACTAATTAATGTGCGCATAAATTTACATAAATCTTGTTTTCAGTGACCCCGGTAGTTATGACGCCAAATAATTCTCAGTCAACCAGTCACAAAACTTGTGCAAAACTGTACGTTTGCGCATGTGTTAAGCCCACATATTTTGTCCCGTCTCTTTGTTTTCATAATTGATATACTCGAATTCACACAAGAAGAAACAGTTGATTTATATCAGAAAAACAAAAGCCTTCAGATATTTGCAAAGTAGAAAAAACGTGAAAAATAAATTTATTGTGCAGTTATCTATCTTCCAGTGAATTCGGAGTTAACCTTTGGCAAGAGTCCAGTCCAAAACTGATTTTAGTGCATGAATTGACACCCGTATAGGCTTTGTAATAATTAGCTAATCAAAATAAAGATAAAAAGGAGGTCAGTGCATCTTGATTAATCATAATTAGCAGCCATAGTATAGCTCATAGAATGGAAGATTAATGCATTAGACGGATGAGCCTGTTACATGTTTCAAAAGCTTTCGGTATTTTCTTTATTAAAGAAACCACCATTGCCTTTTGACTTTTATCGCTCATCATTGTTCATAATGACTCGTGAGTTTCAAGCAAGAAAAAAAAGAGGAAGAAAATAGGAAGTGTTGCAGGTTGCTTAAGTAAGAGTTAACTCTATTTTAAAACAGAAAAATAGTTTAGTATTGCAAATTGCCCTGACAGTACATTCAAACGGACATTTTCTTCTTTTGGTTAACATATTATCACGGTAAATCGAAGTTCAAAGAAAACTACTAAATTGTGAATGCACTGTAATTTTTACAGTAGGCCTAAGCCTAAATCCATGTATTTCTTGCGTGTAACTATGTCCAACAACGATGAACTGCAGGTAATAAACTCAACGTTTAGACTTGCAGTCGTCATTCAGCCCGGGCTTTCATTTTTGACGGCAGGTCTGACCATGACGTCTCAACCTGTTCTTATATATTACCGTCATGCCCGACGGTATGGACAAACCAGTAATTCTGTAAACATAAGCCTGAGAACACGACGCTATATTTACATACTGTTACCGTGATGCATTATTTAACGTTCTGTGGCAGTTGGTATGGCATATATGCCCGTGATTGCATTCTCTCCTTCTCCTTGTCAAGACAGAGAATATAAAAATCCAAATACGCTTCTGTCTAAGATGGCAATTTAAATGGTGATTTTCAATGGTAAGAACTTTTCTTTCTTAATTTAACACTCTAGGTAATCAGACAGTGTTGAGGCAAGTTATCTGAGTGATGCTGGACATTCGTAAAGAAAGTCTGAAGCGAGAATCTCCAGCTATTCTTACTAATCTGATAACATGAATGGGCAGAGTATTAACGCAACGCCCTCTTATGGTTATTAATGTCGTTACTCTTACTCCAGAAATAGTATCTTAATGTCTAGTGTTTTGGTTGGGTGGGGCTTGGGATTACAGTGTTTCGTCGTGTTAAGTACTAGCCCCTCGGGGATCAAATGTGTTTCGCCGTCGCCGTGTTTAGTACTAGCCCCACAGGGATCAAATGTTCTTAAGTGAATTGGTGATTTCACGAATTCCCGGAAAGTTTCAGAGATTTCGTGAAATCCCTGGTTTCACAGTCTTACTGTAAAGTAAGTATACCTTAGTTTAACCAGACCACTGAACTGATTAACAGCTCTCCTGGGGCTGGCCCGAAGGATTAGATTTATTTTACGTGGCTAAGAACCAATCGGTTAATTAGCAACGAGACCTACAGCTAACATTATATACATATATATATGTATATATCATATATATACAGTATATATATGTATATAAGTATGTATATATAGTATATATATAAACGTAATATAAATATATATATACATATAAATATATTTATATTTATATACAGTATATATATTTATATATATGTATACATACATATATATATATATATATATATATATATATATATATATATATATATATATATATATATATATAGAGAGAGAGAGAGAGAGAGAGAGAGAGAGAGAGAGAGAGAGAGAGATTTATGTTGAAAGAACCTGTACATTGAAGTTTTACAAACGTTTGCGTTTATTTACTTTTCCATTTGTTTTCTAAATATTTTAATGTGAAGAATATTAGGCTGTTAAGGGTTCAGTCAAGTACTTAGAATATATAAATGCACGTCAGTTGTCGAACACATATCTATATAATAAGAACTATGCAGTTTTATCATGTATATGCATCAGACTTACTCGAATAACTTTTATTATTACTTATAAATTTTACACTTTAACAGGTATCATTTTACAAAAGGTATTAATTTACTATAAAAGCTTTTCTAAGATAAAAGGCACATACCTAAATTAAATAAAAAAAATCAGAGCTATGAAACTAGAGTAAAATTTAAAATAAAATATGGGTTGAATAGAGAATAAAAGGGATAAACGAATAAATAAAGCAGAAATAAGCAGAAAGTGATAACTAAACAGGCCAGAAAAATTAATTCAAAGGAGCCATTTAGCAATATGATCACAGTTTTTTCTAAAAATCATGTCGATTATTGTTTACAGTTCCTCAAGAAAAAGGAACATGAAAAGCTTCGGGCAACAATCCCTGGATATCTGATATCTGCAAAACCAGTAACATAACATAAATCTGGAGGCACAAGTGCTAATGGCGATAAGGTTAACTGCTTGTTAAATAAAGCTTGTAAAAGAAACCTTGGTAGAAATCGCGTTTGCTTTTGCTATGTAAATGAAGCCGCCGCGTAGAGCGTCATTGCCTTCAAGATACACAGCTAACATCCTGACAGCGTAGCAATATTCCAGCAAAATCACAATAAAGGGCCTGAAGCATAGTCCATTAATGCCATTGCCTCTGTAGATAGGGTTGCTTACAAACGAAGACTACTCAGCAAACAATAGATAATGTAGGTTTTATTTTTGTGGTATGAATAAGAAAGCCTAGGGTTGAAGGTAAAAGTAAGCACAGACAAAATTCAGAAACAAAGTACAGTGAAACAAATACAGTAAAACTTAAGAACGACACAAGACCAGGTTAGCAATAGGTCTTGGTTTAGCTTCATACCACACTAGCTGCCCGACTTACCGAATGGTTACATATCTCTGTTTACTCTAGCAAGCCAGTCGATCTGTTAAGTGCGAGGAAAAAAAATAACATGGTTTATATAATTTGCACACTATTGTAGTTCATTTTTGAAAGGCAAGTCTTAATTATAGCCTGAAAAATGCCAAAGGCTGCTTAACACTACTCGGTAAAACAGACATGATAGGTCTGGGATCTGTAAAAAAAAACATCGACATCTCTTTGCTCTTGGTCAACTGAAACCAATTAATAAGCTCCAAAACTCAAGTTACAATGTCTCTGTTTAAAAACCTCATCGTTGACCAGATCCAAGGAAGCACTAAAGTTATTGTCAATAAAAAAAAATATTTAATCCCTAATATAGTATGGAATGTACAGTTCTCTGCGATTAAAGAGCTGGTATCCCATCCGTATTACTTTCTTGTTTATGACAATGGCAATTGAACCTTAGCCGAGGAAGAAATAGCATTCTTTATAGCAGTTACTGGAAGCAATGGCAAAAGTAGATTTTCAAAGGAGCAGCTTAAATAATTTCCAGCTCCAAAAATTAGGTAGATAATATTCTGGGTTTACAGTTCGCTCCTGTCAATAAAACAATTGGCGAAGAATCTTTCCAGCATTGGGGGTAAACTTTATTTAAAAGATAGGAAAGTTGCTAAAGAAAAATTTAGCAAGTACTTAACAATATGCAATATTAACAGTCTTTCTGCGACACATTTAGGTACATATTTTAACCAGTAAATTGCTACATGTAAAATGAGGAATGAAAAGCAATTGCCATGTAGAACCTTCAAAGAAGACAAGAAATTAAATAGGAATAAACCTAGTTAGTTCATTTAAGCAGTAGTTACCATATCATTTTAAACTTCAAAGTGAAACAATACAGACAAAAAGGGATGTTTAACTGAAATGAGTTTCACTAGCATAAGAGCAGGAGAAAAATGTTGCCTAGCAGTAACTCTGAGAAGACAATAGTGCTACTGAAGGCAGTCGTGTAAGATTTACTGTGGCCATGAGTACTGTGGACATCCATATTATCCTATCTGAACGTGCTAAAGTTTCATTTATGGGGTCGAAGATTCCTTCCTTAAGTAACTTGGTACAGATGATGGTGGCGGTTTCTCACTCTGTGGTGATGCAGACTGTGTTGAGCAATATGGCGTCCTACGTAGACATGGTGTCGTCTGGGATGGTAACGGTGATGGATGGGAGTGAAATACGTAACGGCAGGAGGCCTGAGTGGAAGTCCATTGTAAGGGTAATATCCGTGGGCACCATTATGTCCCAAATACCCTTGGCCATTATGGACGCCGCTAACTTGGATTTCAGGGTGGTGGACATCTTGATGGTTAGGATGTGCAATAACTGGATGATGAAACGGTCTAGTCCTGAATACCTTGCCGCGTCTTTCACCTACTCCTTGAGGTACCCCAAACGGCGCTTCTAATCCGGTTCCAGGTTTCTTCTCGCTTCCAGAGGGACTTGGACTGGATGACACCAACCCGAGTATAATGCAGAGAGCTACTGTCGTTGAAGTCTGAAATGGCAATTGGACAGAATTAGTACTACATTTCAAATTGGATGTGAAATCAATCCTTGTTTGTAGTCCTTAGGTTTTAAATTGTGAAAAGAAATGAATATCGTAAATATTATGGAAAATACGGTAAATTCTATTGCAAAAACCATAGGTTCCTCCAATAATAATCACTGGGTTAGGTAGCTACCTGTCATCAGTTTAGCTGTGAAACTCTTGGAAGTTTGTATGTACTTGACCACCCAGATTCGACTATTCAGATTTTCTACTCTATAAGCAGGCGATATTGCACAGAGCTTTAAACAAAGTTTGGAAAGACACCGTTATGTCCGAATGCATTTGTTTGTAGTTTTTACCAAAGCCCAATCCAAAAGCACTTGATAAGCACACACAAAAAAGGAGCGGTAATTACTAAAGGAGATTTGCCAAGACTATTGATTCATATTGTTTAAAAATGAAACTATGTAACGCGATGAAGAATCAAGATATTTAAATGCTTCGGCTGAATAAACTAATTATCAAAGCTAAATGTAAACGAATCATTCGATATACTACGATACTTTATGTTGTTTATCTTTTATGCTGAAGAAGTATTTGAGAATTCAACATTTTTGTCTGTTATTAGAATACAGTCGTGTTGAAGTCTTTGACAACTGGAATGTGGGGCAGGGAGTCAGGCATTAAGCATAAGGATTTTTATGAAATAATCAGTTTTACTCTGTTTTTTGTTTGTTGTTTTTTTTCTAGTGAAAATTACAATCACCCTTTGGCTGACGCGAATTTGGAAACACGGATGAAAAAAAAATTGAAAAAATATTCCAGGAAGTTCCAAATTGTAAAACTTGATTTTGCTGCACACAGCAAATTCCAGCATCATTTACGGCCGCATGAACGTAAATAACGCTTGAAGACATTTCATCGTAATGCATAAAAACATTAATTGTAACTGGAAAAATTAAAAGAAGGACAACTCCATAAATTAAGGAAGAGGGGACTCAGGCAATGACGTGGAAATAGAGATTAGATAAAGTTAAAAGAACAATTGCATAACGAAAAATGATCCGGCTTTTCATAGCATGGCCTATCCAGGACTTTAACAAACACTGATAACCGCTAGAGGAAGACTTCATGAGTAAATAAGCCTACATATTATGTTCTTAATTTCAATGGTAACTAACTACCTGCAATGAACGGGAAAGCACTTCTTGAGTGTGTAGTCATCAACGTTTTAAATTGTAAAGGTATATGAATATTGTGAACGTGGCAAAAATTCGCCTGAATAGAACTGAAAAAGCGTGAAGTTTCTCTAATAATAATAATAATAATAATAATAATAATAATAATAATAATAATAATAATAATAATAACCACTGCCTATTCAAGTTACTATCTATCTTGGCAACAAAACTCGAATATTTTCGCGCCTTTTATTTTCACTTGGCCGTCCAAAGTTGACTGAAATTCGCAAACTTCCGTGGAGTCTTTTCGAGGTTTCTTTTAACTTTATCATCCTAATTTAATAGGAGTCTAATAACAGTAGGACTAGGAATACATTTTACGCTGTGCTTATAACTATGTTTGGAAATCCATCGTTACTTCAGGTCTTTTTTGAAGCGTCCATCAATATCTAATCGCAATCATCCAAAAAATGTCAACTGCGTAGTTTTTGGTTTTCTGTAAAAGAAAACTATTGTGCCGACTTTGTCTGTCCGTCCACACTTTATTCTGTCCACACTTTTTCCTGTCCGCCCTCAGATCTTAAAAACTACTGAGGCTAGAGAGCTGCAAATTGTTATGTTGATCATCCACCCTCTAATCACCAAGCTTACCAAATTTCAGCTCTTAGGCCTCGGTAGTTTTTTATTTTATTTAAGGTTAAAGTTAGCCATAATCGTGCTCCTGGCAACGATATAGGATAGGCCACCAGCGGGCCGTGGTTAAAGTGTCTGGGCCACGGCTCTTACAGCACTACACCGAGACCAACGAAAGATAGATCTGTTTTCGATGTCCTTGATTGTACGCTGTAGCGGGTGTACAGAAAACTCGATTGCGCCGAAGAAACTTCAGCGCATTTTTTACTTTTTTAAGTTAACCTGAAAGACGTAAAATCTTAAGCATCACTAATTAATAGAACACATTTTGAAAACTATTATGTTCTCGCGTTCTTTAAATCGAATTATATAACACAGTGAATATTAAGAGAATCAAATATCACAGGTAATTAGGTAAAGGATTGCACAAAATAACATTTTTTAAATAATCGGTAGAATAGTGGGGGAATCATTCAGCAGAGTATAATATATTTTTTAAACTTTACATTTTGCACTTATTTATATTGGTTTTCAATTTTTTCAAAGCATTGGAAAATTCCACCACTTTTCCCTGACTAAATCCGGAATTTTTGGAATTTTTGGAATTTCTATTTGGTAATCATTAAATTACTGTTTACCCTCTATAGTGAAAAAAGCTTGAGGTTCACTATTTCAGAGTTGCTTGCATTTTGCTCGTAGGAGAACGGAAATATTTGCTATATTATTAAACAGTTGTTTCTATTTCCTAGTCATCTGTGTTTCTATATTTATATGATATTATATACTCCTCTGTGCCCCATGGTCAGTGGTGATGAATGGGGCCATTCCGAAAAAAAGTCGTTTTTCTGCAGAATTATTAATTTCTACAATTACAGCCGGTTCCTTCTTAACTTAACATTTCCCTTCGTTCAATGACTTCATCACATCCGAATTTCTTATTCCCTTTCCCTAACTGTGCCTGTCTCATTAACTTACTAATGAAACTTTAATACAAGGAATATTTATCCACTTACTGCTAGTTGGACATTTATTCTGCGAAGTTAACTGCGACTTATTTTGGAATCTGACTTGAAACTTGAAACTCGAAACTGTGACCTATATTGGAATCCCTGACTTGAAACTTGAAACTCGAAACTGTGACCTATTTTGGAGTCTCTGACCTGAAACTTGAAACTCGAAACTGTGACCTATATTGGAATACCTGACTTGAAATTTTGCTAAGTATTTTCTGTAAAGGGCTTCCTTATATTATCGGTTACATTTTTGATTCAGGAAGTCTATCCTTGCATCTGGCTAAATGATGACAGTAACTGCAACGAAAGTTAAATAATAACAGGAGGGTCATCAAAAAAGACTGAAAGAAATAAATGTCCATAAACTATTTGCTCACCAAGTTCATCCTGGAGTGCTGTAGGCGATCAAGGGAAACGCGACCCTTGGTTGTACAACCGACAGGTAGGACTGACTGATATAACACTGGTGAATGGCCGTCTTTTTATTATAGTAAATACGGTTCAGTTGCCAGTTCATCATAAAAGCTAAGAAACGAACAAGCCACCAGGGGCCATATTGTATCAGAAAAAAGAAAAAAAAAATATTGTGATATGACCATTCCGAGCTTGTTTATAATCTGCTCGCATCGCCAGCAGACGTAAATGCCAATAACCAAGGCCCTCTTGAAATCATATGCAGTCCTTACCTGTCAGGCTCACCAGAGGCCGATTACAGGCTGAACTTTTCCTCTGTGTCTTCTTCCCTTCGTTTGGTGTCAGTTTTTTTTTTTTATTTAGTTGTGTTCCTAGGAGATTTCATGGGGTTTTAATCTGACTTTTATTGACTAGATAATGGATGTTTTCAATTTCTAGTCGGTCTCTGAGTCTCTGGTAGGTTTTGTATATCATCCAAACTCCTGTACTGTGATAATTTTATAGAAAACTAGAAAATTTAAGTTTCCTGGCTCTTTACAAAAAAGGCTTGACCAACAAGAGGTTTAATCGCTATTTGGGTTTAATAGCTATTTGGTATCTTAAAGAGCCACGTTATGTCATCTTTGGGAGAGGATTAGAATTTTTTTTCATGAAGGTTTCGTACACAATACTAAAACAAATAATTTTCAAAGACCTGATTTTGTTTAAATGTTCAATTCTGAATATTTGTCACGCTGGTGATGTATTGTAAACTGAATAGTCAGAACATCAGGCGACTGGATTGCACAGCAAGGTGATTCTATCGGCATCAAAATTTTTTGCTTCTGTCTGGAATAAAACTTTTTTGTTCCAAGGGATAAGGAATTAATCTTTTTCATGAACAAGTTTTATGGATAACTTGATGCTAGCCGCTCTTCAGATGTTTCTGTAAGGACTTGGAGAATTTCAGCAAATGACTTTCCTCTCATGACTTCCCTCAGTCTGCCTGAGGATGTTGTTGTGCAATTAGAACATCAGAAGTTCAAGCGAAAATGCGATGCATTACTACCCTAAAACAAATCGCAGTGTTTTTTTAATAATTTATTTATATTTTTGTTTGTTTATCTTAATTTGTTAATTTATCTTTTATTTTTCTTTCCTAATAACTGATCTCTTCATTCTGCATTTCCTATAATCTTCTTTAACCTCTATCAAATGAACACCATATTCTTGGAAGCCCGTGTGGGCTTGTTCCATGTGAACAAGGGGTTATCTTCTGAATAATAATAATAATAATAGTAATAATAATAAGTAGCTCCACGACTCATGCAAAAAAGTGTGCTACTAGAAACAGCGCACATAGTGAGAAAAGTGATGGACTCCTAAGGAGGCAGGATGCAACCCGGAACCCCACACTATAAAAACCACCCAGTCGAATAGGATGACTGTGATAGACAAAAAAAAAAAAATTGATAATAATACAACAGAGAGCGTTATCTGCTCTATGTTGGTGTCATGCTGACAGGAGATATCTTAGTATTTTCTAGCAGTGTTACAGAGGGAAGTGTATCTAGTAATTTTGAATGGCAGCTCATTGAGTTGACAGCCAGATTCATTGCTCAATCTTATATTCATTGACATTTTTTTTAATATTCTGATTCTTTAGCGATAGTTTTTGTAGCATTTGAATCTGCTGCATCAGTGCCTTACAGATTTCTTAAAACTATTCCCTCGAGTTTTGGAAACTCCAACACCCCACAGACACATTAAGATCGAGGTAAGGCATTTGGCAGTTCTGAAAATGTTGCCTGAACTTCCACCTCATTCCAGAGAGAGGGTTGTCATGTATGATGAATTCTATGACATTTTTGAAAACAATGTTCTCTTGGTAATACTGGCATCGGCTGCATGAATACAGCGGTGAGATGAGAGGCTTCTGTATGTTAGCTATCTGTACATTTATCTTACGCTTCAAATGATGTCTCTTTGACGGCTTTAATCTAAATGCCGTCGATCAACAGCCAGGAATTCACCAACACGTTCCTATCGAGTGAATTCGGTATATTTGTCCCCCACACAAGAGACAATGTAGCTTGACAATGAACATAGGCTCAGCGATAAGTCGACTCTGTCTTGCTACTGCAGCACTACTCAATTCACTTTCCAGTTTTAATAAATTAGGCTTGATGTAGCATTTTTAATCTATGGACATTTTCTATGGCATCTCTAATTCAGTGATAGAATCAACATGCAAATTTTATTTAAGAACCTCCCATCTTTCCGAGTCTTTCATTTAAAGAAACCGCCCAAACCACTTTTACCACAACTTAATTGTCTCTCAAAAAGCGGTCCCCTTCAGTCATAGTCTCCTTTCACCAGTATCTATAAATAAAAAAAAAGAGACGATAAATTTGAGAACCTACCACCTCAAATAAAGCAACAGCCATGGAAAGCCATATTTGATATGCATAGAGGAGTGATGTGAACTTATTCTTTATTTTCAATTTCTAATATACCAAAAATGATACAAACAAAAAACAGCTAACAGAGTAAAAACTTGAAAACAGTAATCTATTTAGCTGTATACGTGCATGTATTTGACAACCTGCTGGTTCCATCATTATCATTTCTTATTCATTACAAACTTAAAAAATCAATATTGTTAGAGAGAGGGGTGAAAGAAATTATGTAATTTTTTCTTGCACATCACTTTCCGTAATCTTGGAAATGGGATTTATAATTTAGTATCATGCTTTATCCTCACCAGAAAGGTAGATCATCACTTAGACATATTTTTTAGGTCAACTCGTCATCATATTAGATTTCGGCTTCCGTAACGTATTCCCCAACGGTAGTGAGTTGGGTCCATTGTACCAGAAAGAACTGGTATAAATTTTGTATATGCCTCCAAGCCAAGATAGCCCGAAATGGTAGGTCTGGTTCTATATCAGGACACTGGTTGTTATGTTTGTCATTTTTATGTCAGTGATGGGTTGTATATTAATGCTCCGTTATAACCAAAGTTAACCCCCCTCCCACCTTCTCCCCCCTCCCCCCCAACGCCACCACCAACTCCCACCACAGATGGAAATAGTTATTATATGATTAATTGTTTGTATTCATTGCTTCAGTTTTGGGATCAGTTGGTTATGTTAAGATCGTAACTGTTTGCCTCCAGAGAGCAAGAGAGCTTATATGCGGTCCTTTAACGAGGGGTATCTAAGTTATTAATTTTCATAATTTTCTTATTCTGCACCAAGGTTTAGAGTTAAACATTGTAAACTACTTCCATTTCCCGTAAAAGTATCGGAGAGATTGTAAAATACCCGAATGAGTGCGTGCAAGCGAGCATTCGATTACGTAATTATATATATATATATATATATATATATATATATATATATATATATATATATATATATATATATTTTTATAAATATTTACGCTGTTCGCCCTCGAACATTTAGGGATAGAAATATCAGCCTGACTGAGACAGGGAAATTGCTTTGTCCCACGCTAGTGCGTCTTCAGTTCAAACCTTAACGTCCGTTGGAGAACGGGATAGGTAAGTTAGGCCTTTACCCTATAGGAAAATTTCCCTATCAGCCTTAAGAATAGGTGGTCCTAAGGTCCCTTTTTCCTTCCTACCTGTCTCTTGGCGAATGTTTTTTTACAAGAACGTGGACGCCTGGGGTGACTTTTTGACCTAGGCTCGGTCAGGGAACGACAGAGAGAACCAAGCTTCCGGAGAGATAACACGTCCAGTTGGACCTCTTCCCCCTTTCTTTGACTATTATTCTATTAGTGAAGTGAAGAAACAATTGCAAGAACTCCACGTCGGTCGTTGATGCGCACAACGTTCGTCCTAAGGTAAAGTCGCTTTTTGTTCAAAACTTCGCCCATTCTTTTATCCTTTGTTTTCTGTATTTCAAATTTCCTTTGTTCCCCCTTCAGCCACCACTTACGGTATATGTGTTCACGAAGTCTAGATTAAGCCAAATTATTATGTTGTTAGCTTCAACCCCATTATTCCAGTAAAATACCTAGGATTTAGGGTAAGCAAACTCAGGTTAAATCTCGATGCTTTTGTATGCCTCGCGTCCGAATGTTTGGAAGAACCGTTGCGTTTAAAATCAAATTCATCTCAAATATTCTTTGTTAAGGTTAATAACCCTTAACTGGCGACCTTTGGCTAATTAACGTCTGTCTTTGAGGTTAACTTTTGGCTTCAAGTGACAGGTTACGTGTAATCTTGGTTTGCAGGGCCGTAAAATTTACGTAAATTGAATAATACATGATCAACCAAGACTCTCACACGTAACATTGGCGACCTTGCGTAGAATCTAAAGTACATTTTAGAGAAAGAATCTGGAGAAAAGGAAATTAAATTACATTAATTAAAAAAAAAAAAAAAAAAAAAAAAAAAAAATAAAAGTCAGATATTGAATTCCATTTCATTCTTCCAAACAAGGAACCAGGCATAATAATAAGCAGTAAAGAGAATAGTTATAATAACAAGTGTAGCGAGAATTAGCATAGGTAGGAAGGGTGTAGAAACAGAGTGAGACATAATTTATAACGAGAGACATAATTTATGAATGGCATTTTTACTGTGTTCGGAGCATTCGAGTTAAGTCGTCCATAACGTATCTTAAGGCCGGAAAAAGCGGAGCCTGTTTCATGTACACAAAGTAATTTAGAAATCGCGTCGGCAATTCCGATCGTTATTGTTTGCATATAGCGGGAATCATTCAAAAACCGTGTCAGTGAAGTGGCGAACGAACGGAAGTAGTAATTGTATCATAAAATACATTTTCAGTAAAGTAAATTTGGTCCGTTCCAAATCACGCAAATCTATTCCATTGTTTGCCGAGGATGTTTCACCGCGAGAGAACGATAACAAAAGACACAAAGTTGTTTGGTAATTTAGTTTTCCATCCGTAACGTAAAACGCTATGCATGATTGGTATATTTAAAGTAAAATCTGGATACCTGCATTTGTTTCGTTGTTTGAATTTGTGCTAAAAAGAAAATACCCGCCGCGCGGTTGTTTTGAAATTGTTCGAACTGTTTGTGAGAGAACGGCCATTTTGGGGTTTCCTTCGCGCCGCGAGGTTGTCTTTGAAACTTAGGCCTAACGGGATTTTCCGCCATCTTAAGACCTTGTTATTGTCATTCTCTGTTGTGACCACTCTGCTCCCAGCCCTTTTGGAACTACTTTCTCGGCGTAGTAGAAGTTAGACAGACTTCGGTAGAAAAAAAAAAAAAAAAACCAAAAGATAATTTAGGCAGGGAAAGATAGGCCTTAGTTAGGAGTAATACCATAACAAGTTCCTATACAAATACCTGCTATAAAAATCATATAAAGAAAATTTAAAATTTTTACGATAAACTTTGTGACGTCGGCTCCTGGGAAAATTAAGATAATAAAGTAATCCCTAAGGAAGCCAAGACGACGCATCTATATCATTTTATTAAGATCCATGCCATTGTGCATGTATAAAATCTTTGTTTACATGTTCTCAAGCAGCAAGAAATTCGCTGATTGAAAATCTCTCTCTCTCTCTCTCTCTCTCTCTCTCTCTCTCTCTCTCTCTCTCTCTCTCTCTCTCTCTCTCTCTCTCTCGTCATTCAAGTAAGCATTCCTAACCTAAGTGTACGTGACCCTCTTCAAAGAAAGAACGGCCGACACTAGGCTAATTAATTCGAATACTTTAACCAAATAAAAGAAACACCTCTGTCCCACAATAGATGAGGACAAGTTAAGAGTACTTACGATACAGTGATAAACTGTCGGTCACGAGTGAGGCCTGCTATCCAGACCGAAGCAAACAGTAGTTTTCACCCTCTGAAAAAAAAGAAGGGGCCAGCACTGGGGCCGGTACTGGGACCAGCCACTCACGAGGATCTTTAAGAAAAAAAAAAAAAAAAAAACCCAAATTCACTTTATTCCACAGTGCCAATAATTTGCAGCACTCATCACTGGAATAGCTTACTTCTCTATCTCTCTCTCTCTCTCTCTCTCTCTCTCTCTCTCTCTCTCTTTTACCTTCCCTTTCTCTCTCATTCGATTGTTGCACTCTGCAGGGGGTGTAGAGTGCCTTTCCTCCCATATAGCCTAGTTGGACTCCAGTGGAGGGTCCCTAGGAACACATTGGCACCATAAGTGCCACCAAGCAAGAATCCAGAAAAATAAATAAAACAAAACCAAAAGGGAACACAGAAGAGAAAGTTCTTCTGGAACCTAACCTGCACCAGTGCCTAGGGATACTGAGTGCCACCAGTGTGACCTGTACACGGCACACCCAAACTACAGTGCCACTTTTTGAAAGGGTGCCACGTCATTGAAGAGACACTTCCTCGCTGCCCAAGTACGCCCACTCGACCCGGTTAGACGCCCTTCCCCACCAGAACCATGGCAGCAGAGCATTATAAAACCTTCCTGGGGCTGGGGACGGCGGCAGGTCTCACCGGCTCGGAACTTACTACCTGGGTTAAGGAGCAAGTGGACGACTTGGCCAAGCGGGAGAAGGAAGAAAGACTTGAGCAGAGGAAGTATGAAGCCGAGCAAAGGCAATATGAAGAGGAAAGAGAAGAAAGAAGGAGACAGCATGAGTTAGCCTGCAAGGAAACCGAGTTAGCCCTAAAGGAGAAGGAGCTCGAGCTTGAGAGAGCGAAAATGGAGAATGCCGAAGCTATGGCTAGCCATCAAGCCTCCAGTCCTACACCTGCTGCATCAAACGCTCCAATTTCGAGCATCAATTCCCTAGTCCCCAAGTGGACTGAGGACGAGCCAGAAGCATGGCTGGAGGAGATCGAGGCTCTTTTCGATAACTACAGCACCACGGAGACGGAGAGAGCCTTAATACTAGCCAAGCATATGGAGGGAAAAGCCAAGGCAGCGCTTCGCTCACTGGAGAAGAGCCAGAGAGGTAACATGGCGGAAGTTCGTAGAGTCATTACCAAGGCCTACGAGATAACCCCAGAAAAATGGAGACAACGGTTCCGAGGTCTTGCCAAGGAAGTCGGCTGGTCTTGGACAGAATGGGCATGTCACAAAACCCAGTCCGGTACGCGCTGGTTCGACTCCTTGGCCTGCACGACGTTTGAGGATCTCTTCAATCGGACCATGCTAGAAGACCTTTTCCAATGTGTGCCAGGGCCCCTTGCAGTATATCTTAACGATAAACAGCCCTCCACACTTATGGAAGCTTGTCGCATGGCTGATTCGTGGGAAACCTTCAATCAGTCGCATAGCACCTCTCAGAAGCGAATCATCCCTCCGGCCTACCTCTCGGCAGGGCCGTAAAATTTACGTAAATTGAATAATACATGATCAACCAAGACTCTCACACGTAACAATATATATATATATATATATATATATATATATATATATATGTATGTATATATATATATATATATATATATATATATATATATATATATATATATATATATATATATATATATATATATATATGTATATGTATATATATATGTGTGTGTGTGTGTGTGTGTGTGTGTGTGTGTTCATGCTTGTATACTAGCTTTTTGAAAGAGCTGCGTCACCAGAGAATAACGTTAACCGAAGGAATTATAGAATCTCACCATGAAGAGAAAATAAAAATAAGTACTAAAGGTCACAAAAAATCTAAATATTCACGAGAAATCGGGAAGATGATGCACAAAAACTTATGAATTTTGATCTTTCATTTCAGCTATATTACTTTTTTGCTAGTTGCATAGAAGAGTACTGCTTTATCAAGGGAGATATGACCTCATATATAACAGCTGTTAAAAGAGGCAAAATCAGTATTAGTGAAACGCTAAGCTGAAATGACCTCACAATTTAAGAACTATAAGGATAATCAGTTACTCAACCGAGGGTTTTTTTGTTACATTTATGGAAAGGACAGGTGAAAAACAGCCTTTTCAATATAGTGAGCAACACACTATTCTAGTATAGATGCATCTCACATTGAAGAGAAGCTGTTGAGTGAGTGCTGGCAACAGTTACACAGAATTCTTGATTTTCCAACTAGATACTAGAAAGTTTTTCTTTTGGACACATTTTTGTTTATATCAATAATCGTCATCGTCATCGTATATGTTATTACGTCAGCTTTTCTCTTTATGGGATGAGACGCACTTTCTCTTGTTTTGACCAATAAACAAGAAGTATTTGTCGAGCACACGTAGGTTACTGGTCATAAATACACTGAGCGGAGGAGAAGCCGTATTTCAAGAAAAATCATCCAAGCAAAAGGGTCTGGAATCTGCCACCGTCAGTCAAGCTGTGAATGTCAGTTTTATCAAAGAACCGCTCGAAATCCGACTAATCGGGTGGTGCCCCCCTCCCCCCCTACAGACTCCCTCAGTCATCCTCCTAGCTTTCACCAGCCCCTAGAGTGAGGTCAAACTGTTTTTCAAGAAGAGCTGTCCGTGCAAAAAAGTCTGGAATCTGCCACCGTCAGTCACGCTGAGAGTATCAGATGATCAAAGGACCTCTGGAAGTGCCACTATTCCCCCCCCCCCCTCCCCATCCTCCTTCCAACATCCTAACCCACCCCTGTATACACGCACACACTCCAAGTGGTCAGCCCAGGTGAGAACTGGTATGGACTTCTATACAATACAACATCCTGAACCCTCCCATCACAGGATAGGAAGTATAAATCACCATCCTTCATCCTGCCAAAGTCATTATTCCATATATACATATCGTATATAAACACTTGAGTCACATGCCCACTTCCCACATTCACTAGTGATGTTGGTTGAAGATGTCAAGTAGAATATTTGATTTTGTAGCTAATTTTGTTTATATATATATATATATATATATATATATAAAATGTGTGTATATATATGCATATATATATATACTGTATATATATATGTGTGTATATGTACTGTATATATATATACATATATAAATATATATATATATATATATATATATATATATATATATATATATATATATATATATATATATATGTGTGTGTGTGTGTGTGTGTGTGTGTGTGTGTGTGTGTGTGTGTGTGTGCGTGTGTGTGTGTGTGTTACAGGCAGATAGCGAAACCAGGTATTTCACGAACTGCCTGAAATTTCAGGCAGATAGCGAAATGCCCTTAGGGACATTTGGTCCCGCCAGGGGCTCGTACTAAACACAGCGAAACAGTGACTTGCACTGTTTCGCTGTGTTTAGTACTAGCCCCTGAGGGGTCAAATATATTTTACCGTGTTTAGTACCAGTCCCTGGGGGATCAAATGTCTAAGTGCATTTCGTTACCTTCCTGAAATTTCAGGCAGTTCGTGAAATGCATGGTTTAGCTATCTGCCTGTAACACATGCACATATATATATATATACGAGTATATATATATAATCATGAAGCTACAAATGTCGCTTAATATCAAATTCACGCTACCTCGGGAATATCCCCGATGGGGAATTATCATCGAAGGGGAATTTATAAGTGATAAATGGATTGGTACTGCCGGGTCGCGATCCCTCGACACAGATACTTATCCAGCAACTCCAGTCGATGTTCTACCACTGAGCTATTAAGCGACATTTGTAGCTTCATGATTGTGTATAAATCACGGTGTGATAAAAAATTTCATATATACATATATATATTTATGTATATAATTATATATATATACTGTATATATATACATGTGTATATATGTATATACATATACATATATATATATACATATAACATATGTATATATATATATATATATATATATATATATATATATATATATATATATATAGAGAGAGAGAGAGAGAGAGAGAGAGAGAGAGAGAGAGAGAGAGAGTGAATTTATAATACTGTAGCCTATATATGTGTGCGTATGAGTGTACGTGTGGGAATACTTATGTAAGTGAGTCTAATAGTTTTGTTTTTTTACGAAGGATAATTATTTAATTTACTATGTTCGGCGGCACGAACTCTCATTCTCCGTTATTTCCCAGGCGTTGAGAGTGATTTACATTAAATTCAACCAGTTTTTCAATAACCTGTGCTTCCAGTTTTGAATGTCAAGACGTGAAGAGCTTCTGTGATACTTTGGTATTCCCCTTCGTACTCGGCGTCATCTTTTTGCTTGTTCATTCTTAATATCAGTGATTTTCTTACGTTTGCGAAACTCACGGCGAGATTCGATGACGTCAAAAGTCCTCTTTCGGCCTCTCCTCCCCAGCACCATTTTAGTTTCAAGCAAAATAACAAGGTCGATTTAAATTTCAGTTGCCAAGGGCAAGATACAACTTCTCTGCTGTTTTAGTTTTCTGTAAAACTATTGTGCCGGCTTTGTCTGTCCGTCCGCCCTCAGATCTTAAAAACTACTGAGGCTAGAGGGCTGCGGATTGGTATGTTGATCATCCACCCTCCAGTCATCAAACATACCAAATTGCAGCCTTCTAGCCTCAGTAGTTTTTATTTTATTTAAGGTTAAAGTTAGCCATAATCGTGCATCTGGCAGCGATATAGGATAGGCCACCACCGGCCAATGGTTAAAGTTTCATGGACCCCCGCTCATACAGCATTATACCGAGACCACCGAAAGATAGATCTATTTTTGGTGGCCTTGATTATATGTTGTACAGAAATCTCGATTGCGCCGAAGAAACTTCGGCGCATTTTTTACTTTGTTGTTTGTGGCATTTCACGTGTATTAGTGACGAGTAAGTATTCTCTTTACTTCTGTTAGATACACTATTTATATAGGCAGACTTTTCTTGATCACAGGTACCTGAAAGTATCTCATTTTCAAGGAAGATATAAACTCGAATTTTCATATGTTTGCAATGAAAGCTCTTTGCCAGAAGGCATTTTATTCATATTAGTTTTTGCATTACGTATCCTTACCTATACGGCTGTGAGTTGAATATTTTCCAAAACCTTTTCAATCTAACGTGAATTTTCTATATTCTCATTAAGACACCTTTGATTTCCGCGAAACATCTCTATTGTGTCTTTTAATCAATTATCACTGGAAAGTTGTGGTTAGAAATTGCTGCTGATTATACAAGAGGCGGCAAATAAGGCTTTTAGGAATGGTATGTGATTTTTATTTTGAGTTTAGAATTTTCCATGACGGTGGCTGCTGAGAACTCGATCAAGTATAACTGCAGAGAAACTTCATTTCTTAAGGTACAATATAAATAAAAAATTGTAAAACAGGTAACGAAAACAAATTCATATGGCTTATAGCATTACAACTTTACAATAACATCTAAGACGTACTGAGTGGAAAAATACCTCTAATGGGCATTTTTGTAAAGGAGAAGAAAACCATAAATTTAAAGAAATTCTATACGATAGGAATCCTCTTCATTATAATCCATGATTATACGATTCTGAAAGAGAAAACCATAGCGGCTTACATAACCCAAGGCTCAAGAGAAATCCTCTTGAAGTATATGAAATAAATCCCATTTAAAAAATTCAAAAGAGATAATGGGAATTTCCCAGCCCCACTAGTCCCACTTATTCAAAAGCACCGGTTCCTTTCGGGTGTCAGATGTTCATGACAGCTCAAATTTTCAGAGATGAAGTGACGCTTTCGATAAACCAATTTCAAACTTTTTTTTTCACATTTCGTATTTTGTTAGAAAGTTGGCATTTTATGGGTATAGAAAGGAAAGTAACTGGGCGGGATTTTTTTTATGAATTACATTCAGGACATGAACTCGATTATTCACCAGCATTTGTCCACAATAGTTTGAAATTATTAGATTTTCTATTTATATAAGTCGTATCAGAACCAGCTAACTGTTTTGTGCGCATTTCATTACTGTATTTTATCATATCCTGTGCAAATTGTTGTTTTGTATATTGGCAGAATTATTAAAAAAAATTCCGAAACAGACGATCTTTAAGCAAATGAGTTTTTAACGTCAATTAGTTGTATCGGAATATATATATATATATATATATATATATATATATATATATATATATATATATATATATATATATATATATATATATATATATATATATATATATATATATATATATAAGCATGACTTCCATTGTGGTGTAACACCTTGAGACCTATAGTGTGAAGATATTTGCATTCCACAAGGGGCTTCGCTTTCCATCGTTTCAGACCGCTATTGTCACCGGATCGGGATTTATGCAGCCTAACCTTCTATCTCAATAAATCGTGAACTGCGTCTTCATTAACATTTGCACATATTCTTGTCTATCTCAAATTGCGCCGCATATACTATTTTGTTTTTATTTTCTATATTCCGATGTAACTAATTGATCTTAAACATTCATTTGCTTAAAGATCGTCTGTTTTGGAAATATTTGATAATTATAACAATATACAAAACAACATACAGTATACAAAACAACAATTTGCACAGGATACAAATACACACAAAACAGTCAGATGGTGCTGATAAGACATATAATTACGAAAATCTCCTAATAATTTCATCAAACTATTGTGGACAAATGCTGGTGAATAATCGTGTTCAGTCCTAAGCGCAATTCATAAAATATATATATATATATATATATATATATATATATATATATATATATATATATATATATATAATATATATATATATATATATATATATATATATATATATATATATATATATATATATATATATATGTACATATATATGTTTATATATATACATACACACATATATGTTTATATATACTGTATATACATATATATGTGCGTGTGTGTGTGTACGTGTGAATGTGCGTGTGTGCATGCCTTATCACTGTACTTTCTTGGCATTAGCCTAACCAGTTCAGTACTGTGTAATGATGTGTACTATACAAAATTTTGAAATCAATTGATTATATTTATTTTTGCTCTGTTTTCCGTGAAAATGACCGAAGGTAACGAACGATAAGTGATTTTACATCGTGAAAATCAAATAAAATCTAAATTTATTTTTCTCACTTAAAGGCGGCAAAAGACACATTCATACTTGTTAAATAGGCCTTATCACTAAATTCATTATCTTTTGCACAAACAAATTTCTGTGTGCTTCTTAATAAAGACTAAATCGAAAATAGAAATTTTATCTCTCCTCTTTTAGTCAATTTCACTTTGGTATCATATTCGCACTGAGAGTCTGCTTCATATACCGTTAAGTCATCAAGAAACTTTTATAAACCACAAGGTTTAAGAAATGGTTCTTCATCAAAGGACAGAAAAAAAAATTGAACATCGAGGCGTCTTATGGGTTCTTGAAATTGATTAACTCATCAGTGTTACCAGAGGTGGCAAAATTTTATTTTTTGTAAGATCGCTTTTGCATTGCAAGGTTATTGTATTATACATGAACACTTTTACTCGGAATGGCGACTTCCAAATAGATTTTTAAATTCTAAAAGAATGGAAGTTAAAAAAACTTCCAAGGACCGTTTTAGTTTTCTGTAAAAGAAAACTATTCTGCCGGCTTTGTCTGTCCGTCCGCACTTTTTCTGTCCGTCCTCAGATCTTAAAAGCTACTGAGGTTAGAGGTCTATAAATCATCAAACATACTGGCCTCAGTAGTTTTTATTTTATTTAAGGTTAATGTTACCCATAATGGTGCGTCTGGTAACGATATAGGACAGGCCACCACCGGGTCGTGGTTAAAGTTTCATGGGCCGCTGCTCATACAGCATTATATCGAGACCAGCGAAAGATAGATTTTGTTTTCGGTGGTCTTGATTGTATGCTGTACAGAAAACCCCATTGTGCCGAAGAAAGTTCGGCACATTTTTTACTGGTTCTTTTTTTTATTGCCCACTCTTCCTTATGTAGTAAAAAATTAGTATAAGACGATGTTTTTTCAAACTAAAATACCGATGAAATTTTTTACATTCTTTGAATAATTAAGGTTAAAAACTGTATTATTATTATTATTATTATTATTATTATTATTATTATTATTATTATTATTATTATTATTATTATTATTATTATTATTATGAAGATAAACCCCTATTCATATGGAACAAGCCTCGTCAACCAAGGTATCTTGTTCAACGAAGACAAAATATACTAGATACGAAAGGGGTAAAATACTCTAAATATAATAGCTGAATAACAGAAACATAAAAATGCATTGACCTTAGGGTTCATTTCCATCGAGAGAAATTATTTGTTTCAAGTTAATTGATGTGAAGATGCAAAAGTTGGATTGACTCACCATAACAGGAGGCATTGCAGATTTAATTTAAAGTCTGCTCTGAAGTTTTATGTAATTATAATCTTATCAATTTTTAAAGCGGAGTTCTTCGGAATTCCAGCAGTGTCCTTGCAGCTTGATATCATTTTTTTGCTTATATGCTCGTTTAATAACAAACGGGAAAAAGCTTACAGAGTGAATGATCTACCATCTTGAAAAATTGTAATAACTTATCGACAACAATTTTATCTCATAACACGCTCGTCTTGCTATCAATGGAAATTCACTGTCCTAGTGAATTTACACAAAATTACAAATGTGGAAACAAACTTAATGTAAATACCGTGACACATCGATACAAGTATCTCATCTTTTGTATCATTATCACCGATGGGCTTTTGCTCTCAAACAAATCCCTATTTTTTTTTTACCTTAGTTTACGACTTTCAACCCTGTTGTTTTGTAATTTTTTTGTAATTTCCCATTTAGTATCTGAACAATTAACTGCAAAGCTTTTAGCTCAGGGTTTGCTTTTTATGTACTAAGTTCATTCAGTCACACACTGACACCAGTACAGAGGATTACTGTAAAGTGAGGCATTCGTAATCAAGGCGTTTCTTTTTCTTAATTTTGAGTAAGTTTTTCCTTTGAGAAAGTTTTTGCAAGTTCAGTTTTTCATCACGTAAAAATGCCTCAACCAATTCTGCTACAGTCTCGAAGCATAAGTTCAAGATACTTTGAGTTTGCATCTCTTGCGTTATTGAAAAATAACTAACTCTGAACACCCCGCCCAATTTTTAAGTCTTTCCTAGCGGTGAATAAGCAGTCGCTCTGTAAGTGCGTATAATGCGCAGATTCTTCTGTCATTCCAGTCATCCTTTTCTGCACGTCACTTGCATTACCAAAACACAAACAACCAGCTGTCAACTGCCATTGACGTAATGCACTTTAGAGATATCCTTTAAAGATTGTCCAAAAGAATGTCTTCATGAATGTTAAAGAATATATTCACTGCATAGACAAACAAGTATTCCAGATGAAAACACAAAACAGCCGTAGGCTGTGTAATACTGTCAGAAATCATAATGATATAAGCTTTCCTAAAGTAGCATAACACTGGAAAACCGGCAGTTGCATGCCTCCCTAGTATTAATATCATTTTTTTTTGTAATTACTCAGTTTCTCTTCTAATCTGTTTCCAGTTTTTAAGCCGTGTGACATCTTCATAAATGCCCCTGTAAATAATGAAACTTTAAACATGTGATTTTTGGACCCTCAGAAATTATTGCTGCAGATGGCTGAGGTTGTTCTTACATCAGTGAGCAATCTTAGTTTTCATGTACAGAGGAGACCCCATATTTCATACTATTGTCGTCGATACCATAAGGCTTTACGTGTATACGCATATATTGTGGAAACAGCCCAAACTGGTTTATTAATGATATATTCAGGTATAATATTGTTGTCATATACCAAAATCAGACATACAAGGCTAAAAGTACAGAAAGTCATCTCAAAATAAAAAAAAACGAAAAGAATAAATAATTGAAGGTTATTCATTTAAACATCGTGAACGACCCCGAATTAAGTAGTGCCTGCGGTGAGGACACGCGCATGCGTTTTGGTGCCAGAGGACTGTCAATGTTTCTCGAATTTTGTGTATGTAATCTTTAATGACTGCTGCTCGACAAACGCTTTCTTTTTGTGTTATTTGATGTGTATTATGAAAACGAGTTATCTGTTGGGGATAAACAATGGCCCCTTCTTATCGTAAGACTCAGAGATATGAAACAAAGAGAAAGCTCATCGTGATTCAATCAGACATACTGGTAGTTGAAAATGTCCCTTGATGCTGAGGCTAATAAAATTCGAATAGCTTAATAATCTGGTACAATAGACAATAAAACCTTGAAGGTATGAAGAACAGATAGAATTGCTCAAAAAATATCAAGGGTTGGTGAACTCCACACGAGCTGGTGAAGGTATATCCAGTGAAATTTTGCACAGAATAAGTCGGCATAGAGGAATTTATTGTTTCGCATTACGTACTGTGGAGAAAACTTTGACGGCCTCTCATGCATCACTCTGGAGGCCAAGAAGAGTTTGTGTCACTCAGGTTATTAACATTCGAATGCATTAACGAAAGAGAACCATTTTCGTTAGTGGATGATGGCGGTGTTACCGAGCCGGCACACGTCAAGGAGCCACAAACACTTTTGTCTTGGTTAATTAGTTGTAATGAAAGATGGAAAATAAAAGAAGAAATAATGAGAAGGGTTGGTCATGATTGTAACTGCTGATGATCTGTTGGGTAAGACAAGAATGCTGAACAGTCCATGGATAAGCTTGATGTGCCATAGAGGCCAAGTTGCACTGCGATATTTACTAGATAAGAAGACCCTGGTCACAACGGTAAAATAATTGCTTATTTACGAGTTTAAATCTTAGTACTGCATTAAATTTTGGGATGGACCCGAGGTTTGAGAACAAAGTTTTAAAAAAGGATCATAAGTACTAGACGTCATTTACAATTGCAAATATAATAACAGGGAGCGCTTTACCACACCTGCCAGCCTCCTTTTGGCTATGCCCCGTGCTGGCATATGCCATGTCAGTCTAACCCATCTTATGTAGATGATGTTTTTAAACCATGATGATGCACTCGGACAAAACATGTATTAAGAAGTGTATTCGTTCTTTGCTGGATGTATCCAGTTGGTCCCAAGAAAGGCAAAATGACCGCAGGTGATGAATGGAATCCCGGATTTGGGCAGTGCGCAGCTGGGATGGTTATGATAACAGGTTTGACTCGAAAGCAATAACACGAGAAAAAGACACATCTACTTGCAAGGTCATTCGGGAGCCCTCTTTATCCCTTGGGTACTGAGAGGATAGATGATGAAGATGATGATGATGACGGTGATGGTTAAGTTATTTTTATATGTTTGGGTAGTGTGTTAAAGGAATTTGTTTGAAAAGACGTCAGATGGATGGCTCATGGTGAATAGTCTCGAGATGAGGTTTTTCTTTAGGGTTTTGTATGATTTTTTTTTTAGGTCGCATATAACTTTTTTTCTCAGAATTTCTCTCAAGGTTTTATGCTATCTACGATTACGGACAAAGGCAAAGGTCTCAACGGAATTTAAAGTAATGAAAAACAAGATCAGCGCGTTTTACAAGGTTGAGCGAATAATATAAACGGTGAGCTGTTCTGGAAACAAGACCACACCTTAAACTTGGGCAGGCAAGCAAATAAAAAAAAATAAATAAATGAAAAAAAATAAAATGAAAAAAACAAAATCCCTCATGCAATAAAGCATGATATAAACCAACGGAGTAAGCTCGTTCTTTTATATATTTATACGCATGTAATTCTGCCCACTTAAGAATCTTGGTCTACATTTGGCGTTGAAAAATTCATGTTTGTCCTTCATCTGGAAATCCGACATCACCTGTTCCCACCAACCTGTTCTTCTTACCAGTCGTAGCCTTCAGTTTTTTTTCGGCAGTTCTCTCAGACAAAAAAATCGTTAGTAGGTGGTATTCAGGTCCACGGCGTCTGCTTGAGCTAGGTGCGCAAAATAAGACCAGCTAAAAGTTCGGTACCAGAGAAGATGAAGGCAAAGAAAATAATACAATACTTGCTTCAGATACCAACGCACAAAGGAATGGCATAAACACACGTACACACACGTTTATACATAAAGGCATAAATAATATATACGTACATGCAACATACGCACCCATGTACAACACAGACATTTATATATATATATATGTGTATGTATATATACATTTATACAAATATATATATATATATATATATATATATATATATATATATATATATATATATATATATATATATATATATATATAAATGCCTGTGGTGTGTATGCGTGTGTATGTATGCATGCATGTGTGTATGTATGTGTGTATATATATATATATATATATATATATATATATATATATATATATATATATATATATATATATATATATATATATATAGGGAGACTGAAAGGGAGAGGGGATTACCTTATTGCAGTAGTTTAAAAGTTTTATCTTGGTCATTAGAAAAAACAATATAAACGACCCTATAAAAGTACTCGAATTAAGTCATATCACGGCTGAGTAAATATTAATTTTACTATTCTGTTGAAGAATGACACAGACCATTCAGTGAAGAACAGTTCTTGAAACTTTCAATGAAAGCTGGGTGTAGGGCAAGAATGACAAGTAAAGAATGCGCCGAAGTTTCTTCGACGCAGTCGAGGTTTCTGTACAGCGTATAATCAAGGCCACCGAAAACAGTTCTATGTTTCGGTGATCTCGGTAAAATGCTGTATGAGCAGCGGCCCATGAAACTATAACCACGGCCTCGGTGGTGGCCTGTCCTATACGTTGCCAGACGCACGATTATGGCTAACTTTAACCTTAAATAAAATAAAAACTACTGTGGCTGCAATTTGGTATGTTAGATGATTGGAGGGTGGATGTTCAACATACCAATTTGCAGCCCTCTTGTCTCAGTAGTTTTTAAGATCTGAGGGCGGACAGAAAAAGTGCGGACGGACAGACAAAACCGGCACAATAGTTTTCTTTTACAGAAAACTAAAAATGAATTTTTTTTTTCAGGATATGGATCAATATTTCGATAAACGAAATTTTATGAGAGTAGCTGGTAGACCGAGTATGTGCCAAGAATTAATCCATAGGCCTATATGCGTGTGTGACAGAGATAAGCTTTATCAGAATAGTTTCAGTCTACACAATATCAGTGAAAACTCAAAACGATCTGTTTTAAGGAAAAGTGGATCTTGTGCTAAAAAGTACGGTAGATAGCTCATAAATATGACTCTAAAATCAGAGTAAGAAAGCTACGTATACTAATAAAAACTAAAAAACGAATATTTTAGTCAGAAAGTTAAGTAAACGTACAGAGAAAAGTACTAAAAAAAAAAAAAAAGATTTAGAGTGAATGAAGCAAACAAAGGAATTAAAAAAAATTTACAGGATACAAAAAATATGATTAAGTAAATAATGTGAAGAAATTAACTTTACTTCAGGTGGAAATGAAAAACCCAGAGATGATCATAACAATATCCCAAAAGATAACGAAGAAAATCTAATTTAATAGATTTTTTATAAAAGACGAGACCCCAACGATAAAATAATTGACAACGCTTACAACGCTGAATCGAAAACCAGGGCGATGAAACATTAAATCATAAAATGCTTACTACAGAGAAGTGGAACACTGGAACGCTACGGATGCAATACTAGAGGGATTTAAATGGCGGACATTGGAACATAAACATAAATAAAACAAATGGTTAGGAGAACTTATGTGGGCCTAAAGTGTTGGAAAGACCAAAGACCGAAGGGTTATAATTTGTAAGAGACAAGATCCTTTGCCAAAGGCAACATATTGCAGGACAGTAATCAGGCCAGAAGTAGAAAGACCAAGTAAGAATACAGAATAAAGCTGGCACTGGTGAAATAAATATGAAAAAAATCAAACAAGCTATTAATTACGAGAACACAACTATGGAAAATTTCGGACTTATATAATAATGCTAACAGAAACCTGACTAAGTAACGCCGTGAAAAGTTACATAAAACATGAAAGAAATATTACCGACTACGCATGATTTTTATCATATACCAAGGGGAGGAAAAATTACTGGAGTGGAAAATATAGACAAATGACCTTATATACATATGAAACATTTGAATATACAGACTGAGAGACATCTTTCAAAAAAAAAAAAAAAATATAGACTACCAGAATCAAATGAAACAGGAAAACTTCTCAATATATTTGAAGATTGAAAAAGGAGTATTTTTTTTTTTATGCGGAGACTTCAATGCCTAGTTTGAAATGATCATAGTTCGATATAACACTGAAACAAACAAGCATCACGATCTGGTCATTTATTAACTTAATCATAAGTGACAGTCAGGTAAAATTATGTGAAATTATAAGTGGAAGATGACTGTAACCTCTCACATTACTCTAAACCTATTTAATCTAACAATAATTTAAAAAAAGAAGAAAATACTGAAAAATTACCTTTCGATAAAGGAGGGAATCTGGGTCATTTATCTTCACAGATGGATATATAAGTGATTTTCCAAATATGAGCAACATAGCTCTTTCCTGTAGTATTGCTCTTGAAATCGATAATAAAAATGGCATAACGGTATTGCCTAGTATCAAAATCGCAGTAGATTGAACAAAGCAAACAAAGCATGGACACAAAAGGTTTACAAGAGGAAAAAATATGATCGCGCAAAACAGGTGAAGAAATTAGCTTTATATCTGGTGAAAATGGAAAAACCCAAAGATCAAAATAACAGTATCCCAAAAGATTGCGAAGAATATATAACAGATTAAACAAAAGACAAGAACCTGTCGATAAAATGTCTGCTAAAAGTATAAAATGATTTAAAAAGCTTACAACAATGAAAGAGCAAACCAGATCAGTCCGGTCATGTGTCGCCTTTGCCAAAAGGTATATTTTGTCTCATAGAAGTTGTCTCTTACACATTACAGCCTTTCTATCTCTGGTCTTTCCAACACATATAAGATCTCCCAATCATTTGTTTTGTTTATGTTTACGTTCCAATGTACGCCATTTAAATCTCTTTAGTATACAGTTTCTGTAGTGTTCCAGTGTTCCATATTCTCTGCGGTGAGCATTTTATGATTTAATATTTCATCCCTTGGTTTTCTCTTTCATCGTTGTAAGCTTTTTAAAGCTTGTCTTTTATTTAATCTGTTATATATTCTCCGCAAAGAAGTAGGAATAAAGAATACAACTGGCACTGATGAAATAAATGTTGGAAATAAAAAAAAAAACTACGAATTACAAGAACATAACCATGGAAAATAATCCGTCTGATATATTAATACTAACAGAAACTTGCCTAAGTAACGACGTGAAAGGTTACATGAAATATTAAAGCAATATTACTGACTACAAATTTGGTGGTTTTTATCATATACCAAGGAGAGGAAGAATTTACTGAAAGAATGGAAAATGTAAAGCATCTTGTATACACATGTAAACCATGAAAATACAGGCTGAGAGACATCTCACAAAAAAATAAGAACAGTAACACTATATAGACTACCAGACTCAAATGAGATAGAAAACCGTCACAATGTATTTGAAGATTAAACAAAGGATTATTCTTTTATGTGGAGACTTCAACGCCCGAGTTGAAATGATCTTAGTTTGATACATTTGATAGACTATGAAAAAACATAGTTTGATAAACCACGTAAATTAATTAACATCAAGAGCTGATGATTTATTAAAGTTAATCATAAGGGATAGTAAGGTGAAATTATTTGAAATTTAAATGATGATTGCGACCTCTGTGAATCTATTACATTTAACATACATGTAAAAAACATCACATTGCTTACCGGAAAATCAGCTTTCGAGAAAAAATACAATCTCGACCATTTACATTCATAGATGAATCTACAAGTGATTTCCACATATTTGCAGCATAGCTTGTTACTGCAATAAATCTTGAATAAACTAATAATTTTTTGATAAACTTCAAACGTCTACTAGATATAAAACATGAAATAAATCAACGTAACCCATACTTTTTTTTTTTTAAATAGAAGCCAAAGTCAAAGCCAGTAGAGGCTAAACAAACACAACACTGATAGAAATACTTCAGTTTCTACCTTCAAATGATTTATTTCAATATACGATATTGAGAGAGAGAGAGAGAGAGAGAGAGAGAGAGAGAGAGAGAGAGAGAGAGAGAGAGAGAGAGAGAGATCACTTCACACACAAAACCTGTAATCAAAGATGGAAAATAGTCAGTAGATTAATCATAATTAGTAAATAAAAATACTTACTAATATTTCGTATAACGACCACTAACCGATAATCAGTCAGTGATTCGGTCTCTTCAAGGAATGACTCGACCAGAATTTCTTAAAGTTTATATAATTTTTAGTTTTCTGAAAAGAAAACTATTGTGCCAGCTTTGTCTGTCCGTCCACACTTTTTTCTGTCCGCACTTTTTCTGTCCTCTTAAAAACTACCGAGTCTAGAGGGCTTCAAATTGGTATGTTGATCATCCACCCCTCAATCATCAAACATACCAAATTGCAGCCCTCTAGCCTCAGTAGTTTTTATTTTATTTAAGGTTAAAGTTAGCAATAATCGTGCGTCTGGCAACGATATGGGCTAGCCCACCGCCAGGCCGTGGTTAAAGTTTCATGGGCCGCGGCTCATACAGCATTATACCAAGACCACCTAATGATAGATCTATTTTCGGTGGCCTTGATTATACGATGTACAGAAAACTCGATTGCGCCGAAGAAACTTCGACCCATTTTTTACTTGTTTTAGTCTTATTCCCAGACATCAAGCACGTTGGAAATAAAGAAAGAAAGAAGAAGAAGAAGAAAAAAAAAAAAATATATATATAGACTGGAATGAAGTATACTGATGTGAGGCCCAGTCCATTCAATAATTTATATGTGTTGCTAAAACAAAAACAAGAACAGTGGCGTTGTGCAGTGGATCAAATTTTGAGTCTAGCGTTGGCGTGATAATTTGCTTGAGCAGCTAACTTGGGTCACTCCTGAAAAACCAGTGCTTCCCCCAAGACTTACGCAAATGACTAATTTTGCAAAATGGAATAGACGAATCTTTAATTCGTTACAGGACTGTGTCCTTCTCATGGACCAGGCCCTAATTCACTTTAATGTATAATTGGTTTAAAACAGAAAAAGTATTGTTGGAACGATTAACGTGTTGTTGCCATATGATTTCATTTATTCTTTTGATTTAACAGTGAAATATTCATTGCCCTGGTTATTTAGTGAGTATTACTAGTCACCAGTAAAGTTTTTTAATAATGAAAGGCAGCTTACAAAATGAGCAGTGTTTTCACGATTTATTGGATATAGTTGCAATATCAATTTATTTTTGCACGGTATATGATGCCTTGGACATATAGGCCAAGTGCCTTTATGGTTACTATTAAAAATTCAGTAAAATTTATGAAATGTATGCGTACACACTTTAGTATGCGTACGTGTCTGTGTATGAGTGACTCATTTTACATTAGTGTTTATCGCTGCTCCCAAATCATTGGAAAAACACCATTAAAACGTATAATTCCATCGTGAGCGAAAAATTTCGTTTTTCAAAATATTTCGTTTCTACGTTTTATCAAATCGTTTATTCTAGATTTTTTGAAAATGTTTGTACATGTTCCTAGTATAAAATTTCTAATTTCATACTCATCTTGCACGATATACCTATTTCAAAGAGGAAATACAAATGATACGTAATTCAGAATTACCAATTATTCTTCCTTTAACGAAAATATATGAAAAGGGTTTCGGCACTTACTGGCCAGTCGTAAAAAATGATGATCATCGTAAGACACGGGAATGCTTAAAATCTGGACAGCGAAACACGCTCAGCATAATGAAGGGTTTTATTGGAATAACAGTCATAGAATAAGTTCAATATCCTAGGGGTCAGGTAATACAATTTTAATGCTATATAAGTTTGAGAATTCAGCTGACAATGTCATGAAAGTTTTTGGGGATGCTAACAATATGGCCAGCATCATACCATTTAATTTTTGATATTTTGTTAGCTTTTCAAAAGTGGGCTCACATTAAGCAGGGTTATGTTCGTTAGCCTAGCATGAGGAACGCGTTTCAAGAAAACTGTCGATGTAATTCGCATTTTATATTAATTTAATTTTATTATTCTGTTGTTCATTCCATTTTTTATTATCCTATAATTTCTCTCTGCTTTTATTTCAATAATTTTCTTACATTTTTATCTACTTATTTATTAGTTTCTTTTCTGATAATTGACCCATTCTTTCTGTTTTTCTGTTACCTTTTGTTACTTCTTTCAAGGCAACACCATATTTTTTGGAAGCTTGAATTTCAAGTCAATGGCCCCTTTGGGCTTGTTCCACATGAATAGGGTTCATCCTCTGAATGATGATAATAATAATAATAATAATCTCTCTCTCTCTCTCTCTCTCTCTCTCTCTCTCTCTCTCTCTCTCTCTCTCTCTCTCTCTCTCTCTCGATATACATATATATATATATATATATATATATATATATATATATATATATATATATATATATATATATATATATATATATATATATATATATATATATACATATTAATTACGGTATTTAGAATATGGAATGAGTAAACAAAGGCAAAAGATTGTAATTAGAAGTCGTACTTAACGTGCCGAAGAAAGGAAACCTAACTGAATATGATGACTATAGGGGCACTGATCTACGTCGGGTGTAATGAAAATATTCAGCATATTTATTTTCAAATTATAAAAGGCTTAGAGATGAACAACCTGGCTTTAGAAAAGGCAGGAGTTGCACAAATAAAATATGTGCGTTCAGACATTTGCAGTCGTATATAACATTTAAAAATTCTTTTCTTACGGCTTTTGTTGATGACGAGAAGGTATTTGACAGTGTCCGAAGACCAGTATTATGGAAGGTCTTGTGCCACTATGGCATTCTCGTGAGGTGTGTAAAACTAATCGAAATTATCAACAAACGAAGCACATGCAAAGTTAACGTTGATTAGGTCTTGTCAAGTAAATTTACAGCAAATAGTGGGGTACTACAAGAAGATTTGAATTCAACGTTGGATTAGAATATGTTCACGTATTACCCCTCAAAGGAGGTGGTGGTCAGTCGTCCAGCTTATTTAAGGATGAGGTTGCTAAGCCTACACTCCTTATACTCTTGCTTGCTACTACAACAGACGTGTCAATATCAAGTCCCTAATATACAGTTCAGGTCAACGTTGGGCCAGTTGGTTTTAATTCGTGAGTCCATTGACCTGTCACATTTGAGGAGCCAACTCCACGAAAACTATACGTACCCATACCCAAGTTCGCATGCACACACAGATTATTATATATATATATATATATATATATATATATATATATATATATATATATATGCATATAAATATATGTATATATACATGTGTATGTATGTGTATACTATATACATATAAAAATTATATATATATATATGCATATGAATATATGTATGTATATGTGCGTGTATATATGCATATATATACACTATATATATACACACATACATACATACATACAGTGTATACACACGTGTGTATCTGCGTTCATAGGTATAGAGATAAGAACGATAAACAGAAACACAAACCTTCTTTCAGTGTCTAATGATAATGCCGTACATACTTGTTAAGTCGCAGTCCATTAGAGTTTCTGCTGCGTCGAACTTCCTGGGTCTTCTTTTTCTTTGCCAGTCCTCTCGAATCAAAAACTTTTAAGACCAGTTCGAACTAGATGCCTCTGGTTTCTCCCGTTCAAGTTCAGAACCCGTTTGGGATGGGATCCGATGCTGCGTTCAATAGTTATATTTAGCTCGTTCAGTGCTCTTGATGACGTGAGTCTAACCTGTTCTGTCGATGTGTGAATGCTGTATATAACTTTGACTGTTGGGTTAATTTGTTCAGGAAGATTTGTTTGTTTAAGAATATACATTTACATTACTTATTTCTCAGACTCTTTGGTGGTCTTGCTAAAATAATCAGTAGCCTGTTTGTAAAAAGAATCATTTCAATAATAGTGGAAAACAAAATGTTTTTTTATTTGAGCACTAGTTTAATCTAAATGGGTTGAATTTGGCGTTGCAAATACAATGCTCATTTATTCTGAAAGAGGTAGCTGTTATGGTTTGCATATGAGTACGAATGTAAATATTCAAACTCACAGAAATAAATCCTGTTATTTGAGACAGAATTTATATTTTACTATTATACTTAAGCGTTTGTCGTCATCAACTTGTGATTTCAGTTAAAATTTTTGTTTTTCTTATATTACGCCAAGAAAATCCGACTTTGCTTGTCCTGTTGATATTGCGAGTTCCAGTAAAAGTAATCTCTAGAGGGTAAGCCAGTTTCAGTCTCTTGGTAACTCGATGCAGGACCACTTTTTATCTCCAAGGCGACTTGTGAGGAAAATAGTTCCCTCTCTTCTTTTCCGAGAGAGAGAGAGAGAGAGTGAGAGAGAGAGAGAGAGAGAGAGAGAGAGAGAGAGAGAGAGAGAGAGAGAGAGAGAGAGTTGTCAAAGCATTCCACTTTTTCTCAATACGCATACACACACATGTACAGTATATATATATATATATATATATATATATATATATATATATATATATATATATATAGTACATATGTATTTTACGCATATCTATCTATCTTTATATATATATATATATATATATATATATATATATATATATATATATACTGTATATATGTATACAAACACATATAAATAAGATATATATGTTTATATATACATATATATACATCCTGTATATAGTGTATACATATACCTATACTGTACATCCCTGTACAGTGTATTACTCAGACGCAAGATGATAGTCTACTATTTTTACCATACCCTGAACGTAGCAAAAACATCATCCAAGTAAAAAATGAACTACACACGCCCCTACAAGCATTTGGAAATTTCTTCTCAAAGCAAGCAAAGGTTAAGGGCATTAATAATCGACCAGAGCAGTCGTCCCTCTCTCAGTAAGACGTCTTGGGCGAGACCTTCGTCTGTGATAACCCTGACGCACGGTCAAGGCGCCGATGCTTCCTTTCTCAACTGCCCGGTGAAGACGTGGCGGCCGAGTGACTATTCTTAGGCTCGTTTAGGCTTAAGGAACGTCGAGGTTGTCTGTAACCCTAACTGAGGATCTATTTTTAGGATTGTCGTAGGGTTAACGTTGGTCGGGTTGACACGTAAACCTCGCAGGACTTACCAAAGCCCATTCAGTCTACGTAACGGCGCGTGTTATGTACCCGAAGCATTTCCGGATGGTGTATGGATTTTCCCAGACGAGCAACAAAGTATGCGGAAGCTTTTGCATTGATTCAGGAGTTTCCGGATTGTACCGAGGGGAAAAATACTTATTAGTCCTCATTCACCGCTGTATACCCGAGCGTCTTTAGGATTTAATAAATGGTTACTATAAAGTTCCTTGACGAAAACGTCTCCACTGTAAATCTGTAACAAGGTCAGAAGTCCCATTTCTGCTGGAAGACACACAGACGGGGACAGGAAGACTATAGGAAGTAAAAACAGAAGGGGAAATATACTCTGTGCTTTATTGTGAATGATGGATTTTGATTATATGCGTAATATACATCGAAAAGTGAAACGGAAGGAGAACAAATGAAAATAAAAAAAAAAAGTGTAGCCTCAGTACACGAAGGTAATTATAGTTCTAATAAAAGCTAATTTTTTTTTCTTTCATTTTGCCTAAAAACTACACTATTTTTTCGTTATTGCTGTAACTTTCATCTAGTATGAAATAACGAACAGTGTCTCCAAAGCGTTTAACCTGACGTCAGTATCCCCTAGTCAGCTGACAATCCTTTTAAAAAATCCATGAATACACAGTTCATTCTCATATAGTACGTATATACGAGGAAAAATAATGTTGCACACTTTCAGTTACCCTTAACTGGGTTCAAGAAAATGGTGCATTTCTTTAGGAACTGTGTTTTCCTAGAAGCTGGCTGTATAATTCTTATTGTCTGACATCAGACTAATTTGAATGCTTCGAAAACTCAGCCAGCAATTGCAGAAACAGATAAGAGTCCAGGTTGTTTTATCTGCACCATTCATTTTTTGTTATGTTGGTGATCGGATTGGCCAAATGGAGGAGTATAAATTCAGGAAAATAGTTGCAGAGATATTCACGTAAGATGGATGTACGACACTGTAATATTTCATCCAGTGTTTAAAGAATTATCAACTATACGATGACGAAGGTTGTAGGTTATGAAACTAGATTTGGGATGCAAAAATTTATTAACCCTTCATCTCAAACAGAATTTTTGCCATGCAGGACTTGTGGGGAGTATTTTAGTCATCTTTCATTGCTAACATTTTGGACTGCGCTGAATTTGCCTTCAATATTTTTGTCATTCTTTCATTCAAGAAAATAATATGTTTCCTCTACCTTTTCTCGTAAGCATTTTCCCCTTCATTATTTGGGAGTGTTTTGCACTTTTTGTCTCAAGAAAGTAATGTAAACATTCATTTTTGCCCACTATTTTACTAGCATTATTTTGGAGAAAATATTTATTAACCAATTTTGGTAAATTGTTACACCGCAATATTATTTGTAAAACATTTAAGACACCTACCGGTTTTTGGAGAAAAGTTTTGCCTCTTCATTTTGGGAAATATTTTTTTGAAATTTAAGTCTTCCAAGCAAACGTGAAATCAAATGATATGAAGTTATTTGTGATATGTAAATGGAATGCTGCGGAATTCATTCTCTACCGGATTTGTCCAAATTACAGTCTTGATTTTATTAAAAGGTTTCTGTTTTTTTTTTTTTATGAAAAGAGAAATTCAGTTTAATAATATAACACGATTCTCTCTCTCTCTCTCTCTCTCTCTCTCTCTCTCTCTCTCTCTCTCTCTCTCTCTCTCTCTCTCTCTCTCTCTCTCTCGCGAGCTCGAGATTTCGGGAAGGATAAATGCATCTGAAACAAGATTCAAACCCTTCAGTAGTAGCTAAGTGAACCAGCAACCGTTTTCAAAGCATTCGGTTTACCAATGCAAGAAGCATTATTTTGGTCTTCGCTAGATTTTTCCTTCCTTCGTGGATTCTTCTTTTCCAGGAGGTTTATCTTCCAGTGTTCGTTGACCTTCGGGATTCCAGTAATAACCGCTTATATTCTTTCTCTCCTCCTTTTTCATGATTGACCCCCAATAGTTGTATGGGGCCTTCCCTCCCTCTGTCGCTCCCCTATCTGGATCGCTGTATATATAAGAGGAAGTGACCACAGAAGCGTCACTTGAAATCGTCGCTTCAACTTCAAGAGAAGTTCCAACTGCTTGTTCAAATCCAGCGTTCCAGATTGCATTCGCCATGAAGGTGGTGAGTATCTTTAGAGTTTCTGAATGTGTGAATTTTATTCGTATGCAAATTTAGTTAAAACTGTATTTCTTTAGGTAGTTCCTCTGGTAGCCTGATATTCCCTGTCTTTAGAAACTCATAACGAACTTATTGGTGAATCAAATCTAGTTATTATAAATTTTAGAAATGCAAGCCTAGCATTAAAGGTTGACGCAAAGAAATTATTCAACATCAAAAACAGTCGAAGGCATCAAACCACAATTTCGCAAAAATTTTCGTAAAATATTTGGTACAATTCTTTCATCAATTTCCATTCATTCTGATTCCAAATTTAGAAGACTGTCATTATCGGTAAACATCTTTGACCAGTTACTATTATTATCATCTAACTTACCCACAATCATGAGAGGGATAAGCATACACTGTAGATGTTCCATTTGATATAGACTAGTAGTATGGATCTACTGCTCTTTCTTTTATAGAATGCATCTAAATTTCCAATAAAGGTTCAGCCCGTAGGGGGTAGTGCCATCAGTGCACCTCGTGCGGTGCACTGTAGACATTACTTAAGGTTCTTTGAAGCGTGCCTTCGGCCCCTAGCTGCAACCCTTTCGTTTCTTTTACTGTACCTCCTTTCATATTCTCCATCTTACTTTCCACCCTCTTCCATCAATTGTTTCCTAGTGCAACTGCGATGTTTTACTGATGTTACACCTTTCAAACCTTTTACTGCCTATTTCCGTTTCATCGCTGAATGCCCTCATAGGTCCCAGTGCTTGGCATTTGGCCTAAATTCTATATTCAATTCAATTCAAGTCAATAAAGGTTCAGTAACTTAAGGTAAACCAGATACACAGAATATTTGAATCCATGTTGAGCTGCTGACATCAACCTGGAAATTAACAGTTCTTCAGATTCCATTAAGGTTTCAGTAAATTAGGGTAAAACTGACGTGCAGATTATCAGAAGCCATAGTGATCACCTTCGCATCACAATTTGGAAGTAGTATGCAATTATTTAAACCACAAAAGACGCTTCTGGAAAGGCTAGACGCTAATCTCTTTGGGTAATTGCTTGTGACTGAACTTAAAGCGTATTACATATTCATTCAAGTTCTTGATTATATGGACGAGGAAAGGTCTAATTTTTCCCAGTTTCAATAGGTTTGAGAATCGCTTTATTCAACTCGCTGAACGTTCCTCAGCGATATCGTCTCTTTTAAGATATCTTGTTATTTCTGACAGTAGGCTTAAATCTATCTTTTTGTTAAAGATTTTCTCTGATTTAGCTTGCATTATTCGTTATTTCGGTAGATGATATAACTTCTGATTAATAATATGTACTGTTACTGAGATGAATAAATAATGCTGCTATGAAATACTAGATCTATTAGAAAGAAATCATCCTTCCTTATATATATATAATATATATATATATATATATATATATATATATATATATATATATATATATATATATATATATATATATATATATATATATACATACTACGATTATTATACATTTTTGCAGCTACTACTCTATTTAAAAAATCCCTTTCTCCCCTTTCCGATCATGAGCGTTTATCCATCATATAAGACAGGCTTCAAATGTCATTTTAATTTTCTCCTCCTCCGACAGACTTTGTCTCTCCTCGTCCTGTGCGTTCTCTTGGGATTATGCCTGGCATATCCTTTCCCTGATCCTGAAGCTGAAGCCGTAGCCGTAGCTGATCCTCACAGGAAGCGCTACGGAGGCTCCGGAAGATACGATGGAGGAGGATACACAGGGTACGCATACGGCCTCAAAGGACCAGTCTCAGGCTATAGAATCGGTAACGGATACGGAACGCCTCTTGGTCACGTCTATATGGGCTAAAGGACAACAACTAGGCCAGTTCGAAGCACACAATAGCCAGATGTTTCTCTTAGCGATTGAGCTTTGTTTGTCTCCGATCATGATAGAAGATCCGTACAATGATCTCTTTATGTTTTTGTTTTCGTTTTTGTTTCATTGCTGTACTAACTTAAGAATTGAATAAAATGAACACAAATTTATACCATTTTCACTTAAGCCTTCTCTGATATGTCTGAGATGTCGCCACAGCCCCTGTATTCTCTATCATTACCATCACCATTATTTGAAATTGAGTTCATGGTGACATATTTTGCCTATTTGACGAAAGAAAGAAAATATAGAAGAAGCAAAAATTCCATCACTAAGGTGAGTGGCAAACAAGAACTCTGGATGACTAATTCTCCTTAAGCCATTTATTCCAGTGATGCGTCACCGCAACAAATCCTGTCGGGCTTTCCCCTTGTATCAATAGCAAGAAAGGTCTTGTGGGAAGAGATTGAACATTCGTTTTCTGATACAATTACGTAGTAAAAGCTAAGTAAACTGACTTGAATTTTGAGGTATTATTCAATTTATGATGGTTTCAAAGGGAAAATATGTGTAACACGTTATATGATTAAAAAAATATATACAATGTTCTAGTTAATCAACAGTCAAATCTAATAACTGCTTTCCTTCTAGGATCTACAAAATTTTAAACAAACTACTCAATAAAAAGTTTTCTGAACAGCCTATGAGTTTTAAGGTCCCCAAGCTCCCTCTACATGCCAGTTTCCCGTATCTATTAAACGATAATTTTCGAAAAGATTTGACTAAGATCGTACACAAACATTTTGGAGCCATAAATCTAAAGCTTACGCCTAAGAATCCTAAGACCATTGGCTCGCTCTTCAAGTTTGAAGATCGGCTCAGCCCTTTGATGACGTCGAGCGCCGTTTATGAATGCTCTTGTCCCAGATGTAATGTGGGGAAAATGTATTGGATCTACCCGGCGTCTTCTCAGGGTCAGGGCCGATTCTCATCGGGGCGTTAGTTATAGAACTGGGTGTAAGCTATCTAACGCAGAAACTTCTTATATAAGGAATCACATTATTAAATGTAAAAGTACCGTCAAATATGAAGATTTTAAAATTTTTGGCCAAACAAAGGTACTCAACGAACTGTTGATTCTGGAAACGTTAAACATCAAATTACGAGTTCCGACTCTAAACAACCATTCCTCTGCTGTCCCGTTGTTTGTAGCCTAAATTTTCTGTCGTTCTTTGTACTCTTGACGTTCTTTACTTTCAGTGTGTTTTTATCTTTGATGCTGTAAGGCTGGTTATTTTTTACACGGTATATAATGTCTGGGACATACAGGTCAAGCTCCTTTATGGTTATTATTAAAAATTCAGTAAAATGTATGAAATGTATGCTTACAGAGAGTATTCGTGAGTGTCTTTGTATCTGTGCTTCATTTTACATTAGTGTTTATCGCTGCTTCCAAATCATTCTGGAAACATCATAAAAACTTATCATTCATCGTGAACGAAAAACTTTCATGTACCAAAATATTTCGTTTTCACATTTTATCAAGTCGATTATTCTAGATTTTTTTCTTTACGGTTTCTACTTATTCCCAGTAGTTTAAAATTTCTAATTCCATACTTACCTGGTACAGGTGTGCTCAATTCAAAGAGGCAATACAGTATTCCCAATTGGTCTTTCTTAGAAAAGGCAGGAGTTGCGCAGATCAAACATTGTGCAACTTTTTATAGCATTTAAAAATCCCTTTCTGCTGGTTTTTGTTTATTGCGAGAAAGCATCTGATAGCGTCCAAAGACCAATACTAGGAAAGGGCTTGCGTCACTATGGTTTTCTCGTGAAATGTGTAGAGTTAATATAAATTATCCACTAATGAAGAAGATGCAAAGGTAAGGCTGATGGAGCCTTGTCAAGTGATTTTGCAGTAAATAGTGAGGTGCAACGCCCTGTGGAATAGGGTATTAAGAGAATTTAATTTAAAATTAAAACAACAACTATAAAAATGAGTACCTAAGCCGGTAAATGCCCTTTTTCCTAAAAAAACAGATGTAAAAAACCCTTCAATGTTATGTGAAACCTCAATATCTAAAAATGCCAGTTAAATTTGTCTTCATTTTTAAAAATAGAAAATTCAGTTTTACCCAGATATTTAAACTTAGTATTATCATTTAAAATGTTTTCTACTTTGTGAATATATTAATTTTTATTAGGTAATACCACACCTCTGCCTTTATCGGTCTCGTAATAATAATGTTTTCCTTTTTACTCAATAGGTTCAGAATATTCAAGACTTTCTTATTAAAACAAGATGTCCAACTAGTTGTCAGGTTGTTATATGTGTCATGGGCCAGCTGCGCTCTGAACACTTCGATATTAGTCATAAGGTTGGAACTCGACAATCTGGAAATTAGTAGTTCCAAAGAACCAACTGATGGAAAGAAGGTTTAAAACAGGGTAAACAAAGTCAAAACCGGAAGATAATAGGAACTGTTCCCTTCTCGACAATTCATAGTCTGAATAGTTAAAAATAAAGTATATACACACATATATTATATATATACATAAACACACACACACAAATATGTATGTAAGTATCTTATATATAATCTGTACATCCGTGCAAATACCCACAATGAAGTTATGTGTTCCTCAGACGGAAGATGATAAAACATATAGCCTACTATTTTTACCATAATCTGAACATAGGAAAAACATCATCCTAGTTAATAATGAACTAAACACTCCCCTGAAAGCACTTGGAAATTTCTCCCCAAAGCAAGCAAAGTAAGAAAGCATTAATAATCGATCAGAACAAGCGCTTCTCTCTCTCTCTCTCTCTTTCTTGGTAGGATGTCTGGGGCGGGACCTTGGTCTGTGATAACCCTGACGCACGGTCAAGGAGCTGATCCTTTCTTTCTTAATCGCCAGCTGAAGAAGTGGAGGCCGGGTGACTATTTTTAGGCTCTTTTAGGGTTAAGGAACTTCGAGGTTATCTCTAACCCTAACCGAGTATCTATTTTTAGGTTTGTCTTAGGGTTAGGAGTCGTCGAATTTACACGTAAATCTTACAGGGCTTACTGTAGCCCATTCAGTCTTCGTAACGGCTCGCGTATCGTACCCGAAGCATTTCCGTATGGTGTACAAATGTTCCTAGTGCGTTGCAGAGTGAAGAGAGAGCAGAGCATGCGGAAGCCTTTAGCATTTCTCAGGCGTTTCCGGGTTGCATTGAAGGACATAACTATAAGTCCTGTTCCAATGCTATATTTTCGAACATCTTTAGATTTATTAATTAGTGACTGCAACGCTTCCGTACAAAAAAGTCCCCACAGTCTAGTTGTTACAAGTTGGAAAGTCTCATTTCTGCTGGAAATCATTTAAGGAAAGTAAAACGAGAAGTCGAGATATATTGTAAGCTTTATTGCGAATGATGGATTTTGATTATGTGCATAACATACATCGAAATATGAAACCGTATGAGAACAAATGGAGATGAAAAAAAGTGTAGCTTCAGTACACGAAAGTAATTATAGTACTAATAAAAGCTAATTTTTACTATCTTTATTTTTCCTAAAAACTACACTATTGTTTCCTTATTTCTGTAATTTTTATATTTATTGAAATAACGCCCAATGTCTCCAAAGATTTCCCTGGTCGGCTGACAACCATTTCACAAAAATCCAATTATACCCAGATCATTCTCATGGTACATGTACCCGAGAAAAAAATAATGTTGCAACTTGTTCAGTTGTTGTCACAGGGTTCAAGAAAATTATACATTTGTGTAGGGAGTGCGTTTTCCTTGAAACTGAGGGTATAATTTTCAATTGCGCTGTTGCAGGTTCATTGTCTGACATCAGACTAATTTGCATATCAGCGAGCTGCGAAAGCTCGGCCAGAAATTGCACCAGTAGATAAGAAGACAGGTTGTTTTATCTGCACAATGCATTGTATCGTCTGCTGCTAATCGGATTGGCCAAATGGAGAAGCATAAATTCAGGAAAAATATTTGCAGAGATAGTCACGTAAGACGGATGTGGACGACACTGTAATGATATTTCGTCAAAGATTTAGGAATATCAACTATACGAGGATGAAGTTTATAGGTTACGAAACCAGTTCTGGGATGCGAAAATTTATTAGCCTTTCATCTTGAACAGAAATTTTGCCATGCAGAACTTGCGGGGAACACTGTAGTAATCTGTCATTGCTAGCATATTGGTCAAAGAGTTTTGGAGTATGCTGAATTTGCCATTAATATCGTTGCCATTCTTTCATTCAAGAGAATTATTTTTCTTCTGTCATTTCTCATAAAGAATTTTTTCCTTTCATCAATTGGAAGTGTTTTGCACTCTTTATCGCACTCTTTATCGCAAGAAACTAATGTTACCCTTCATTTTTACCAATATTTTACTTGTATTATTTTGGAGACAATATTTATCAACCAATTATGGTAAATTGTATGCTACCCTATTATTTGTAAAGTACTTAAGTCATCTACCGGGTTTTGGAGATAAGTTTTGCCTCTTTATTTTGGGAAGTATTTTGTGAAATTTTAGTCTCTCAAGCAAACGTAAGCTCAAATGATATGAAGTTATTTGTGATATATAAATGAAATGCTACAGAATTCATTCTGTACTGGATTTGCCCAAATTTCAGTCTTGACTTTGCTAAAAGGTTTCTGTCTTTTTTTTGTGAAAAGAGAAATTCAGTTTAATAAAATAACAGTTGAAATGTAATTGATTATAACACGATTCTTTCTTTCTCTCTCTTTCTCTTTCTCTCTTGAGCTCACGTTTTCATGCTTCACCTGGCTCGAGATTTGGGAAGCATACATGCATCTGAAACAAGATTCAAACCCTTCAGTATTAGCTAAGTGAACCAGCAACCGTTTTCAAAGCATTCGGTTTACCATTGTCACGCAAGAAGAATCATTTTGGTCTTCGCTAGATTTTTCCTTCCTTCTTGGATTCTTCTGTTCCAGGAGGTTCATCTTCCAGTGTTCGTTGACCTTTGGGATTCCAGTAATAACCGCTTGTGTTCTTTCTCTCCTCCCTTTTAATCATTGACCCCCAATAGTTGTATGGGGTCTTCCCTCCCTATGTCGCTCCCCTATCTGGTTCGTTGTATATATAAGAGGAAGTGACCACAGAAGCGTCACTAGAAATCGTCGCTTCAACTTCAAGAGAAGTTCCGACTGCTTGTTCAAATCCAGCGTTCCAGATTGCATTCGTCATGAAGGTGGTGAGTATCTTTAGAGTTTCTGAATGTGTGAATTTTATTCGCATGCAAAATTTTGTTAAAACTGTATTTCTTTAAGAAGTTGCTCTGGTAGCTTGATATTCCATGTCTTTAGAAACTCATAACGAACTTATTGGTGAATCAAATTTAGTTAATGTAAATTTTAGAAATGCAAGCCTAGCATTAAAGGTTGATGCAAAGAAATTATTCAACATCAAAAACAGTCGAAGGCATCAAGCCATGATTTCGCAAAAATGTTCGTAAAATATTTGGTACAATTCTTTCATCAACTTCCATTCATTCTGATTCCAAATTTAGAAGACTGTCAATATCGGTAAGCATCGTTGACCAGTTACTATTATTATCATCTAACTTACCCACAATCATGAGAGGGATAAACACACTGTAGATGTTCCATTTGATATAGACTAGTAGTATTGATCTACGGCTCTTTCTTTAATAGAATGCATCTAAATTTCCAACAAAGGTTCAGCTCGTAGGGGGTAGTGCCATCAGTGCACCTCGTGTGATGCACTGTAGGCATTACTTAAGGTTCTTTGAAGCGTGCCTTCGGCCCCTAGCTGCAACCCTTTCGTTTCTTTTACTGTACCTCCTTTCATATTCTCTTTCTTCCATCTTACTTTCCACCCTCTTCTAACAATTGATTCGTAGTGCAACTGCGAGGCTTTATTGCTGTTACACCTTTCAAACCTTTTACTGTCTATTTCCGTTTCATCATTGAATGACCTCGTAGGTCCCAGTGCTTGGCCTTTTGCCTAAATTCTAGATTCAGTTCAATTCAGTTCAATGAAGGTTCAGTATATGTATATATATATATATATATATATATATATATATATATATATATATATATATATATACTCGTATATATATATATATATATATATACTCGTATATATATATATATATATATATATATATATATATATATATATATATATATATATATATATATATATATATATATATATATGGGTCCCGGCGCTACCTGTCATGTCTCCCCTACCCTCTTGATCCAATGCGTACCCCGCTCCCGCCCTGCGCGAATAAGCAGGTTTGCAGGATGGTGGATGCATCATGCCTCCCATATATATATATATATATATATATATATATATATATATATATATATATATATATATATATATATATATATATATATATGGGTCCCGGCGCTACCTGTCATGTCTCCCCTACCCTCTTGATCCAATGCGTACCCCGCTCCCGCCCTGCGCGAATAAGCAGGTTTGCAGGACGGTGGATGCATCATGTCTCCCATATATATATATATATATATATATATATATATATATATATATATATATATATATATATATATATATATATATATATATATATATATATATATATATTGTATATATATATATGCTCTAAATGCCGAATAACTATTTGTATATAAAACTAAAAATCTCTTTCTACGTCCTAACAGTCTCATAGATACAATACTTCAAAATAAATATCCAACAGCAGTTAATTATTTGGAAAAAATAACACTCAAAATTCTGCCTATTTTAAAAAAATATTCCGCTGGTGATATTTCGTGAAGCCATGTAAATACCTATCTTTCTATCCCTCTGTCAATGTATTGATTTGTGTCTCTATCTATCTCTATGTATATACATACATATTAATATGTACAGATATATATAATATATATACATATATTTGTGTGTAAATATAACAATATAGTATATATATACATATGTATATGTTATATATATGTGTGTGTATATAGATGTGTGCGTGTGTGTGCGTACAAATATAAACAAATATATGTAAATATACATATATATGTATGCGTGTATATATATATATATATATATATATATATATAAATATATATTCTACAATCATTATGCATTTTTGCAGTTGCTACTCTGTTAAAAAAATCCCATTCTCCCCGTTCCTGTCATAAGAGTTTATCCCGTCGCATAAGACAAAGACTTCAAATGTTGTCATTTTAATTTTCTCCTCCTCCGACAGACTTTGTCTCTCCTCGTCCTGTGCGTTCTCTTGGGATTATGCCTGTCATATCCTTTCCCTGATCCTGAAGCTGAAGCGGTAGCCGTAGCTGATCCTCACAGGAAGCGCTACGGAGGCTCCGGAAGATACGATGGAGGAGGATACACAGGATACGCATACGGCCTCAAAGGACCAGTCTCAGGCTATAGAATCGGTAACGGATACGGAACCCCTCTTGGTCACGTCTATATGGGCTAAAGGACATCAACTAGGCCAGTTCGAAGCACACAATAGCCAGATGTTTCTCTTAGCGATTGAGCTTTGTTTGTCTCCGATCATGATAGAAGATCCGTACAATGATCTCTTTATGTTTTTGTTTTCGTTTTTGTTTCATTGCTGTACTAACTTAAAAACTGAATAAAATAACACAAATTTATACCATTTTCACTGAAGCCTTCTCTGATATGTCTAAGATGTCGCCACAGCCCCTGTATTCTTTTTCATTACCATCACCATCATTTGAAATTGAGTTCATGGCGACATATTTTGCGCATTTGACGAAAAAAAGAAAATATAGAAGAAGCAAAAATGTCATCACTAAGGTGAATGACAAACAAGACTCTGAATGACTAATTCTACTTAGGCATTATTGCCCAGTGATGAGTCGCCGCAACAAAACCTGTCTTGGCTTGTTTCTACTCGTTGCTCTTATGCCTAGAGGTGCGGGTTTTCCGCTTGTATCAGTAGCAAGGAAGGTCTTGTGGGAAGAGAATGAACATTCGTTTTCTGATACAATTACATAGTAAAAGATAAATAAACTGACTTGGATTTTGAGGTTTATTCAACTCATCATGGCTTCAAAGGAAAGTTATGTACAACTCATGTCACGCGACGGAAAAAAATATACAGTGTTCAGTCTAATCGACAGTCACATCACTGGTTCACATAATATGAATCGTCAGTTTTCATATATTAAGCGATGAAAAATCTGTTCTAAAGTTTTGAATTTGTTTATATCACATTCATACAACACTGGGCACACCAAGTCTAATATATATATATTATATATATATATATATATATATATATATATATATATATATATATATATATATATATATATATATATATATATATATATATATATATATATATATATAAAAGGAGCACATAAAAACACTAAAAGGGTAGAATTTACAGCATTATATTTCGATGACTACTGTCTTCCTCAATGGACAGGAATGATTGGGAAGTAGAGAAAGGTGCTTTTTATACAGTTGATGGAGATTTCCAGAAGTCAGCTGCTACATCACTCCAGTTGACAGCTTCTTCTTAATCTTAAACGCTGGTTTGAGGAAGATTTTATCAACCAGATATGAATCCCAGGCTCCTTTTGAGAGGTGCATCATATTTCTTTGTTTAAACAGTGCTGATTCTAACATATGGCAGCAATTGTATGTAGAGTCAGCACCAATTTAGCAAAGAAATGCGATGAACCTCTCAGAATCATATCTGATTGATAAAATCTTCTTCCAACCAGTTTATAAAAAGATTAAGAAGCTGTCAACAGGAGGAACATAGCGGCTGAGTACTGGAACTTTCCTTCAACTGCATAAATAGTACTGTTTTCTACTTCCTAATCCGTTACCTGTCTGTCGAGGAAGACAGTTGTCTTCGAAATATAACACTATAAATTCTACTCTTTTGGTGTTTTTATGGGCTACTTTTATTAGCTGGAATTCTGCTTTAACAGAAAATATTTTAGTCATATACACACACACACACACACACACACACACACACACACATATATATATATATATATATATATATATATATATATATATATATATATATATATATGTATATATATATTAGGGTGCTTACTTTAGTGGAAGCATTAGAATATTGAAAAAAAGAAAGCGGTGAATGTATTCATTTCTCCTCCAGAGGACGATGGAGTAACCGACGAAGATTCTGGAGATGGACATATAGTTCATCCGTCTAACTTTCCTGAAAATCAGTTGGTTCCTCAAGTTTTCATAGGCAAAAATACTCTATCACAACCTGAACCTGAAGTCCAAGTAATGAAGTCAAGTGAGGCAACAGTTTGCTGAGGGTATTCAACAAGAAGAGATAAAACCTCATCAGTTTTAACATCAGCCCTCTATTAATGATGTAGCTCGTACATCAAATATTTGAGCTTTTCCTAGATTCTGTTACCATAGAACATTTAACCATTCAAACTGTACATATGTATCTCAGTCTGGTAACACCACTTTTCTTTATTATGGAATGAGATGAAGTTGGTCGTTGGAATATTACTGCTTTCTGGATACAGTTCGGTGGCCAGATGCAGATTGTACCGGTCAGCTGAATTAGATATCCAAAATTTGCTGATCTGAAGAAATCATGAAGCACTTTCATGTTGCTGATGACACACTACTCTGCAATGAGGATAAGTTTGCAAAAGTACAGCCTCTTATGGACATTCTGAATAAAAAAAAAAATTATCATGAAGAGAGTAATTCAGTTAGATAAAATAAGAATGGAAATGTAATTAATTAAAAGAAAATTTTCTCTCTCTCTCTCTCTCTCTCTCTCTCTCTCTCTCTCTCTCTCTGATTCGCGTTTTCATGCTTCACCTGGCTAGAGCGTTCGGGAAGCAAAAACGCATCTGAAATAAGACTCCAATCCTTCAGTGTTAGTTAAATGAACCAGTAAAGCCAGACTCACACATTGGCGACTCAAGACTGTGCATGACGTAACTGCTGGTTTTGGAGATCATCGGCATCAGTCGCGGTCCTTGGGTCGCAAAAAAAAAAAAAAAAAGACACCATGGTGTCATACGCAATTAACCACAGCGACAGCATTTAGCACGTTGAGATAAGATTACGCATGTACTTAGTCGAACGCGCATGTCGCCACATTTGGCAGTTGTGACAGTGCGTAAAGGCATGGCGATGCTTAGCGATTTAATCGTGATGTAGTTACATCACTTGTCGACATACGCAACGGCATCGTAACTGTGTCGTGAACATGGATGCCACCATATATAAGTGCCAGGTGAACTCATCACCAATCATTCTCGTTGCAGTCGCAGATAGAGCAAGAACATGGAGGATATGGATTTGCTGAACCTCATACCTGAGAACCTACATGATCCTGAATTAGTACAATGCATTGTGGATTATTACGATGCCATGTCGCAGTTAAGAATATTAATGTGCCTGGAGGAGCGAAAATGCAAGAAGCAAAAAAAGGCCCTAATAACAATGAGGACAGGAGAAAGGATACTTTGACAACTTGATGCAAGAATTGGCAGCTGAAAATCCAGGACTGTACCGGAATTTTACCAGGATTATGGAGGAGCTTTTCAACGAAATTGTGGAATGTGCCACACCTACATAAAGAAGACCCTCACATTCTGGAGAAGACCCATTGAGCCAGGCGTGTGTGTTGCAATTACCCTACATTACCTTGCAACTGGAGAATCTTATAGGAGCCTGTCCTACCAATCCCGAGTTGTTTCCAACATGATCCGCAATATGTGCCTGAGACTTGTAGGGCCATTGTGGCTGCCTATGGAGATGAGATCATGCAGGTACCCAGCACCCCAGAGCAGTAGAAGGAGGTAGCCCGTGGGTTTGAGCAAGTTACGACTTGCGTAATCAGATGGCGACGCCATTGCGTCAGTCGCGACGTCATTGTGTCAGTGTTGCGCATTGCACAATGACATGACGACAAATAAGAGTTGTTGTGACTCGACTGCCATGTGTTGGGTGGTGTTGCGGAACTGCTATCACTTGGCGCATGTCAAAATACTTGGCAACGTTGTTACGATTGATGGTGATTTGGTCGTAATTGTATCGTAATGGAGTCGTAATGAGCAAATTTTCGGCTGGATAACACCGGATTGCTCTATTTTCGTCCTTGCTAGATTTTTCCAGTTCCTTATTTATAGTTTTTCCTTCATGGGCTCTTCTCTTCAACGAGGTTCCTCCTTCAGTGCCTGTTGACCTACAGGATTCCAGTAACAACCGCTTATGTTCTTTCTCACCCCTTTTTCATATTTTTGTATCATGTCAGCTCTCTGTGTCAAGTAGGTTAATAACAATTGAATTGCTTTTTTAATTTTTTTGTTTTGTTTTGCTATAGGTGACTGATGATTTTGAAAATAGTTATGTAGGATTTTGTTGCGTAGGGTAAAATCTTACTTTGTTTTTAATGATCTGAATAAGTTATTTTTATTTCACTTTGATCGAAAAATTAACAGCTGCTGCTATGGTGGTACACCATTTGCGTTAAGCCACATATGAAAGATGGCTCCATGATTATGATGACGATGACAGGACAAAGAAGGTAATGTTGCAGCTTTCATCGAGAACAAAATAAGTGCTTTCTCCATTAGTAACAACAGCAATGCTCTCTTGCATAGTTATATTGGGGTAATATAGACGTGAACTGAATATTTCCAGTTCTAGGTCTAGAATCAGACTCTGGGGATCGTAAAACGCTAAGCAAAAGGGTTCAAACAATGACAGCGCCAAAAATTCAAGAAAAACCCCCCCGGATATGTATAGCGCGGGTGTGAGGGGAGTTGGGAGTGGGAGGTCGTATGCCCAGGGTAGATACCCAGGTTTTCCCCGCTCAGGTTTTAGACGGTCACAAAATTTTCAGTGGCCACAGAAATTGGACCCGGAAGAGTTTCATTATCACCCATTTATAAATGTTTTTATAAACACTTAAGCTCCTCCTTTTCGCTTGCAAACTCGGGACAATTACTGTCGTTGAACAGCAAAGATCAGAGTATTAAGAGCGAGTCGGTGACTCACTAATGGAACTGAATAAAAAGACTCGTCCGCTTTTTTTTTCTAAGAAGTCGATCTTGGTGAAGCAGTTTCTTCCAGCCCCTCCTCCCAATTCTGTACTACCTCCATCATTGTCCCTCCTTACTTGTGTGGCCTGTCCCTCCCTCTAACTCTCCCTCTCTGGATCGCTGTATATATAAGAGGAACTAAGCAAAGAGGCCTCACTTGAAACCGTCACTTCAACTTCAAGAGAAGTTCCGACCGCTTTGTCAAATCCAGCGTTCCAGATTGCATTCGCCATGAAGGTGGTGAGTACCATTGTAGTTTCTGAATGTGTTAATTGTGCGAAGACTGGGGAGTAAGTATTGCTATACAAACTTTGTTTTAAAACTGTATATTCTTAGGTACTTGCTCTGTCAGCCTGATTCTCCTTAATCATTACCTTTCTTGAGAGACTGATAACGAACCAACATCTCTTGAATGTAAATTTTGAAAATCCCAGTCTTGCGTTGAAGATTTTAGTACTAAGAAATTTACTCAATCTAAATACAGTCAAAGTCATTCAGATTATAGCCATGATTCCGATTGATTTTCGTAAAATAGTGAGTAAAATTCTTTAGTAAATTATTTGTTATTTCTGATTCTGGTTTTTAGAAGATTGTCAATACCGGTAAGCATTGCTGAGCAGTTACGGTTATGATTATTTAATTTACGTGTAATCATGGACAGGGATAAACTACAAAGTTGGTGTTCCATTTGATACAGACAAAGATTAGAGATCTTGGGTTCTTTCTTAACTTGACGTAACGTAAGCATTCCTTAAGTTCCCATTAGAGGTTCATTAAATTTAGGTAAAACTATTTGCTTTATATTAGAAGTTCTCTTGGTTCATTCAAGTTCTCTTTATGTTGATGCAGAAAGGTCAATATAAATTATATATGAATATTGTAAATCACATTATAAACAAGTACAAAAACACAATTCATATTTGCATGTCAAACGTGTTTGTTGTTTAGAGTTTATCTTTATCTTTTCAATTTCAATTATCACGCTAAATCCTAACATGATTTCTCACAAAATCTCTGGAAAAGAGATTCAAATAAATCCACCTTCAGAGATAGATAATGAACACGCAGTTACACGTAAGTCTTTATCGAACATAAACACATTATATACATATATGCATGCATATATATATATATATATATATATATATATATATATATATATATATATATATATATATATATATATATATATATATATATATTATGTGTGTATGTGAGTGTATGTATGTGTGTGCGCGTTATGTGTGATGTGCATGTATGTCTCTATATACATTCATAGTTAAAGGTATTGCCCTCACGTATATCATAATGGCAAAAGAGGACTGAGTTTTACAGTGCTATGATTTTAATGCCTTCAGCACAATCTGTGTCCAATTCCCAAGATACTATATTAAAATTTTTATATTTATTTACATGTAATATGCGTGTGCATAGTACAGGTGATAAGCATGCATACCAATTATAATTTTTAATAATTTTGCACGTATCAAGTCATTCACTATTACATGACTTAAAAAAGGGTAAGTACTTTTAAGTTTTAGTGTTATTCCTATCATCAGTGTATTATGAAATGTTTACCTCATATTTCTGTTTCATGATGACGCAATCTTTACCCAAATAATTGCTTCGCCTTCGTTGCATAATTATTCATTTTTATTTTAAAGTAAATAGCTCTTAATCTTGCTTAGAGTTTTCATCATTTTCGATTGACATGTGAAGAAATGCCAATGATATAACATTTGGTTTTTAATACACACAAACACACACACACACACACACACACACACACACACACATATATATATATATATATATATATATATATATATATATATATATATATATATATACTGTATATAATATATATAATTCTTATGTATGCTCTGACATGCGTAAATAGTTACTTGAATGTAAAACTAGAAACTTGTTTGTATATCTTAACGCTCACTGATATACATTCATATATATGTATACATACATATATATATATATATATATATATATATATATATATATATATTATGTATAATATATATGTATATATATATATATATATATATATATATATATATATATATATATTATACATAAATATATATATATATATATATATATATATATATATATATATATATATATATATATATATATATATATATATATATATATATATATATATATATATATATATATATATATATATATATATATGTATGTATACATATATATGAATGTATATCAGTGTATATATATATGTATATATATATATATATATATATATATATACATAATGCTTTTAAAAAGAACTACTTTATTTGTAAACAACCCCCATTATTTCTCCTTCCCATTATAGGAGTTTATCGCATTATATATGATAAGGGCTTGCGAAAATAACTATGCTCCAGTTCTATGAATCTTTTATTTTCTCCTCCGCCGACAGACTTTGTCTCTCCTCGTCCTGTGCGTCTTCTTGGGATTATGCATGGCGTATCCTTTCCCTAATCCTGAAGCTGAAGCCGAAGCCAATCCCCACAGGCGGCACTTCGGATTTGGTGGTGGCTACGGAGGATTCGGAGGCCTCGGAGGCTTCGGTGGTTACGGAGGATACGGTGGTTACGGTGGTTACGGAGGCTACGGAGGCCTCTTTGGCTAAAAGAGAACAACTGGATCATTTGGAACCACACGATGGCCAGATGTTTCTCTTAGCAACTGAACTATGTTTTTTCCGATCATGATGGAAGATCCGTACACTGATCTCTTTTTTTTAATTTTTTTTATTACTGCTCAAACTTGAGAACTGAATAAAATTAACACAAATTTATAAAGTTTTCACTTAAGCCTTATTTTAAATTGAGTTCAGTATGACATATTTTGCATATCTGGCAAAAGAAATTAAATGCAAAAGTTAAAATGGCATCACTAAGGTGAGTGACAAAGAAGACTCTGGATGACTATTATTCTCCGTAAGCCATTTAGGCCCAGTGATGAGTCGCACAAATCCTGTCATGGCTTTTTTCAACTTGTTGCCCTTATGCCTCAAGGCGCGGGCTTTCCGCTTGTATCAGTAGCAGGAAAGATGGTGTGGGAAGAGAATGAACAGGTCAGTTTATTTAGCTTTACATAGTAAAGGTAAATGTAAAGGTAAATAAACTGACCTGAATTTCGAGGTATTACTCAATTTATCATGGCTTCAAAGGAAAGTTATTATAAAACACATGTCATATGGTTGAAAAACATATGCAATGTACTATTTAATCAACAATCACATCAGTGGTTCACACACACATATATATGTGTGTATATATATATATATATATATATATATATATATATATATATATATATATATATATTAATGGTCAGTTTTCATATATTAAGTAAGGGAAAGTCTGTTCTGAAATTTTGAATTTTTTCTGTTGTATCTATGCAACACAGCCACATCAGTTCTTTAGTATATGTATATATATATATATATATATATATATATATATATATATATATATATATATATATATATATATATATGTATATATATATGTATATATATAAATATTTTATATATATATATATATATATATATATATATATATATATGTGTGTGTGTGTGTGTGTGTGTGTGTGTGTAACGTGCATGCATGATGCAGGCTCCTCTATTTAATCAACAGTAAAAGAAATTGAGTAAGTTATTAGAAATGCATGTAAGACCACACATTTGGCAGAACCGGGAGGCATATTTCCCAAGTTTGGAATAGTATAGGGATAGGGAAAATTAGGACCAATCAAAGCGCGCGGAGCTGATCCATGACGTCACAAGCCACGCCTTTTAGCTCCTCAATCCCATATCCATCACTGCCAGTCACGATGCCGAAGAAAAACTTCCTAATTTCACAGTTTACGGCTTGTATGACTTATACATTTTAGTCAGAAATATCTAAAACTAATGCAACACTAATTTAGCAACAATATATTTTTCAAATGAGATACACCGTGAAATATATCATGAGTTATTATTGGCTTCTCCCTCCTGACAATAATGGTCAGTGCCCATTAATTCCAGCTCACAAAGTCGATATTTACTGCATAAATAATATTTTCATCACGAGTTTCTAAATTATATATTTGAAAATGCATGTTTAATTCCATTTATAAAGAGTTGAGATAACTCATGGGATGAATCAAACAATATACAAGATGGTAAAAATGATGGTATCTGACTTGTTTGTAGGGGAAAATAGAGAGAGGGGATAGGCCTACACTACGGCTTTCTATGGACATATGCTATTTCTTAGTAATGCGCATCAATATACTGGTCATTACTAGGTCTTGAACAGGAATCAGACTGATATAGTCCCTACTATTTACAGGGACACAGTATCAGCTTCATTCACTGAATTATTTCAAGAGCTAATGTGCCCTTAAGGAAACCTACGGTATTGTTGTTTTGGTGATCTAAGTTAGCCTACTGTAACCAAATATAGTTACTTGACAAACTCATCCTGTCATTAGCTAATCTGAATAAGGTTGTTTTTCAAGGTGTAATTGATAAGCTGTAGCAAAAAATTGCCTTTTTGAGGCGGATTCCGTTTTGATAACCTTCCAGATGTCCTTACCTGATTGGTGCTTGTCATTCATTGTGTACAAATATATGAAAGTTTTTTATTGAATATTTTTTGCTTTTGATTTTTACTTTTCATACATTGTGTACAAATAAATAAAAAGTGATAATATAGTTTAGTATTGAATATTTTTAGCAAGCCCTTACGTGATTTTTGCTTAAAATTCATTGTGTACAAAGAAAACACTTGTTATTTAATTTATTTAATATTTTTAGCAAACTCTTCGTACTTGTCATTCATTGTGTACAAAAAATTAAAATAAGTATTTCATTAGTATTTAATATTTTTAGCAATTATAGGAGTACAGAATACCTATTTATAGAGTTACAGTAGACTTTTTACTGAGATGAACTAGGGCAGAATTGATGCATTAATGTATTAGAACTGCGACATGCTTTAAAATAAATATGGAATGACACTTTCTCCAAACTCTCTTGCAATAAAAAATTTTATACAAATATTCAACATGCATTAATTAAAGCCAGGGATAACGGTAGTATATGAGTATACCACTTTTTTCATGCAACCTCATACTCAATAGCCAAATGTATGCCTTAAATTAAGTGCATAAATTTCTCATCAAAACTGTATCCTTCACATTTCATTTAAGCATAAGGCAGTTACCATTTTAGTACTTTACATAATACCTTTTTATAGCCTGAAACAACAGGCAGTAACGCCTGAAAAACGTTCCATCCTCGAGTGGGCTAGTGGTAAACATTAAGATTAGCAACATCCTTATACACACACACACACGCATATATATATATATATATATATATATATATATATATATATATATATATATGTATATATATATATATATATATATATATAACATATATATATACATATATATATATACATACATATATAAATAATATATATACTCGTATATATAATATATATATAATATATATATATATATATATATATATATATATATATATATATATATATATATATATATACATACATACATATATATGTAAATACACATATAAATAATATATATATATATATATATATATATATATATATATACATACATACATACATACATACATATACATATAAATAATATACAGTATATATATATATATATATATATATATATATATATATATATATATATATATATATATATATATATATATATATATATATATATATATATATATATATATATATATATATACAAATACATATATATGATGAGAGTTCATTTTTGACAGGTGTGGTTATAATGAAATAAATGAGAACTCAGTCCTGGAACATGAGTTTATTCCAACGTTTGGATCGCTGAGGTCTCCTTCAGGGAACTGACGAAGTACAGGTTGTAGCAAGTATATATACAAAATCATAATCCCTAGGGTTGCACTAATGCTTTAATCTCCTTACCCTACCAGGGGCGTCATTTAGGGGGGGCGGCTGGGGGCGCAACTGTCCCCCCCAAGACTCAAGTTGCCCCCCCTTCACACCCCCAAGCCCCTAGAAGTAACAGCAGCGGGTTTTCCATTATTCCTACTGATATTCAAATGTGTCACCACATTAAGTTATATCTGTCTATCTGTCTATCTATCTATCTATCTATCTCCGTCTGTCTGTTTATCTATCTATCTATCTATATTTCTTTATCACACACAATATTTGTTTGTCCCCCTATTTTGCTGAAATACCTTGCTCATGTGGCTTCAAAAAGCTTATAAAATAGCTTAGAATAAAAAAAACCCAGCTGGTTAGGCTCGCTTCGCTCGCCAAACCATCTCCCTCCCCCCACAAAAATCTGAAATGATGCCCCTGTACCCTACCACACACTTGCAGCCCTAGGGAATATGATTTTGTGTATATACTTGCTACAACCTGTATTTTGTCAGTTCCCTGAAGGAGACCTCAGCGGTCGAAACGTTGGAATAAACTCATTTTCCAGGACTGAGTACTCATTTATCTCCATATAACCATATATACATACACACACACACCATATATATATATATATATATATATATATATATATATATATATATATATATATATATATATATATAAACACACCTACAGTACTGTACAGTACAAATCCTTGGGGGCTAAAATGGACTTAATACTGAGTTGAGACTTTAATTTATACAATAATGAAAGCCAAATAAAACAAACTGTATTGAAATAATATAAAGGTAAATGTTCAGTTTGTTTTTTGTATAATTTTAACTCACAAGAAGCACTTTAGGGATGAGAAAAAAAGTATATTGCACAGTCCAGCACGTAACACTACATCCTGTCAACATTTTAGTAGCAACTTACTTCAGTTGCCCTCTAGCTCAGTGACCATTTGTCATGCGTCTTAGCATTTGCAACATTTCCTTTCGCCGCCAACTGGGTACAATTTATAAGAATTAAAACACTGCTTATTTTTTACAGAAAAAAATGTCTTTCCACTGCTTGAATTCTTCTCTGCACTTGACATTGGTTCTAAGTTTTACACAGTCTTGTTCATATTTAAAGTCAACATTTTTAAAGCCGTCACTCTCAAAGTCCAAGATTAAATTCATCTTGATGGGAATGGAAGTGCCGCGAAGTTCTTGGCCTCCTGTCTGTAGTCTGTAGTGCTAATTACAGGCCATATACCATCATTTTTACCATCTTGTATATTGTTTGATTCATCCCATGAGTTATTGCAACTCTTTTTAAATGGAATTAAACATGCATTTTCAAGTATATGATTTAGAAACTCGCGATAAAAATATTACTTATGCAGTAAATTTCGACTTTGCGAGCAGGAATTAAACACTATTATCATGAGGGAGACGCCAATAATAACGCATAATATATTTCACGGTGTATCTCATTTGAAGAATATATTGTTGTTTAATCAGTGTTGCATTATGTTTAGATGTATCTGACTAAAATGTATAAGTCATACAAGCCGTAAACTGTGAAACTGGGAAGTTTTTCCCCTGCATCGTGACTGGCAGTAATGGATATGGGACTGAGGGGCTAAAAGGTGTGGCTTGTGACGTCATAGATCAGCTCCGCACGCTTTGATTGGTCCTAATTTCCCCTGTCTCTGTACTATTCCAGACTTGGGAGATATGCAACCGGGAGCCATGAAAACACTCCCCTACCAATTAGCAATTTGCTACAATAGACATTCATGTGATAGGACCCCGCCTAGAAGCATAGGATGACGGTGAAGATCCCACTATCATGAAAAAAAAAAAATAGATTACTCTATTCATTAAAATTTCTCCTCCATAAGACGATGGAGTAACCGACGAAGATTCTGGAGATGGAGGTATAGTTCATCCGTCTAACCTTCCCGAAAATCAGTTGGTTCCTCAAGTTTTCATGGGTGAAAATACTCCATCACAACCTGAGTCCGAAGTCCAGTGAGGGAACAGTGTGCCGAGGATATTCAACAAGAAGAGATAAAACCTCATCAGTTTTAATATCAGCCCTCTGTTAACGATGTACCTCGTACACCAACAGAAATTTTTGAGATTTTCGTAGATTCTGTTACCATAGAACATTTAACCATTCATATGTCTCTCAGTCTGGTAACATCAGTTTTCTTTATTATGGAATGAGATGAAGCTGGTTGTTGGAATATTGCTGCTTTCTGGATACTGTTCTGTGGCCAGATGCAGATTGTACTGGTCAGCTGAATTAGGTATCCAAAATTTGCTGATCTGAAGAAATCATGAAACACTTTCATGCTGCTGATGCCACACTGCTCTGCAATGAGGATAAGTTTGCAAAAGTACAGCGTCTTATGGACATTCTGAATAAAAAAAAAATTATTGTAAAGAGAGTAATTCAGTTAGATAAAATAAGAATGGAAATGTAATTAATTAAAAGAAAATTCTCTCTCTCTCTCTCTCTCTCTCTCTCTCTCTCTCTCTCTCTCTCTCTCTCTCTCTCTCTCTCGGATTCGCGTTTTCATGCTTCACGTGGCTAGAGCGTTCGGGAAGCAAAAACACATCTGAAACAAGACTCCAATCCTCCAGTGTTAGTTCAATGAACCAGCAAAGCCGGACTCACACATTGGCTACTCAAGACTTCGCATGACATAACTGCTAGTTTTGGAGATCATCGGCATCAGTCGCGGAACTTGGGTCGCAAAAAAAAAAAAAAAAATGTCGTCTGGTTACGACACCATGGTGTCATACGCAATTAACCAAGCGACAGCATTGAGTACGTTGAGATAAGATTACATACGTACTTAGTCGTACGCGCATGCCGCCACATTTGGCAGTTGCGACAGTGCGTAAAGGCATGGCGATGCATAGCGATTTAATTGTGATGTAGTTACATCACTTGTCGATATACGCAACGGCATCGTAACTGTGTCGTGAACATGGAATACCACCATATACAGTATAAGTTCCAGGTGAACTCATCACCAATCATTCTCGTTGCAGTCGCAGATAGAGCAAGAACATGGAGGATATGGATTTGCTGAACCTCATACCTGGGAACCTACATGATCCTGAATTAGTACAATGCATTGTGGATTATTAGGATTCTGTGTTGCAGTTAAGAATATTAAAGTCCCTGTAGGAACGAAAATGCAAGAAGCAATGAAAACCAAGTAGGTGGTGGGTCTGGCCCTACTAACAACGAAGACAGGACAAAGGATACTATGAAAACTTGATGCAAGAATTGGCAGCTGAAAATCCAGGACTGTAGCGGAATTTTACCAGGATTATGGAGGAGCTTTTCAATGAAATTGTGGAATGTGCCACACCTACATAAAGAAGACCCTCACATTCTGGAGAAGACCCATTGAGCCAGGCATGCGTGTTGCAATTACCCTTCATTACCTTGCAACTGGAGAATCCTATAGAAGCCTGTCCTACCAATTCCGAGTTGTTTCCAACACGATCTGCAGTATTTTGCCTGAGACTTGTAAGGCCATTGTGACTGCCTATGGAGATGAGATCATGCAGGTACCCAGCACCCCAGAGCAATGGAAGGAGGTAGCCCTTGGGTTTGAACAACGGTGGAATTTCCCACACACCCTTGGAGCAATAGACAGGAAACACATCCGCATCCAGAATTGAGCCTCTGCAGGAACTCATTATTTTAATTATGAGAAGTTTTACTCCGTCATTCTACTAGGAATTGTTGACGCTGAGTCTAAGTTCCTGTAGGTGGATGTAGGTGCCATAGGGTCCGAGTCTAATGGTGGTGTCTTTGGCAAGACAGCTCGGCAAAACGCTGGATCGACATGAAGCCAACCTGCCTGCCCCTGAAAGACTGCCAAACGAAACTGAAGATGAAGGCCCAGTCGACTATTTCTCCATTGGAGATGACACCTTCGCTCTTAAAAAGTATCTGATGAAACCATACCCTGCACGAAGCCTGATAAAGCCTGAATGCACCTACAGCTATCGACTAAGCAGAGCAAGACGTACAGTAGAGAATGCCTAGCAAGCAGGTAGATATTGTTCACAATTATTATTACTATTTTTATCTGGTCTGCTTGGTGAAATACGTATTTAATATGAAATAGCTTTTGTACACCATCTAATAACTAAATCAATACTTTCCATTTGTCTCCCACAGATTCAGTGTGTTTCACACGCCTATACATCCTACTCATGATCGTATCAAGTCCGTGGTGTTGACAGCTTGTGTGTTGCACAACTTAATTTTGACGAGATATCCTCATGACAGGAGTGAGGGAGATCAAGAGAACTCAGTGACACATGAGGTCCTAACCGGAAGCTGGAGGTCTGAACTAATTTTACCAGGCTTGACTCCCTCAAACCGGCAGACATCAACCATGACTGGGAAGGCGGAAAGTGACCACCTGCGTGAATATGTAAGCTTCCCAGAAGGCTCCGTTCATTGGCAGGAATCAGTCATATAAGAAAACAATAGAAAATGCCTTTTCATTTTTAAAAACTATGTAAATTTCCTGAATAAAAGTTAAAATTCAAATATATTGATATTGCAATATTCAATTTTTTGTTGTATTCAGTGTCATTTTGATCTGTATCTGAAGCTCCCAAAGTATATCAACAATACTATGAATCTTGAATCCCATATTCTAAGAACGTGTATTTGATTGCATTATCAGCTGAGTGACTTATTTGTATGAAAGAAAATTATGTTTAAAAACTACGTAAATTTCATGGATAAAAGCTAAAAATCAAATATATTGATATTATTACCATATATATTTTAATTTTTAGTTGTATTCAGTGTCATTTTGATCTACATCTGAATTTTTCACAGTATATCAACAATACTGAGAATCTTTAATGCAATATAAATTTTATTTGTTACTATTTTTCGTGTGTTATTTTCTCTTTATCTGAACATCTGAAAATACTTAAGAAATACTGAGAATTTTGATTTCCACATTATTTTTTACTAGTTTTCAGTCATTATGTCCTTATCTGAACTTATGAAAATATATCAAGCATTCATTCATATCCAGTTTAATAACCTTGAAAATATTGGAGATGGTTTGTAGTTGAGGAAATTGTTACAAAAAATGACTGTTCAACATTTCAATTGTTGAAGTAATGTAAAATTATTGTTATAGAAAATAACGTTCAGTTATTAGTACTTTATGAAAATTTAGTACATACACAATATAAACATTTTACACAATTTATTATATTATAGAAATATACATATACAATTTATAGTAGCATAAATTTTTAGAATAGTTACAAGAAGAAAGCATATAGAAAAGTTAGAAGAAGAATTTATAGTAGCATTGTCTTAATTATTAGAGAAAAAGTGAAATTTTTTCTTTTTATTATTGTGTAAACAATAACAAAAAGAAAAACCAGGGAAGAAAAATACATTTTAAGGTTGAGAAGTACTAGGAGCCGTCGTCGTAGTGGCACTTGAAGTAGGAGGCATCGTTGAAGTGGCACTTGCAGTAGTGGGTATTACGGACTCTAGGAAACTGTCATTATGGAGATTTATCAAAGCCGACGGTGGCATAAAATGTATGGGTGTAGGCGACCCACGACCAGGAAGAGTGCCTGGCCAAGGGGACATGTGCTGACCCTAGCTATACATAGCCAGTTGCTGCCCTGTCACCTGGTAAACTTGTTCCTTTTGCGCGAAGGATGTTGAAGACTTAGACAAATCTTGGTACATTTCCAGAAACGTCTGTCTGGTGCTTGGGAACAGGTCAAAACTTGCCTTCAGTCTCCCTTCTTCCGTCGCCTTCTGCAGTTTCTGCACCAGAAACCCAATCTCCGTCTGCAGGTGCGGATAGAAGACCCGGTCAATCTCCGCGCAATCCTTCGCAACCTTCTTTAGGTGGAGATTCCAGTAGGTCTCTGGCAATTTTGAATCGGACTCTGTCCGATCCAAAATTGCCTTCTTAACCGCTTCGGCGTTTTCAATCACCTAAAAAAAAAGGAAAAAATGTTAGTCATTATGGAATGGTAATATATAGTTCACTGGAGAAATGAAAACCAGAAACAAATCACTGTCAATAAAAAATCTATATAGTTTAATGTTAAAAAATCAAATATGTTATTAATCAGCATGTTTCTAAATGCAATGCTTTGTTTCAAGATTGAAAGTAATAAAATTTTTACCTTCTCAAGGACGAAGCCTTCGCTTTGGTGACGTTCGTGGTCAAACTTTTTTTTCTTGAGCCTCTTTTCCTCGATGTCGGGGATGATCGTGTCCTCGTCATCATCCCCACCAGCAGCCACAAGTTCCTCAGGAAGGGCAGCGGCAGCAGCAGCAGACTGTAGGGAAAGAAAAAGGAAAATGAATTGATAATTTTGGAGATAGCATATGTGAAACATGAAAATGTATGTTATGATATTTAATAATAATGAACAAAGAATTTTACTATCTGAAACCAATAGAGGGCAGAACAATTTTCTGACTTACATCTCTTAATCCAAGGGTCTTCGGCTTGTTCTGAAGGACAACATGTTTCCCGAAGAAGCTGAGTGTCGTCAAATCCACTTTTCACTCCGTCAGGTCCCTCAGTAATGCTGCATATTGCCATTGCGAGTTAGACTTGCGTAATCAAATGGCGACGCGATTGCGTCTGTCGCAACGTCATTGTGTCAGTGTTGCGTCTTGCACAATGACATGGCGGCAAATAAGAGTTGTCGTGACTCGACTGCGCATGTGTTGGGTGGTGTTGCGGATCTGCCATCACTTGGTGCACGCCAACAAACTCGGCGACGTGGTTACGATTGATGGTGATTTGGTCGTAACTGTATCGTACTGGAGTCATAATGAGCAAATTTTCGGCCGCATAACACCGGATTGCTCTATTTTGGTCCTTGATAGATTTTTCCAGTTCCTTATGTATGGTTTTTCCTTCGTGGGCTCTTCTCTTTCACGAGGTTCCTCCTCCAGTGCCTGTTGACCTTCAGGATTCCAGTAACAACCGCTTATGTCCTTTCTCGTCCCTTTTTCATATTTTTGTTTCATGTCAGCTCTATGTGTCATTTAGGTTAATGACAATTGAATTGCTTTTTAAATTTTTTTTGCTATAGGTGACTGATGATTTTGAAAATAGTTATTTAGGATTTTGTTGCGTAGGGTAAAATCTTAGTTTGTTTTTAATGAGCATAGGGTAAAATCTTACTTTGTTTTGAATAATCTGAATAAGTTATTTTTATTTCACTTTGATCGAAAAATTAACAGTTGCTGCTATGGTGGTACACCCTTTGCCACATATGAAAGATGGCTCCATGATTATGATGACGATGACAGGACAAAGAAGGTAATGTTGCAGCTTTCATCGAGAACAAAATAAGTTAGCATTGTATTCTACTGCTTTCTCCATTAGTAACAACAGCATTGCTCCCTTGCATAGTTATATTGGGGTAATATAGAAGTGAACTGAATATTTCCAGTTCAAGGTCTAGAATCAGACTCTGGGGATCGTAAAACGCTAAGCAAAGGGGTTTAAACGATGACAGCACCAAAATTTTAAGAAAAACCCCCGTGATATGTAAGGAGCGGATGTGAGGGGAGTTGGGAGTGGGAGGTGCTGAACTCTGCTGTGATTGCTTATGCCCAGGGTAGATACCCAGGTTTTCCTGCTCAGGTTTTAGACGGGCACTAAATTTTCAGTGGCCACAGAAATTGGACCCGGAAGAATTTCATTATCATCTATTTATAAATGTTTTTATAAACACTTAAGCTCCTCCTTTTCGCTTGCAAACTCGGGATAAT